>CM071638.1:10558344-11158344 GCA_036419045.1 Scirpophaga incertulas | reverse complement strand
TTGAACTTTATACGGATGAAACGGGATTCAAGGCCGGGCTACAGACGACTTATCCCGCCATTCACCTTTGCGCGTCGCGGTCGCCGCCACTGCCCACCGCCACTGTCAAGGCTACCTTGCGAAACTCGGCTCCATCGAGCGCGCAAGCACCCGCCCCACTATCCACTTGCACAGACGGGCGTGTAGAAACAATTTCGCAACACACTTCAGCGTTGACCTTCAAATGACCACTATCCTCAAATCAAAAAGTCAATAGCTCACCGTCGCGACTCTACACATAATTTAAAATAAAATATTGCGACGCTCATGACATTCCACTGCCCATTATACTTAATCATTATATGCAATCCATTAAAGAGGATCCAGAAAGAAAAAAGAATTCAACTTTTTCAAGACTACCATCTTTTTGGATTTCGAACGCGGAAACTTTAAGGTATCCGGGGTTACTGACCAAGACGCCTTGTGGAATGAATTATCAACGTTTACTGATTAAAGGGATCTTTTCAACTTGCAATTTATTTATGATCATCTTGCGATCGTGACCCGACGACAACAATGATCTTTGTGATTCTCTCGTGGTGCCAGCGTGCATTACAATGTAGGGGTGTAATGAATTATAGAATAGAAACCGCAACGCAGTTAGAATTAAGTTGGTGTGAAATCGTAGAGATTTTTCTGGTAAATTATTCATGTGGCTCACGTTGGGCTGACTTTCGAGGCGGTCATGAGAGAGCCTTTCACTCTTATTATGGGTGATGCATATTTTGAATTTATTTAATCTTCCTAATTAACCGTTTTGCAAACTGCCATAAATATTTTAGGAAAATTTTACCAACATATTGTTGATATTACTCGTTACTTTTTTCAGCAGATCTTGCGTTGCTTATATAGATGATGGGTAACGCTATTAACGCAATAATTGGGAATGATAATGACTGTGCGAATAGAAAATACTTTTATTAAAAGGTAATTAGTCCATGTTTGGATATTTTAAGCTAAATGAGATATTGCTTCTATTAATTAAATTGAGTCATCTTCAGGTATGTATTTATTTATAGTTATTCATGTTGGAATTCGCCAGGTAGTGCGGTGGTGCATGTTTCGTGCGGACAGCGGGCGCAATCGTGTAACGGATGCGTTTTTACTCCGGTTGCTCGGCGGCGCGGGCGGAAAGTGTGTTAATGCGTGCGCGATTTGCGCAACCAACCGCATATTATGATATGCGTTACCACCCGCTCCCGTATGAGATCCCGTTGTTCTACCCATCGAGTTATTACTTCACTAAAGCCGACATAGAACATAACGAGTCGAATTTTAACGACGATTTATAACAATGACCTGCGTTACGTTACACGTTATAATAAGCGAATAGAAGAAAGTACCAAATAGGTAGCGATAAACCGGTATTAAACTATACTAACTTACGTTGTACTAAACTGTTCAAATATTAAACGTTTTGGCGTATATCGCTGGTCAAATATCACCAGTCATGGAATATTATGAATATACAAGCCACGTCACACACTGCTTTCACATTTCGCTATCTTACTTTTGCACACCAAAGGTCGTTTACAGTACATTATTACGAGCTTCGTGCTTTGTCATAATGATGATTAATAATATAATTTGTAGCTATTTTAATGTTGCAAGTAAGTATTCTTCATTTACCACGTATTCTTTAATATACTCTTATCTAAAACTATTTATTTAAAAAGACTGACTGGTCTGTTCGGTTCAACCGATGTAGCAAATATTTGCTTGCTCATTTCTTTAATGCCAATATTTTGTCACATTGTAAGTAATTTTTAATTTTATTCCTACACTTTCAATTTACGGGAGGGTATCTTTGTTACAACATATGTATGTATTTGAAACTTGGTAATTTCTTTTTTTAATTTGTTGACTAGATGACTTTAAAAATCGTTGGCAAGTAAATCGCAAAATCATCAAACACAAAAATTAAATTTTCCCGTAGTCCCCTGATAAATGTGGGTCAATGAAGCCGGTTACTGGATGTGGAGTAACAAGTGTCCAGTATTTGTCAATGGCCGGCGCGTCATCTGCATAAGGATACCACTGAACGCTTAGAGCAAGGCTAAACTACTTTTTAGACAGAGATAGCGATATAGTATCGTATAGTGTAATTTCTTTTTTCAACATTGCTTTAAGCGTTCATGGTAGGCCGTCAGGACCGGACCGCGCCTGGCGTCAATGTGCCCCGATTTCCATAAACTTCTCATATTTGTCATGCTTTTGCGGTGAGTGGGGTCATTTATAATCAGTTTTTACACATGATTCTCTTGTTTTTGTAAATGTATTTCGACTCTCAAACTATTGCGTTTTGCAGAATCCCTGAAACTAGTATTACTAGTACTATTGATTATTTCGAATATTTCAAACCACATGGTTTATGCTTCTCATGTTTAAAGTATATGTTTATTTGCCTTACGTTGCATAATATATAGAATATAAAAGCTTTTCCAAAAAAACAAGTCTAATTATACTATGAAATAAATGATAATATTTTACAAGATAATCAGAATATAAAAACAGTAAAAGAAAGAAAAGAGAAGAAGCTATGTGGGAGCTAAGGGTGTTGCACCCGTGGCGATGTCGTCCCGAGTCGGAAGCGGCGAAACGCGCGCACCATTAGTATGCGGCCGGACATCGCATCACAACTTTCTCGACATTCTTACCGGCTACACGAGAAACCAGAGCCACTGATTCACTTTACAATCGAACAAATAATCCATAATGCTGTTGTATCAAATTACGATGAACATTAAAAACTGACTTGTAATGTCGATACTAATCTAAAAGTTTTTATGCTAATACAAATATTTTGTTAGAAGTGTAAATATGTACAAAATCGAAGTTCACAAGTTTATTTTATATAAATCTGACTGAGTATATAATTTAACGTTCGAACCATTGTCTATCATTACTTAGTCTCTGTAGCTAACTAAGCGTCATTGAACTAAATTTACTATCAAATCTAATGCAGTTTTACGGAATGGAATTGTGCAGTCAATGTAATTATAGTGTTTGTACTTACGATAAATATTTTGTTATATTATTTTAGTAGTTTCATTTCTCAAGGTTGATGTAATCTGTTTTTGATTGTAACTAATGCATAGCTAATTTATAATGTAATGTTTGTACAAAATATACAATTGGGAGTATACCTATATATCACTCCAATAATGCGGAATGTCTCAAAAAATATGTATATTGCGTGAATCCAATACGCAATGACCTTTCTGCTTCTCGGGTTTTTTCAATCCATAATCTGTTTTGTTGTTCTCTCTCCTTACCACATGACCGTACCAGGATAGTCTCCTTCTCTCAGTTTCTCACAATAGGGGCAACTTTCAAACTTCCCTAAATATTCATTGAATGACCATGTTACCAGAAGAGTCATGGACATGAAAGTGGAGGGCGTGTGGGGAGAGGTAGGCCGAAGAAAAGGTGGATGGATTGTGTAAATGATGATATGTTGAGGAAAGGAGTGTGTAGAGAATTAGCGAGCGATAGGAGAGAATGGAAGCAGATGACATGTTGCGCCGACCCAAATAGAATTGGGAACAGGGCAGGAGAAAGAAGAAGAATCTGTTTTGTTTGTTAGGAATTCAGTCCCTTTGTAAAGTTCTCAAATTGTTTGAAATGCAATTTTTCTATGAACGTTAATTTAGTGACTGGCGTCACTAGCGTAGAATGTTCTTTATATTTAATTTTAATATACGGTGAGCATTTCCTTTATGTAAAATAGGTAAAAAATTGGAAGAGGTCAATGCAAAATTAATTAAACAAAACATTATTCAGAGGGGCAAAGTGCAATATATCAGTAAGATGGCGATACACTTACAAATCCCTGTATTTTAAAAATTGCTTGTGTGCAACTCCTAAGAATTGTTTACAACTTAGAAAAGACTTCTAGAAAGAACAGATTGGCATAGTATAAATGAAAATAAACCTGTGATAGTGAAGAACAGGGCAACAATATTGGCGAAGTGTCGGTGTTTAATTACGTTAGGGTCCTATCTGTCGAAAAGACTGGGCACGTATGTGTGTATCTGTGTATTCATTCAGAATTACGGTTCTATTCCAGGTGGCGATGGCTGGCGACTTCATCCTCGCTGTGGCGTCGATGATGATAGCTCGCTTGCGCAGCGACGACGTCACTCTCGTACTTAGTCAGGTACGTTAAGCTTTTACGAAAAGCAACGCTATTACGTATGATATAACAACGGTTGAAGGAATCTAGAGTAACGGATGGAAATAATTATTAATTACACATTATATGAATATGAATAAGCTAAATAGAAATGTATATGAATAAATAACAATCGTGAATAAAATACAACTGCTCGTATGCATCATACAAACACCTGCCCCCACGGGACTTTGTTAGGTACAATCGACAAATAAGTTATTAGATGATTGCCTATGAAATTGTCGATTTGTACGGACATTTAATAATTTTGATTTTTCCATGTTTTTATTTAACAATTAAGAAAGCATACTTTTGAAGTCTTTGAATAACATAAATATGAAGGTAAATGAAAATTCTTACGAAAAAAAAATATAATGCTATTTTCGAGATTGTTTTTTTTTTCAAGTTGTCAAAAAATTACATATCTTGGATTACTATTAATAGTTTTAGCATTTTTATGTTGGTTATGGTATTGTTGGAACTCAGAGGCGCTATTTGTTTTAAAAAAATACTTACAAAGAAGTCGTGTAAATTTTACATTGCGGTTTTTAACCGAATGAAATTGTTCATACCATGTAAGGCCAATTTATTATTTTAATAATAGGAATAGTTGCTAATGAGAATTAAAACAATTCGTCTTAGATATTTTTTATCTTCACTTACAGTTAGGTTGACTGGTACAGAATACCTTGTGGCATTAAGTTTACTTTTATAGCTTATAAAGTGTAATAGACTAAATAAATAAACGATTTTTACGTTTCACAATGTTAAATATGCTACATTAAATTACCTACTGAACAAGTATTGTCAATACTTAAAGCAAATCTAACTATATACAAATCACTTTAATTTCCATCAATCTTACCACACGACGAACTTTCAGCAAATTGGAGAAGGGAAATTTAGGTGCTGTTGTATTGTGGACAGTTCAAGGTCCGTTTTTAGATAGGACTTCCTAATATAGCACCAGGAGTACGTGGCTCTCTTTCATCGTCTTGTATAGTTTTAACTAGCGACCCGCCCCGGCTTCGCACGGGTGCAATGCTTATGTAAATATACCTACTACAACATGTCCTTATACACAAATTATTTTGGTCTATCTCGTAGGGTTCAGCCAGCGTTTTTGCAATATAAGCGCAAAAAACGTGCTTATTTACGACATCACATTAGAAACCTCTAAATTTAGCAGTGTTTCTCTACTATATTATGCATGTATTATACATATAAACCTTCCTTAAGAATCACTCTATCTATTAAAAAAACCGCATCAAAAGCCGTTGTGCAGACAGACGGCGGATAGCGACTTTGTTTTATACTATGTAGTGATGTCACGGCCGGTTTGTTTACTTCTAGCAGTAATTTATCTTACCAAATTAAAATAAATTAATCGCATGCATTCCAGGTGGTAACAGATCTAGTGCAGGGCGAGTTTATGCAGCTCGGCAGCAAAGAGACTGAGAACGAGCGGTTCGCGCACTACCTCACCAAGACCTACAGGAAAACCGCGTCCCTCATGGCTAATTCGGTCAAAGCAGTGAGTTACAAATTAACACATTATTAAAAAAGGACTAGAATTACGAAGTTGTTTGTTATGAGAATGTGTAATTTTTCAAATTATTTTTTTTACACGTAAAAGTTTTATTTCAATATTTGGCACATTATTACCAATCTTGAAAAAAGCCAGATTGATAGCCGTTTCACGGAATAGATAAAAAATTCTGTCGGAAAATAGCAGTGTTCGCATTGCTCTGTTCTCGCGTGAGGGGTAAGATATACAGTGACATTATGGGTTCTGTGACTTACATATTATGTCACATTTTGGCAAAGTATATGCAGTAATTTGTTTTTGAGATTATCTTGCAAAAATCACATATACCAATTGCTGCAAAAATCTGAGAAATCACAAAACTTGATGGGTTCCATCCATACCATCAGGTGGGTACGTCAAAATAGCACGTAAAAAAGGTTTAGTTATCAATTAAGTTTACGTTAGGTTAATTATCTAATTCTTCATTGTATTCAAATACAAATAAAATTAAAATGTTTACTTTTAATTACGTAAATTTTTAACATCGCAAGCAGTACTTTTTCGGGAAATCCGCAAGGTGTGTTTTTAGACAACTGTGTATTGTCGGTAATACAGTATTTCCAAAATAAAAGACGGAAATTTTAAAAGGCCTTCTTATTAACTTCGATTGGTCTCTTGAAACGAGTCTTATATGTCAATTATATTAATTGTATATTTTTTAAACAAGCAATACACTAGTATAATTTTTTGATTAAGCATCTGTTAAAGCTGCAGTTACGAAGCTTTTAAACGATAGGCTAGACACAGAGATACTATATGTACTGTAAAGACATTGTACGCCCGCAATTTAATGCGCATACAAAAATATATTTTGCAAGAGCAAGCGTGCGTTTTTTGATACGTAATAATTTGTGCATTTTTATTGTAATTGGTTCTTTCCTTGGGAAAGAGATTTGGTTTAGGATTTTTTTGAAGTAGGACGTGTTACAAAAAAAAATCTAATCCCGTGTATTATTCCCATTGTAAATGCACACAAATGCGACGTGGTAGCTTGCTTAGCGAACTCGGAAGCCAGACTAGCAACTTAAGCGAGCAGAATACATCAACTGCAAAATTTCGATATACTTACGTACTGTATAGTAGGAGGCGTTTTGCTTGTATACTCGTATATATATATATATATTCTAACACTCACACCGATTTACCTAGCCTAGAGTAAGCACTGTAAGGCTTGTGTTATACACTATAATACATATATAAATATTTTTGTTAGAAATTAACAAAAAAATGACTAAGGCACAAATGCTCACATATTCACACAAACATCTGCCTCCACCGGGAATCGAAACCGAGACCTCAGAGCGGTACCTTAAAACCGGTGTACTAACCACTTGCATACGGAGGTCAAATATATATACACTAATCACTGTAATAAGGGGCGGGAATATTCGACTTTTACGACATCCATGAGACAGAAATGTCCTGACAAAAGTTTTCTAAATCATTCACCGCACACAGAACCATTGAATATAACAAAAATGTATATCTCGGAAAAACGGAATTCTAGTTAATCAAGTAATAAATTAATTAAGTAAATAAACAACCTGGCATTTTCAGTTGTACAAAAAAAATCAATTTCTTTACGTTTTCTTTTTGTAACTGTTGTAGCATTATTAAACTTATCCAAGTCCGCTCACCGTAAGGGAACTACCTGTCAAGTGAACTGGCTTAACCGCATTCAGTATGAAAAAGTAAAAAAATGTAGACACGAAGCTCGCGCCGATAGGTATGCAATAAATAAACATCAGAAGATGAACGCTTCGGGGATTTCTTTGACATTATTTCCTTTTTGAGGGAACAGGAAAGTGTACTCATCGCAGTGACCAGAATTTTAATTTACTGAATACTTAATGCTTTTTTGTTCTTCATCGTTATTGAGAAATTTCTTATCTGTATTTCATCGTACCATTCGCAAGCTCGTTACAAGTGTTTAAAAAATATTAATTGTCTAATACAAAGTAATTTGCGTTGTCGTGCAAAAGGAGTACACCTTTTGTCAGTTTTCCTCTTCTTTTTTCTTTAATAGCTTCTTTTAATCGGTCCAATAGGGAAGCGTAGTACTCTCCCGTTATAGAAACACCACGTTCTTTATAATCGATCAAAAGAAGACCTTCAGTATCCCAAAAAATAGTCGCCATGATCTTTCCGGCCGATTGCGACACTTTAAATTTTTTAGGGGGTGGTGTGCCTTTTTTGTGCCACTGCATCGACTCCTGCTTTGACTCAGGCTCATAGTGGTGAACCCAAGTTTCATCACCGGTTACAATTCGGGCCATAATTTCTTCCCTATCTTCTCCACAGCGGTCCAAAAACTCGCGGGAACAGTTGACGCGCTCACGTTTTTGCAGCGGCGTGAGCATTCTCGGGACCCACCTTGAACACACTTTACTCATGCCAAGATGTTGATGAAGAATATTTAAAATTGTGGTTTCTGATACTCCAACTGATGCTGCAAGTTGTTTCTTTTTTAACCTTCCGTCTTCCAATACAAGTTTTTCAACTTTTTCAATGATTTCCGGCGTAGTGGCCTCCATGGGCCGTCCAGGTCGAGGATCATCTTCAATTGACTCCCTTCCTTGCTTGAAAAGGCCGTGCCATTTGTAAATCATGGTTTTACCAGGAGCAGAGTCTCCGTAAACAGCTAACATCTCTTGCAAAATAGTTTGAGGCGTTTTTCCTTGTTTGGTGAGGAACTTTACGACGGCGCGATGTTCAATTTTCTCCATAGTGGCTAGTTTGTTCCCGATTTACTTGTTTACTCGTTTGTAACTCGAAAGCTAATGACCCAATTAGGCTAGAAATTGGCATATATAGTAATTATGAGTTACTCAAGTAGCGGCTACCTGGAGGAGCGACCTCACCCCCGCCAACCCCGCCATTCCGCGAACTTTTTGACCGCCCCTCGTATGTGTATTATCGCGTTTATCAAAGATCCACTCTTCGCCAATTTCAGCAAGTTTCAGTGTAATATGGGGGCGGCCCTAACACCATTGTCTGGGCACTTCGGTATTACTATTTGCGGTAAATTTCCTTAGTCAGTTCTGACGATAACTACGAAGGATGCCTACTGACCGTTTGTACACATACCCCCTTATTCCAAAACGTGGACTAAATATAGTACCAGGTTTAGCGCTTAGGTTTAAACCATGAACACAAATAAATTGTATTACAAAACGAAGACTATCGTTAGTTCAAGGATCATCTACGAGTATGGTACTAAAGTTAAACCTATAGAGTTGTTATTTGTCTAGATTTACTCGGACATGTCTTCTTTTCTTTTACCGTGGGAGAGCCACGCTTCGGCACGAATTGGGCCGGCTCGACCGGAGTGATACCACGGCCTCACAGAAAACCGGCGTAAAATAGCGCTTGCGCTGTGTTTCGACGAGTGAGTGAGGGTACCGGAGGCCCAACACCCCCCCCCCCTTCCCCCTTATTCCCTTTTAAAAGGCCGGCAACGCATCTGTGACATCTCTGGTGTTGCGGGTGTCCATGGGCAACGGTTATCGCTTACCATCAGGTGATCCGTTTGCTCGTTTGCTGCCCTATCCTATTAAAAAAAAAAAAAGTCTAACTTTTTATAGTTGTATCCGGCCAATATTCATGTGCGGATTTTCGCCTTTTGCTATATAATTTATGTTAGAAACCAGACTTGTTACTCGGGTGATAGCTCTAAGTGTTTAACCTCGTTTGCATATAAAATATGTCCAGTTATAACAAATATCCAATTATACAATGAGCAGGCCGAATTTGTATTTCTATTTCTCTGTATCTCGTAGCTCTTTCAATAAACTAGAGTGGAAAGTATTTTTTTTTTTTCTTGTACTTATGCATTTATAAGGTTAAGTAGCTCTTATTGTTGTTTAGCTTCTTCCGCTAGAGTCAATTTTTTTTTCTTGTGTCGATATGTGCTTTCAAAAATTTATGTTGAGCTAAAGATAGTTGCTGTTCAAATTATTTATTAGTTTTTGGATCAATTTCTTATCTCAATAAATATCTGTTTGTTACAAGCGACAGATGAGATGAGAGTAGATATTTGATAAAATAACAAATTTACCTCTACGATAGTGACATTTCTGTGGGTAGTTATAACAAACAAACTGAAGGGCAATTCAATGTAAGGATAACTTTCAGACTTCATGAGTCTCCCATGCTAGTGCCAGGTTTATTGTGTTGCAGAAGAGGCCCGGAAGCTGCATCTGGGACTTGTGACCCAGTTAAAGGTTAAGGGGCTACTTACGATACATTAGTATTGACTTATACCGCTCTGTGTCCTCTCGACCGGAAGCTTACAAGTTGTACGTATCGCAGGTGGCACTGTTGAGCGGCGCGGATGAGGCGACGTGCGAGCTGGCGTTCCAGTACGGGCGCAATCTTGGCCTGTCGTTCCAGCTGGTGGACGATCTGCTGGACTTCGTGTCTTCGGCGCAGGCCATGGGCAAGCCCACCGCTACCGACCTCAAGCTGGGGTTGGCCACCGCGCCCGTCCTATTTGCCTGTGAAAAGGTTAGTAATAGTACATTGCTGTTAAGTGACTTTTTTTTTCCTGAGGAAAATGCATTAAATTGCATACCCCGTGGCGAGCCGGCGGTTATGTGGGGCTCTCCTCCAGAAGGGGGAGGCCTACCCACTAAAAACCTCAGAGATGGCCTTCCTCAGGCATGTAGGGAGCCCCCGGGAACGCGAAGCGACTTCCGGGAACCCCCAGCCTCCGCTTCTCTGCTGATACTAGGGGAGCTCTCCTCAGGGGAGGCTACAATACCTCCCACGATCTCCACCACCGACAACGCCCCCCGGCCACCACGGAAGGAGCGTGATCCCTCCCGGGTCGTCGTATCCCGCCAGACCCGCGGCGGCGCCGCAGCTGTGCTACCGAGCCCGGCGCCGCCTCCTTCTGGAGCATCACTGCTTCACAGAAGGAGGCCACAGCCCTCCAACCTCCCTCGTCCGCCAGCATTGCCGCAATCAATGCCGGCGGAGACAGATCTCGCCCGATCTCTGCGACCAAGACTCGGCGCTCGGAGGCCCACGCGGGGCACTCCGCCAGCGTGTGCTGGGCCGAGTCGAGGTCGGGGTTGTTAAGTGATCTATTAATGCTTTGTGTTATTATGTTACTAAACACCCGCAAACACTACTTACTAGCTTACGAGTGTGTAATCTGCATTTTTCGAAACTACATTTACGAGTTAGTAAACACGGTCAGTATATCTTTAAAGCGGTTTTTTTTGTAGTCGCTTTTTTTGAATACTGCTAAAGTAATTAGTTTATTTCAAATTGCACTCCATTTTACACTTCATATATATTTGCGGTAATTTTATTTTCAACCAGATAATGATTATGTCTGGTTGAGAATTAAAATCACCGCAATGTCAATTACCGCGATCCAAAGTAAAGAAGAAAAGCGCCATCTTTCGTGCTCAAATAGCAGCAGATTTGTTGCGGTCATGCATAAACTAAAACTACGTAGTACTCAACAATAATGGATATGAAAATGGTCCACAGACAATGGTATTTTCTATACCGGGTACTGTGACAGAAGTGAAAATTCAGAAGTGAATTTTCAAAAACTCCCCACCTAAGTGTCGTAACCAGATACCGCACTCGCAGAATAAGTGTGCGAACTCACCTTAAGTGATATACCAGTTACTGTCATGTATCCTCTTATTTTACGACTTATTTTAGGACCTCTATTTTACCAACTGTGCCAGCAGTAAGAAATATAAATGAATGTGACATATTTAGAAAATACAATGGCAATTATATCGTAAAATTATCACTCGCGTCTATCGCGTTGTGTACGGATCGCAAGTCGAATAGCTTATCGAGTCTATTTGGTCACGAGAATACCTGAAAATAGTTATTTATGCAACTGTTGTATAATCAGGGGTATTAAAACATGAATGTGATAATAATATCACACGAGTGTTTTAATATCTAATTATAACAATTGCATACAAGACTTTATCTACAATCATGATGTGAATCCTCTATAAAAGATTTTCATACCATATGGTGTTTGTACAGTGTTGTAAGAACTATGTAAATTCAAGAAAAGTCTAATTGCGAAGCATGTTTATGCTTAATTAATTGTTCTTTTTTCAAAATTTTTGCAATCTGGTGGTGAAAATGTCATTGCATGAGAATCGTAATATCATTGAGTGTTTTAATGTTGGCAATAAGCTAATTGTTATAGGTTCTTTTATAGAGGATCAATAGCATGATACATACATATATGTTACGCCTTGTTCCCAATGGGGTAGGCAGAGATCACCCCTCTCCACTTGCTACGATCTTGGTACACTTCTCTTGCTTCCTCTACTTTCATGAACGTCTTTATGCATGCTCGTCGGTTGCGAGTACTCTTAACCCGGCCTTTCTTTAGGACATCTTCGATTTGATCGAGATATGTTCGCCTAGGTCGACTTGCACCGATACGTCCTATCATTCTTACCTTGTGTATTTCGTTAATCTTCCTTCATTCATTCTTTCAACATGGCCGAATCATCTAAGCATCCCTTTCTCTATCTTTGTTACTACATCTTCAACTACGCCGCATCGCTCCCTTATCACACTGTTCCTGACTTTGTCCTTCAGATTCACTC
This sequence comes from Scirpophaga incertulas, assembly GCA_036419045.1. Classification (NCBI taxonomy): domain Eukaryota; kingdom Metazoa; phylum Arthropoda; class Insecta; order Lepidoptera; family Crambidae; genus Scirpophaga; species Scirpophaga incertulas. The sequence goes on along the minus strand of CM071638.1, from coordinate 11,145,941 downwards.
CAATTATACTTCTCAAGCTTCTCATCTCCACAGCATTAATCTTACTTTCATGTTTCTTCTGCCACAGCCAACATTCACTACCATACATCAATGTGGGGATCAACATTTCCATGCACAGCCAGTCGTGTTCTTTGTGAGACGTTCTGGCTATTCATGAAGTTACGAAGTGCCCCATTTACTTGATTCCCTTTCAAAACTCTTATTTCAATATCACCATCACACTTGCCATCTCTCGTAAACTGTGAACCCAAATATACAAATTCTTTCACTTGTTCTCCTTTTTGTCCCTAAATCGTAATATCACAGTTTGTCATACATTCTTCTCTTTCGAAAACCATTACTTTCGTCTTGCTTACATTCACTTTCATTCCTTTGCTTGTTAAAGCACCATGCATTATGTCTACCATCGTTTGCAACTTACGCAATAGTTATTGTTAATGAATATGCTACAATGACTCTTTTGCAGTACCCCGAGCTAAACCCAATGATAATGCGGCGGTTCCAAGAGGCGGGCGACGTGGAGAAGGCGTTCGAGCTGGTGCACAAGTCTCGCGGCCTCGAGCAGACGCGGTTCCTGGCGCGCAAGCACGGCGTGGAGGCGGCCCGCCTCGCCGCCGACCTCGCAGACTCTCCCTACCAGAAGGCGCTCGTGCTCACCACCGACCTCGTGCTGAACCGGATCAAGTAACGGAACCACCGATCGTACGTAATACCATCTCCATAGTTAAATCCTGTACTGACTGACGAATGGAGCCATGTGTTATGCACCAGGACCTACGTCTTGGAAATAGTAGTTCGCAATTGAGATAGCTTAGTTTAGTTCGCCGCTCCTAAATGAACTAGTTTCTTACAGTTCTGCAGATTCCCACTCCAATTCTAATTCAACCTCGATACTATTCTAGGTACTCCATGCGACGAAACAAAATCGCTGCACTTTCATCCACAATGTTTGTACTCTCACAGCAAAACCTTATATGTATATAATTATTGTTAATAATGCCTATTACGGTTATTGGTACAATATTCCGCGCGGGCGCGATAATAATTTGATTGATACTTGGCCAAGAACTATGGAACGGGGAATGAAGGAGTTAGTTCGTGTAGTTTTTCTGTGGGAGCGCGATTTCGATTTAGTTCTTTTGCGAACTACTCAAGATTAACACTTAGAACACAGTTCGATATATCGTTGCCGCATCAAGTACCAGTCTAATGCCTCGATCACATCGTAAGCGAAGTCGCGAACCGAATTTTTATGTTGCTGCTTTCTGAAGTTAAATGCTCGAGCGTGTTCGCACGTAACTCGGTACATGTGATCAATGTATAAGTTACATACACACTGTAAAGTTATAGCAAGATGACTGGCATGCTGGACGACGATACATCGTAAGTTCGATTTTAACAGTATGCAGCCTGTGAGCGTGGGCGTACTCTTAAAAACGATATTCGATATATCGTGAACTTCGTCGTGTCGTATCCTACTCTTAGTTACTATCGTTTAAAACATTTCAACGGACGATCGAACGAACGATATTAATTTTGACATAAGAAAGCCTCAAATGTCAACGATGAATTGAATTTGACAGACGAACATTCGCAAAATAAACGTCTAATTTTCGATAGTTACAACGACACCTCAAACCATATCGTATTACTTTTCGCAAATTTGACGTTTATTTTGCGAATGTTCGTCTGTCAAATTCAATTCATCGTTGTCATTTAAGGCTTTCTTATGTCAAAATTAATAGCGTTCCTTCGATCGTTCGGTGGAATGCTTTAAACGATAGTAACTTAGAGTAGGATACGACACGACGAAGTCTACGATATATCGAATGTCGTTTTTAAGAGTACGGCCCCTGCTCGAATATTATATCTTCGTGGACGATTGGTACCGCGCTTAATTACGAGCTGTAATATAAAGGTGTTACTCAAGTAAATGCTATATTTTCATAGGTGAATAGTACTGTGCATAATTACTAGTTAAAATTATTAAATCTTCGTATATAAATGGTGTTACATTAAGTGACAGTGTCGTAACATTACATTCATTGTTTAATCTTCGTAGATTATCGGAGCTTTGTGTACCTAAATGATAGATTCTTTGTAAAATTTTCGTTAAGAAGTTCCGAAATCTTCATTGTAAGATGGTCTTAGATAAGACGTCATACCAGCTTTATTGTAAAACCATTGTATATAAAAAATTGGGGGCATACGTAAGCACCTCCATTGTCAAAATCTACGTAGATGAATTATGTTGCGCTGTAGAGGCTACATTGTAAAAAAATACGAAGGTGACTGGCGCTGGGCAGTAACACCACCTCCATTTTGAAATGTTCGAAATTGAATGACATTGCTCAAATAAACCAACTATTGTGTTGTACCTACGTAAATACTAGCTTGATTGTAAAGTGTTCGTAGCCAAATGGTCCGTAATTATGACGTACTTTAATACTAAATAATGTTGTTTAGGGTTCAATTGTATTTTTGTTGTCCAATATATGTAACGGCAAAGCTGAATTTGTTGAAGCTTCTGTTTATAAAGTAACTCTAATTGTATGTAATGATGCTTTAATATTACGGATGTAGTAATGTGCAGATATAAGGTAATGATACAATAAATTTGATACCTATTAAATAATAGGTATTAGAATAAAGTTGGCTTTTCACTATAGGATATCAGTTCCAATATAAAATATATTACTGATTGTTCTTATGGGATATATTTTGTATTTTACCGATAAGCTATAACTTAGCGGTAACCGCAATATAACTACATAAAATATATATCTTGCAATATGGTACATAGGAATGTAATGTACGTTATATCCTATAGGAAAAAGGCAGCTTTTTGTTGCGTCCAAGATTTTTATAACGGTTTACAATTGTTTTACATCAAAGTACACGTTACTTACATAATACATATTACTACTAATTCTGATAAGAATTTCTTGCAATATAAACCGATGCTGAGGGCATATGATTCGTGGTAGTACACGGAGGAGATTTTATACTACACGTGTTCGTGTATTTGTAATTACCCTACTGTATAGGGTAGACGATTTAAAGAATAATTTCGATACGATTCTAAAAATACTTTAAAAAAATACTTGTCATACATTGCCTTTAGTTCAGTAAAGGTGTATTTTAGACATCACATAATTTTGTTTGCCCTGGTCAAAGGTCAGTGTCAGAATTTGTTTGTATAATAATTATAAGGTGTGCGTGTGGCGAGACTGGCGGGTGAGTGACGAAGTAGTCAGTGGATATGCGACGAAAGAAACTTAGGTTATGTAAACTCATAACTTGTGCCCTGATATATTATACATACACGAATGATGTCCAATATAATACAATTAATGTTATCATGCTATTTTAAATGTCTATAATGTAATGTCGATCCTTTTGACGTCGCCACAGCGATATAACGAATATTTTATTTATATTAATCATGTACGTGTGTACAGCATTGTGTATAGTTATTTATATTATGGATGTGTGTACTTTTTATATATTACTCTTCACTTGTGTGACCTGATTTAATTTAAGATAGTTTCTACGAAAGTATTTGTCACAACATTGCTATCGAATGGAGTGTACTTTGCTTGTTGTGTGTCAAATCAGATGACTTACCTTTAAAAGCAAAAAGGATTTACATATAGTATTTGAGAGCTTTAGAAATTGTGCTGTTACTTTACCTTTAGAATCATATGGTTTGCTGATATAATTCGTCTCGTATTTACATTTTTCGTCTTTGAAAAATGAATATTAAATTTAAAACACGTTATTGTATAATGATTGTCATATTATATGACGAAATCAAAATCGCTTCTAGTTATAAAAGCACCTGTGTTATTGATGAAAAAAAGTCTATTTGTGATCAGGTGTTGCTACTTCCTATAATTCCAATAAGCTTAAATGGATAAATTACTTAATGATATAAAGATTTTCATGTGGTTAGTGAGGATAAAGGTAACAAATCATTTTTGACTTACAGCAAGCATGTTAGAATTACGGATTTAATAGAAATGGTCGAATATTAATCCTTAAAAATATGGGTTGACAGTTGATGTAAAATTGCCAACTACTCTTCGTCGCAAATAATGGAACCACGGTGTAATTTTCATTTAAATATCCTTAATTTACAGTGTTTAATAATAGATGTACTTTTGGCTAATACATTATAATGTATACACCACTAACAAGATGTGCAAACTTTTTTTATTTATAAGTCATTAAAATGATCTTTTAAAGATTTCGGATGAAAATGCCTCCGTGATTCAACTTGCTTACGTTTTTCGCTTCTTTAATTGTTTACGTATATCTTTCTAGTTTTTTCGTCCCTCTGTTCCTTCGTATCGTGCAATCTTATAGGTATAGTGTTAGGAAGTACCTGCATTAGTGCACAAAAGCTATCGTGTCATTGCAAAATTTTTTGAGTGTGTATTTTACTTGCTCGTGTTCGGCTGTTGTTATATTTTATGCTGTGTAAATACTAAAAGTCATTGGATAAGTTACCCGTTTATCTTCAAAACCAATTACCTCAATTTCTTTAGTGTACACTTTTGTACTAGAGGTGTATATGTTCTGTAGTATTAAATTGTTAGTTTCGTACGAGGCCGCACAATGTAATCTTGTAATTCGTTAGGAAATTGTAACACAAAAATGTTATTAGATAAATTAGCGAATAGAGTTGTAAATAATATCGCACGCTATTGGCGGTAATCACGCTCTTGGAATAGAAACGTAATGGTCTCGCACCAAGAACGCAGTATTTCTAAAACTATTTGAGTTTTTTTTACTTAACAAAATATTAGTCATTAATAATGTAGCAATAACGCGGCGGACACAGTAACCGAAAATGAGACGTTTGTAAAACTGCAGAGTCTTCGATAGTACATTCTAATAAAATGTTATATTTGATGAGGTTGAAAATTGATATTTGATTTTTTAAACGAATCCAATGTGGCTATAATTGAGAGATTTGAGATTGCTCTGTATGTTTAATATATAATTTATAAGTAGTTGTTTATATCGAAGGTTTGCAGTTTTTCGAAAGTTATAAGCGTATTGAGTTTATTGTACAATCGAAATTCCAAATGGAACATCGGTTACTATGTCAGCCCTCAAAGGTAAGTCACGATGAATTGTATGTTTTGTGAAACATAAAAAAATGGGAGTCAATGAATTTTATTTATATGTATGTAGACATGTATGTAGCTCATATTGTTTGTAAATATTGTAACTCTGTAAAATGATAAATCATGAATAACTTTTAATATAAACATAGTTACACAATATTGTTTTATTTAATTATTTACCTTTAGAGTTATCTAATGTCTTGCAGTTTTCGATGTTGAACGCGAAGGACTCGGGGGAGACTTTAATATACTATACATATGATTTTGTATAAAGGTGTAACTTCGATTTGGGTGAAAGGATTAGTGCGATACCGATCCTCAGTCAAATTGCAATCAAATGTGTGAATGTGGAAGGTTGCCAAAACCAAAACCAAACTTGAATCGTTGATATTAGTGCGATTGGGCTGCAGGTACGCGTAAAAGGTGTTGTGTATTTGTTTCTAGAAAGGGCGTTAAGGATATCGTCAATAAATCATTCTATACATTTAGAAGTCTCACTTTAAAATTGTCATCTTTCAACATAAAGCGTACATCCGACCAATACAATGTTTTTTTCCCACGAGGGATGGTAGTAAATCCTTATTAGGAGTGCGCCACTATTGTAGTCTTCTTAATAACTCCTTGGTGCTCGGACGACCTTACACCGGATACCACCTGCGCTTTGTCTACGGCGTAGCAATGTGCCGAGTACTGTTTGACTCGAGTCAGACTCGATTCCTGCTTTGGACTCGCCAATCGAATACCAATTTATTTTGATTCCGGTACTCGAGTCAGGAAGAATCGGTTCCTACTCGCTAATTCGATTCTATTTATACGAGTCCTACTGCCTCTACTGTTGTCTATTAGAAGCTAACTCCATTCTATTTTTTCTTTTTGTTCTAAAATCGGACTCTAGTTCTGGACTGGACTAGAATTTCCAGACTCGAATTTCTAGACTCGAGTCTAGGAATCGGACTCGAGTCCAGAAATATTCGAATACCAAACATAGAATTCGAGTACTGGGCTCGAATCAGGGAATCGAGTCCTGATTCGAATACCGTATAAACTGACTCGGATCGACTGGATCCACCAAAACAGCGACTCGGCACATTACTACTACGGCGGGTAGTTATGTTGGACTCTAGCAGAAGGTTAGCCTACCAACTAAACACTACCTACAGCCTTTGGTCGGGCAGAAGGCCTGGGGCCTTATCAGCTTTGAACTAAAACGCTTGCCGTCCAGAGCGGGGGAGCGGTGCATAAATAATAAATTAATCTGTGAAATTGTAAGATAAATTGATAATATCGCGTTAGCAGTAAGCTTTCGACACCTTCGATTAAAAACTCCAAACATGTATTTTTCCGAACATGGAAGTTCATAAACACTTAGGTCCATTATTGCAAACGGTAGGGCGGGCTGGGCCGGGCAAGTTCACCGTGAACGGTAAAAGAAATGGAATTCTATACTACATATCTACGTAAACAGAGGAATGAAGACCGCTATGAGTAATATAATTCACACCAGTTTGCAGAACTAGTATGAGAATAGTTTTATTTCTTTCATTATTAATACATTTGGTACTAGGCTTAGCAGCCACCGGCATCGATATGCAGACGCGGGGTGTCATTGCTTCGCAGCCAAAATGACCGGCCCGTCTCGCCACCTTCATAGAGGCGAAATAAATCCAAAGTTTACAAAAAACTATAAAATAAATTATAAAAACAGTATGATACTATTATAGTGATTATATTTTTCAACCATAAACACAGACACTAAGACTACCCTCAGTTGATTAGATGATTAGAAAATAGGCAACTACTCAGTATTTATGGTCGGGGCTTCACATGCATCAGATATTGCTGTGGTTAGTAGATTGTTTCACGATGATTTTTTTATCGTAGGAGACTTTGATGATACATGAAATCCGAAAATCGAAAACACTGATACATGGCATAACGATCTCAGGCCTCGCATTCTATACAGTGCTAAGGAAACGTCGACTAAACATTTTTTTGTCTCAGTTTGATTTTGTTTAAATTTTGTTCTCACAGTTGGATTACTCACAATATAGATTTTAATATTAATAACACGATCGACAATAAGAAACATGAAACAAGTCAGTAAAATTAAAAGAAATTGCGATTACCGATTGTGGAAGTGGATTCATGTCGTGCCGTTGCACAATGTCAAATAGGAGACATCGATCGAGCTGATATAGAAGGTTCCGACACAAATATAAATGTCTGCGACGCGACAAAGGAAATGGCAACTTGCATGACCCAATTTCGCGACGTGAATTGTGATTGCAATAGGAGTGCGGTGTCCTGCGTGCTTGCGGCTATCGATCAGCCGGCGACCGGCACCGACGGGACCACAAGTAAAAATAACTATCGCAAAAATACGAGTATATATGGATCGCAGTACGTCTCGTCATATTGCTACCGACCTTGTGATAAAAAATTAAAATCTTTAATATAATATGTATTGATTTTTTTGGAAATGTTCTAGCGCAGTTTTATTTAATCAAGAATTTATAAACACGCAACATAAATCGTCCATGACATTTACTCGTGTAGATGGTCTACCACCTGTGGTAATACTTTATTTAACGCAAAATTATGGTTGGTTACGACGACGGACTTCGCACTATCACTAACTAGGTCCTGCCACTTATTGACGGTTGCGCTGATGTGTGTTGTGTGATTCCTTTATCTCTACCATGTCTTTTAATGATCATCATTGACTTCTAACCTGATAGAATCTTGACGAATACCTCCAGTGGCCTCCATTATCTCCATATAACTACTCCAAACATCGCAACTGACCACTCACACAGTCTGGACTTTAGTTTGCTGGTCACGCTGTAAGCGAGAGCCGATCACGTCGGCATTTGTTAAAAGTGGTAAAGAAAATATACACGGTTGGAATAACTAGGCATGGTGAGGACCGGGCGGTCTTTGTCAGGGCTGGAGTTTCATCCTATTCCGTAAAAAACTCATAGTTGATACAGAATCAAATCGTTGCGTTTGACCAATAGGAGCAAGTACATTGATAGATAACATAATACGCAGGTTCTGATTGATTAAATGTAACGTTATGTTTGGTTGGGTTTCAGCTGTAATTATTAGTAGAAATGTCCCAGTTTCAAAACGTAATTACCGATATTTATTTAAGTAGGTAGTCAGATGAACTATATAAAACAATTATACAATTTCAATAGGTATTAGTTTATGATCAACCATATAACTTGTAATTGCAGCTAATATTACTGAATTGGTTCGGTATTCAAAGGGGAATATTTCGTTATTATTTGTGAACTTCTCATTACATATTTGACAGATTTACTTAAATGTAGCAGTTTATTCGTTAGGAATTTCACTGAGGGCCTTTGTTATTTTTATCGCAATTAAGTTTTATATTTTAATGCCATTCCGTTAAGGTCACGCGAACTCGTCGACGATGGTTTTGTGAGCTTAGTCTCAGTTCTAAAATCGTGAGCAGGCGTCATTTCTAATTTAATCTTGACAACTGTTCGGGTCCATCTCTTGTGAAATCAAAAAATGAACAATACCGAAATCAACAAAGGCTAAAATGAAAGTGGTATTCGAATAAATGACAGTGTAATTAAAAGAATAATTAACGAAATGGCAAAAGTTTTGACGAATCGCTTGCCAAGCTTCGCTTACTGCAGACAAACTGGGTGGTAAGTCCAATTTGGTAGAGTCGTGCATACGTGTAATCAAGTTTGTCAGAGTCAATTGATATTAAATGTTGTTTATTTTACTGTGGGAAGGAGTAGGCGTAGCTTAATTATGAAACATGTAGATACATGAAATCATTAAAAATTAGGCGTAGTATAATCTCGTTATTTACAACTTTTTTAATCGTTATATCTCAAAAACGATGGCTCGTAGAAAAAAAAGTATTAATTAATTTTTTGTAGATATTTTTATGATAAAACTTACCGTTTTGCTGAAAATCGCGAAAAACTCATTTTGTTTTACCTTTAACCTTGAATTTTTTTTTTCCTTACAGGGGAAAGATGGGGAACTTTCAAATTTTGTTTTTAATGATATTTTAAACAATCTTACCGATTTTCAGCTTGGTGGAAATTTAGGTAACTTCGAATGTCTAAATTGAGTGGACTACATTGTACAACGCGGTTCAATTCATCTTTTGGTGTCCGCTAGAATTAGGACATTATTAATACAGCCTGGTTCAAGCGACAAACAATAAGCTATCTCAAACTTTTAATTTAAAACCATATGTGGCCGTAAGCAATATTAAGGCTGGTCAAAATTATTTAATGAATTAGACCGACGCTTGTTTCTTATGATTGTGCATAATCATGACCAGTTAGTAATTCGTGCATTTTTATACTAACAAGTTCATCATGTGGGCCCTTTATATATACATACTTATATAATTATGCCCCTACTTTTATATTCGTAGTATATACTTATAAATTACATTTATAAGATTTTACATAGTTCGTAAGGTTTCTACGTATTTAGTTGTGTTTCAAGGTTACTAAAGTACCTTATACTTTAATATTAGTTAAGAACTTAGTATCAATATTATTAAATTTTCGTACCAAATACAGACAAAAGTCTATACTTTTAAAAGAAACGCGAAAAGTTTTTGATGTTCTCAACCACCTTTGTATGGATATATGAACTATTAGGTTCATTTGTTCATTGGCGAATGCTGCTAGATTGTCGACCTACTTGCAGTCAATGGAAATGTGCCTATTTAGCTGTATAGGTATTTACCTCTATAATAGTAACAATGAATCGTGATTGGCACAATGTTAGTGCGAACCCGAAAAAAACTGAAACGGTCGTGTAGTCAGTCCAGTTTTTATAGTTCTAATATTATAATAAAATAATATTATGTGACTGTCTCAAATTTACGGTCATTTTATGGACATATTAAAGGTATCCAAGGTTTTAAGGTAAGTTATTATCTATATGTATCTATCTTATTCCCCTGTGCAAAATAAATAAATTAAAAATACGTTTACAAACAATTTTCATAATCTTCCATTTTCACGTTTTAGAATTCAAACAAATGTTTAACTTTCATTAATTCTTTTACAGTATTATGTATAATTTATATTATAAAAGTAATATAATACGAGTATGTATAAGTTACAGCGACGCCCACATAACATCGCTGTGAAGCAGACAGTATCTACAGTGCATAAATAAGTAAGTCATCAGTTTACCGCAGTGTGAGAAAGTATCCTTTGTTTATTCGCGATTACGAATTTAAATGAAATTTTCTCGACTATTTTTCCCAAAACTCAAATTTTAATATAACTACCAAACTCTATTTTGTATTATAAATCTGCCAGAAAGTTTTTATTACTTTTCGATAACGTCTTATGTCGTAATGTAAATTTTGTCGTTTCTGTAATCAATCAGGTAGGATTTATACGCTCGTAACTGTTGTTAGATGTTAAGTGAAATTCACAAACGTTATTACAATTGATGATCTGCTTGTCCTTACCATTTGAGGTATGTGACCTTTGAACTAATGTCACAATGAGCGCTTGCAAAGATTTAAATCCGTTTCAAGATAGGTTTCACTAGGGGATATAATATGTATTACTTTCCGAGATACACATAAAAATGCAATTATACTATTATTTTATTTAACTTTGATTTACCGACATTATAGGTAGTGGTGCCCACAACCAAGCTTGCTAAAAAAAGTGTGGAGAATCAATTGAGTTGAAAACATAACGATCCTGTTGGGGTATGCCAATATTTTGTGCAGTTATTTATTTTATTCCATTGGCTTGCTAAATATATCGGCTTGGTTTTCAAATATTCGAGTATGGTAAATACTCGTATATTGATATTTATTTTACAAATTTGACCTCGTCTCCGATATATTTAAATTGTATAGGACGTTTAGATAAAAATCGGCCATCGTGCATGGGGTCAGCGTTATGTATTGTTAGATTTGAGTGTGGCAAAAGAAAGACTAAATGGTATACTTTCACAAATTCGCATACTTCAAAAATGTAATTTGATATAATTATTTATATTTTAAATTTAAAAAAGTAAGGTCTGTGGAAGTGCGAAATGTCAATATTTGAATTAGACTAGTACACTTTTTAGACAATAAATAGGTCTTTTGCGTCTATTTGTAAACCTAGAAAACTAGTGTTAGTAAAAAATGCATAGACTCTATGAAGGGCAGTATTTACATCAGCTGCATATCGCAGTTTCGTAAGTATACTTAAATAAAACTTGATTTTATCTTTATTTAAGTCCATGTCGATTCCTAATAAGGTAGCCATTTAAACAAATTCCATTTCATTATTATTAAAACAAGTATAAACTTGTTTTTTAAATACTTCGAAATGCGTCTAATGAACTAAAGTTTATTTACTATAAGATATAAATAAATAATTAGTTATAATATAATATTTAGACATAAATGTGATCAGTTTTAAGTTTCATAATTTTTAACATCAATCTAAGATCTATTGGAATTGAATTATAAGTCGCTGAACTAAACGCTGAAAGAAACTTAAATTTAAACTTACACTAATAATTTACTATTATAAACTAACAACAAACAATATTCTAAACTAACAAAGAGCGTTAACGACAAAAAACAATATTGATACATAAATGTCTATTAACTATTTATGAATAGTTATACTTAGAGGCGAAAAAAAAAGTATGGCGGTAGTCTGACACTACCGCCATACTTTCTAAAACTACCTTTAAATATTGTTTTAAATGATAGGCTGTGAAATTACTGGGTACTGTAACTTTAAATAATATATTCTATGTTGGCAACGTACACTGTATTTTTTTTTGACGGATGCAGAATTCATCAGATACCATTTATACTATAGATAACAAAACAAAAGATGAAAATATTCTGAAAAGTAAATACGAATACTAATAAATGAATTTCTTTTAAAGTATAATAAGGTAGGACTGTCGATTGATAAACGATCTTAAGTTAATTTTAATTTCATGAATATTCGTGAAACATTGGAAACGCAGCGTGGTAGCGACTTTCAGTAGCGAGACATTTCAGCAGTTCACCCACAGTTGACTTAGAAAATCCGCCCAGTCTGAACTTTCGCAATAAAGATTAATTTTACTGTATGCGCGTTTGTACCCTTTAAACTATTAAGACTCTGTAACTGCATAGCCGGTTTTGGTGATATGAGATTCCTTGTTAGGATAAGTGAAACTATAGTTTAAATGTTTGCTTTGCGCTCTCGGCGATTGCGTAGGTAAGCGGTGTGCGGTGTAAATGTTGAAGTGTTTTGGTGTACACATTGTGGGGAAGCTTCCGCATTCATAACTATTGTAGCCAGCCGTAAAAGTTGAATAAACTTTCGATGAATTGTTGTTTTGATTATCGAAAAATCATAGAAGTTAATAACATTCTGTGAAATATTTTCATTTATTTTATAATTTACATTGGTAATAAAGTGACTTATCTTTTTTATCTTTTATAAAAATATGAAAAACAAAATACACTGTAAAAGAACTAATGGCAGATATGGTTCGCGTAATAATATAGGATGGATATTATGCTTATAATCGTGAATACCTTTTTAAACTTAGGACGAAAAGTGAAAACTGCTTTGACCTAGTTAACAATGGTGTTTTTATTTTCCAAACACGAAATGTTTTCTTTCTAAGAATCCATAGAAGAATGTGCCTTCATATTTTAGCTTCGTATTTGTTATGATGAAATTGATAAGTATTACATTTTTGAGTATATTATCCATGACATATTAATATATCATGTCTATATCTCTAGAAGGTGCTAGAAGTGTGTACGTATTACACGTAGCTTTATGATATTTGTTTTACGTCACTTATGACAAAACCAAGGTAGTACTTTAATCTCGAAAAAAAAAGCAAAATGCATCTTAAATACAACATGTAAGTTTTATAACATAATGGTGTGCCTTAAACACTATTTTTCTACTGTTTGTGACTACGTACCAATAAACTAAGAAATATATTATGAAGAAAAGTATTTTTGTTCCTAAAATCAAATAAACGTTTTTAGAAACCGTAAGCGTTCCGCAAAGCTATTTAAGAGGTCCCAAAAAAAATAACTGACCTGATACAAAGTTATTAATAAACTTGAATATTTATGTTCAGATTCAAATGTGCTAATCGTAACAACTTTTTACGAATAAAAAATAAACATCTTTTAGCAGTTATTTAACGTTATTTGTGAGTATATAGAGAATTTGACTCTGGACTAGCGTTATGGTTTTTCCACTGTATAGATGCTGGATGTTGCTTATCAGATAATGTATTATTTCATATATTATGCTGCAATAACATCGTGCCGAAGTCTTGATCTAGTAGTTGACATTACATGCTCCGTCGTATTTATTTTCGGTTCAATAATATGTGCTATTTATTAAATTCACCACAGCGAAGGAAAAAAACTTTAATATTAATCCGGATATATCAACAGTAATGATGTCCATAATGTCCATTTGTAGCAATTTTTTCCATCTCTAGGATATGATAAAAAAATTACAATCAATATCATAAAATCAATATAATCTATAGAAAATAATAATTATTAATTTCTTGATGGGTTTTGGGACAAAATTAAGAACCCGATATTCTAGTGATGACTGTTTCAAATTTATTTTAAAGGCGATTGTGTGCCCCCACTTCGGGGTCAGCGCGGCGAAGGGCCCGCGAGCGGCGTCGGGCGGAACAGACTCGTGCGGAGGGTGAGCGGCTGGCCAGGGAGCGCCGAGAACAGCGCGCCAGAGACAAACTCGAACAGCAAAGACAGGTACACGTACACGAGAACAACATCAGAAGAAGTTCAGTTTGACCTTGGAACTATGTCCTTTTAGTAATGAAAGTTTGAACTTGACATGTTGTTAGTACATTGCACTCTGCAGCCTTATAGTTCCCTAATAAATAAGGCATTAAAGCAAATATTAACATATGTAACTGTGGCTATAGCTGCAAAAGTATGGTGATGCAATTGATGTTCTATACAAAAAATAGAAACGTCTGATTTCACATAACACAAAAAATTGTAGTCTAGCCTATTTTCCTACTTAATTTCAATAGTGATACTGCTTAATTATGGTGATACATCTTTGTTTCAAAAACCCTCAGCGTCTGTATCGGCCTCAGATAGAGAAAACTATTTAAAATAAATATTTTAAATAATTTCTAATGGGTTACAAATTTTATTAAATATATATTCTAAAAACAAATAGGTTTAACATTTTGCTGAATGGTTGATTAGCAGTTTTAGCCGATACTACACATTAAGAATATAATATACTTGCTGCTCGAAATTTACTTCTATATACATAAAAAGATCAAAATGTGAAGGAAAATTCGTTATAGAAGTCTTTTTTCCAGAAAATTTCTAATTTTACATGTACAGTTAGTATGTAGAACTAGATGGGCAAAGTTAAAATCTTTGCGTAGTTCACCCAGCTTGCATCATAAAAGGTGTACCCGTGTATTAACGTCTTTTGCAATGCCGATTAAATATATGTATAATGCAAAGACGATTCCATTGAACTAATGCAAGGTTTGAAAGAGTTTCAGCCTTAGGCCCTGCCCAATCTAGACAGGAGGGCGTGACTTTCATGCATGGATTTACTAACAATGATACGGACCGTATATCACGGTGCAAGCAGCTTGTCAAATCAGCCGCACGCAAGTACTGCTCGTTGTTTAACAATGTCGTAACATATAACCATAATTTAGCTTGTCACGATGTTACAAATGAGTGAAGCAGGTAAAATGGACATCATATCGTTTCTTATGTCCGTATTACGCTCATTTAATATACCACAATTCTATTTACTGGATTATGGATTGGATGTCTGGATGTATGGAATGGATCTTTAAAATGATGATTGACGATTTTGTGGTGAAGTATTAATATTATCTAAGTACTCTAAGGCTGTATAGACTTGGGGTTATGTGGTATAAGTTAACTAAACTCGTACGTTTATATCATCTATACTACGATCTTTCACTAAGTCATCAATTAACCTTGTGGGAGGCCTACCGTGTTTGGAACTTGCTTATTATTTTAGGAATTGTACGGCTACTAAGGCGGTCTCCGCTATAGCTTGAACAATGGCTCCAGCTATTTCGGAGACCCTGGTTTATTTGCAAATTTCATAACCTTCAACACACCACGTTCAGTCGTGAGTTTAAGTGAAGGTGAATGATGATTTCTACTTTCATTTATGGGTAAAAAGGCCGATCTATGTATGGATCAAAATTTGTTTATGGAATAATTTCATTCAACTTTTAGAACTATGTGATTAATCTTTAGATCCTATTAAATCCTTAATTATAGGTAATTACTTACCGCATGGTGCTCTCAGAAAATTTGTATAATTAAACTCTAGATATTTCTTTGCCAGACATTACAATTACTTCATTTGTTATATAGCAGAGAAATAAATGAATCTAATTGAGTTTAGGATGATTAAGTTGTCACTTTAATCTCGAATCATAATGATTAGGTCACATTATTCAACTCTTCAAAAACTATCATAGTGCAGTTTTATGTA
Source organism: Scirpophaga incertulas (assembly GCA_036419045.1). Lineage (NCBI taxonomy): Eukaryota > Metazoa > Arthropoda > Insecta > Lepidoptera > Crambidae > Scirpophaga > Scirpophaga incertulas. The sequence goes on along the minus strand of CM071638.1, from coordinate 11,130,253 downwards.
AGTTTTATGTAGAGTCAGTATGTTTGTAGTAGCGATAAAATTGTGATGTTTGTGATCGCAAGCATGCAATTTTTTAAACGATTTATAAGACATATTCGAGGTGATCGTGTGAGCTGCTAAGTATAGTGTGGCTAAATGGACCCAAATTACAGTTGAATACATTAGCCAACTGTAATTGAAAACCTTTTGGTCTAGATATCAGTTTGTTCTTAAAATGAAACTTATTATTGCCCATTTGCTGTCTATGAATTCATTTAAAATTTCCAATTTAAATTTGTTTATTTAAAAATCCTAGAATCTTTAATTAATATATATCATTCATCATTATTGTTGATGTTAACTTTTGGATATAGGCCTCTTCCAAGGACCTCCACACCGATTGGTCCAACGTGGTTAGCGTCTTGTGCCTTCATGTAATCTTATACGATGTACTGTGGTTATATTCCTAAGATCGCAAAAATATATGTAGAGTATATAAAACAATTATATGCTACTTTTACTTAGTTCTGCCAGCGGTTACTCAAATTTGTTATTTTTTCAGTCTGCTAATTGAAATCTAATATTATTAATAAACTCGTACATACAAAATATTTTACCGGAAGAAATTTTCTACTTGGTGAAAACCGCATAAGAATTGGTTACGCGATGTAAAGCCTATGAGGCAGAAGAGAACAGCGATTTGATTTTACTGTGATAATATTTTTTATTATATAAGTATTTATTAATTCAATAAATTACTGTGGTAATACTTTACGTTTTAAATCAGTTGTAAGAGGTTGGTTGATTGTGGTTGTTGTAACCGATAACTAAAGATTTTTCGATTAAGATATCTTCAAATAAATTCTATAGATAATGTAGAACTTAAAATACTTTTTTTAATTTTATACAATAATACGCGACAGTAAAGATAAATAAATAATAATAATAAATAAATATTTGTTACACTTAGGTACACCAATTAGCCTAGCCCAAATTAAGCTCTGTAAGGCTTGTGCTATGGGATCTAGGGTAACGGATAGACATACATTTTTATAAAAACACATAATTTTTATAGAAATATATATCAACAACCATGACTAAGGTACAAATGCTCCCATTCATCACACAAACATCTGCCCCACCGGGACTCGAACCCGGGACCTCAGAGATGGCGACACCTTGAAACCGGTGTACTATCCACTCGACTATGGAGGTCGTCAAAGAGTTATAAATATGATTGTGGATAGAAATAATGGTAGGGAAAACTCGAAGAAAGTATGCAAAGAATGATAGTTCGGAGATGACGTATGATATAGAGGCGCTACCTAAAAGTGGGAATAACAAATGATGATGATGAATACATGTGTTTTAACATTAAAAATATATGTCCTAGTGCATGGAAAGTGAGTTTTCATGCATAAAAATATTAAAATAATTACCGGTGATTTTAAGATGACATATTATAATACACCAGATCCTTCGGATGGGCAAAGGCCTACTTAATGTTTTTCTTTCTCTACTAAAAAAATAGTTTATAAATATTCAAATAATAATCAGGATTTAATTGCAAATAAAGACAGGTCTCAATGTGTCATATCACAATGAAAAAAGAATTTACAACAAAATATTTTAAATTGAACAACAAATGAAAGTCTTTTTTTTATATATACAAGCCAGAGTCGCTAGTAATCGCTTCTACGATGGGCAATTATGGCAACATGATCATAAAACACAAGTACTTTAAATTGCGTAGGTGCAAATAGGTGGCGGTCATTTGCAGAACAACCTGAAACGATGGTTACGAGACGAGACAAACCGCAGCCTTTAGATGTATGTCATTCACAGCAAAATTATATTTGCGATGAATGAAAACACTCTTATTTAATACCTTTTATAAAAAAATCATTCATTCGCATCAATAAACAGCGTAATTTAAGACAAATACTCGATGTGTCAAAGTAAGTAATGAGTCAGTCAGTATTACTGTACTATTAAACTATTTAACCATATATTTATAAAATAATAAACAAATTTTGTCAATAAATCAAGAACTAGAACTTGCAATATACGAGTATGAATAATGCAGGCGCGTGAAGAGCTGGCGTCATACGAGCCATGGGGCCGTGCGGGCGGTGGCGCGCCCAACCCGCATGGCGTGCGGTTCACCGATCTACGCACCACTGGCATCTATCCTGAGGACGAACTGCGTGTAAGTGTTTAACAATTATGTAAAATGTTATGTTTTGCTTTGCTTCAAAAATATCAAATAGAAACTTCCAAAAATTATATAATTAATTAATTTTTAAACCTTAAACCAAATTGCTCGTATAATTTGTATTCACTTTCTTCTTCCATAGATAAAGAAAATAATCTTAAAAATAATAATATAAGGTTGTGTTTATTATTTATTTTCATATTTGTTTTAAATTCTTTTTATTTGAATATTTCAGCTTACGCGCGAGTATTTTGTTACAATTGTATTGTTATACTCTCTCACTGTAAAGTTTAGTTCGGAACGAACGGTTAAAGGTCATTGGGAACATTATACACTTTAAATTTACAAAAAATGTTTTGATGCATTAACGCATACTTGCCAAAAAGTAGAAATATTTTTTGAGACCCTTGATATGACAAAAAGATTATATTAAAACGAACTATTATAATATACATGACAATTAGTAATATTGATTAACAATAAGAATAATACACGTAATAAAACTACAAAACACAATAAAAGTAATACAAACGATACAGAGTAGCATGTGAACACATCTATGGACACATGAATTTAATGTTATGATGCCGACCGCCTTTTTTTTTTCCTCAGGAGAGGAGGCTGAGAATCCATCATGGATACCAACGCAACAGGCAAGCAGGGATGCGTTGATTATGTCGGACTCCTGGTACTGTCGAGACGGCTCGACTACACAGACCTACCGACTAAACTCAGCCTAGCCTTTGGCCTCAGCCTAGACTAAACGCAGCTGTGCTATCGGGCCGGCGCTGCCTCTTTCGAGCGGGATCGGCCTTCTCCCGACCCCGCTCGGCGGCCTCCTTCTGGAGCATCACTGATTCACAGAAGGAGGCCACAGCCCTCCAACCTCTCTCGTCCGCCAGCATTGCCGCAATCAATGATAGGTAAAAAAAAGCTATGTTACTACGTGAGGGAGGAAAGACTTAGTTTGGTTGGTGTCCACCGCACTTAGCCTCATGATTGGGCCATTGTGCGAAGAGGAAAGACTTAGCGCAGGGAGACTTTATAACAGGATCGTCTGTTTGGGTATAATATTCCATTTTACATATTTCTGCCGCAAAATAGCAGTATCTGCACTGCTGTGTACTGGCGTGAAGGATAAGATAGGCAGTGAAATTATTTGGTACTTTGTCTTTACATTACATGGCACTGGGGAATTTCTGGGGACTTGCAGATATTCTGCAGATATCTCCCAGGAACCACATTCAGTATAGGTGGACAGTCTGCCATTAAAAAATATCATAAAGACCGGATTCGGTATTTTTTATTGACAGAATGCTGTATACATTACTTTACTGGATGTTATGTTGTTATACTTATCTTTTGACAGCTCTTTTGTTGCCAGAGGGGATAACCAGTTTATTATCTAAGATTTCCAATTATTTTTGATTCAAAGTTTGTGAAAATTTGATAAACAATACTTAAATGCAATTTGACAGTAATTAAACGATCATTGTTAGAAATTGTGCATGGATGACACACAATAACTTAATAGGTTACTAAAAAATAAATCATCAACTCAAAGAGCATTCCGCCAACTAAAGGGCGAGCCTAAATACCGCTTCCCTTCAACCCCGTTAATTCAGCGTGGTGGGAGATAATTTTTATCCATCCAGTATTTGTGTGGTATAATATGTATTATTATATACTAGCAAAACTGGCGTCTAAACTCTATAAATTACCAACCCTCCCTTTTCAGTAATTGCTAAACAGAATATTGCCGAATGCTATATTGTATTAAGATAAGGATAAATATAAATATATACTTAATAAGGCACAATTTTATTGATAAAACATTGCGGATGTTTTATCAATAAAATTTGCGGGTGAATTTAAAAATGCGGATGAATTTATTATATAGCCGCTTCCTTTATTACAGTGAATATTATAAGAGTCGACTAAGAGAGCTTATCCCAAACTTATCTTATCTCTCAGAAGTTTTGGTAAACTCAAAACAAAAAGTTACATCAACCCATCCCACCGATTACAGAGTGATGTAAGCGAAAAATGTTGATACCGGAGATTTACAGACATATTCAGGTTTTACTATTGACGATAGATTTCGTTACCTAGACGATGAGATAAATTAGTCTTTTATGTCACAATCCATATCTGTTGCGGTAGAAATTATTGATGACGTATGGCATTATTATATTACCTATTTCAGGGTGTTTGCCAATTTGAACCGAGCCAAAGATTTCCGACACCCTGCCGCCGGTACCGGCGTACACCCCTCCGGTTGCGTGAAGACCCGCAGCTCTGCTACGCAGAGAACTTGCGTAAGAGCGTTGAGAACGACATCCGATATAAGCAGTCCACGGACCAGCAACAGAGCTATAGGCAGATATTAGGTATGTATGTACTTATACAACACGTACTTAATATAAATTCTGAAAAGCACTTTACTTTCGTCTCACTTAATGGTGACCATACGGGCGAAGATGTAAGCAGACTTTGACTTGACTCCTCAATAACTGTAGAAAGTGGTCGATGGAACATATAATTGCCGGACTTCAACACTTAGATTGGAGTATTAACGAATCTGGCTGAGCCATAAATAGTTAATAAATACATTCTTTCAAGTTATGAGGACGAAATCGTCACTATTATCTGTTTGAGTTCTGATTTGAATATATCTAAAGCGTTAAAGTAACATATTCATGCTGTAGATAAAAACTAATGTGAAAATTTAAATATTTTAAAAGTAAAAAAGATGCTTATATCCAATAAAAGTATTATATTGCTAGAGACAATTTATCTTAAGACCTTCAAAACGAAAACTTTTTTGTTATGTGGCTGTGTCAAATTACTTAAAATGCTAAAATTAATAAATGTTAGTCCATCTGTTACAGTATGATTGTTTCAGATGACATGGTTGATAAAAGAAAAAAGGCTATAAAAGATGAAGCTAAACAGAAATTGGACTACGAGCGGCAAATGGTAAAGAAATGATAAATAACATATTCATATGATTAAATTACCTATATTGGCGTGTGTACAGCAGGAGGTTCAAAAATATGCATTGATACGGAATACAATTAAAGTGATATATATAAGTGAATATTGTAAAAAAAGCATTTTTTCAGCACACTATGGATGGGCCTTGGGGCAAACCTGGTCCTGGAGGAGCCATTTGGAGAAACCCCCGTGACATTGGATTAAATTTCTCAAAGTCTATGGTAATAATTAATAATTCCAACTAGATTCAATATACCTGTATAATACCCATTTTTTAATTTAGTCTTACATTTACATATTAATAGAACGACTTCATATATTTAAGGGTTGGACGGATAACGAAATATTTAGTAAATTACAAGGGGATCACAAAGTCTTAAAGAGGTCATCGCTAGCTTTGCCTAAAGTAAAGAAAGACGACGACGGGATAAATCTAGAATGTGAGAAAGAAAATGTGAAGGCTTCACACGTTGACAAACTACCGAATATCAAACCAACAAACAATGCCAATGGTCGCGCTGAAGAAGCCAACGATAAGAAAGAGTTTACGAATGAAGTAAAAGATATTTATAATTGTGACAAAGGAAAAAGTAATGCAAAAAGTAAGTTTGTAAAGCGATTATCAAACGGGGATCGAGTAGAAAAAGTTGTCCCTGATGATTTGGATGCTGCTTGTAAAGCGCATAACGGGTGTCTGTCATTAGAAAAGAAGCCTACTCCAGAGACTGCCATTCTGCGCGTGACAGGTGGAGTTGAGCTTGTTCCTCTGCTGGCTAGAAGACGACGCATTGGTGCTCGCACTTTGCCTTCCAGCGATGTAACGCGACCTCCTGACCAGTATTGTCAGTACGTATTAATCACCATACCGCGTGATATTTTATTAATGTGGCAAATACTTTAGCACAAATTAATAAGCAAAAAAAAAGAAGAACAATATATATTTATTTAAGCTACACATCAATATTTTATGACGAGCACCGAGTTAAGTTAATAAAAATAAGATGTCCAATTATATAAAAATATTTTTTCAATATACGCAGGTTATGACACACAACCTTCTTACTAATGTTAAAATATTATTATAACAATAACAATACAAAAAGATGTTTTGCCGTATAATTAACTTAACACGGGTCACGCTACAACTACGCAACTTAGCCGTTGAGTTATGTATAAAGTTATTTGTGATATTTCACGGAGAAACTTTGAAGAAATATTCGGAACGTGTTAACATTACTATTGTCTAAAATTCATAAGTCTTGTATATATATACGACCAACATAAACAAACAGTAACTTAACTTCTTCGACAGAATTCATATAATTCAGTATAAATAGCTACAAAGAAATGCGAGAATATTTGTATTTATATTGAGGCATATTGCACAAACTGGCACATACGTGTCAAAAAATGTTATAATATAACCACATGCTTTACGCAACCGTGCGATATTAATAATTTATTGAGTTGAAAATTAGAGGTCGTGTATGTAAAATTTTTATTAAGGTAGGGCCTAGGAAGTAAGGGACTGTAAGGGACTAACTTTATGAAAATATTAGTCGTCAAAGTACTATAAGCCTTAGACTTACGTAGCTTGCATGGAAATGTAAAAATAAATGATAAAGTGGACTCTGTAAAAATAAATAGTTGTAGACTATACTTATTATTAATATGAATAAAGATTTTACAACTATTTACTTATCGAAAGAGACGGTTAGATATTCAACATCTATGTTATCTTGGTAATGTACCCATCATTCATCACCGTTAACTAAATATGTGATTTTCGTCAGCTCTTCGCCGACACGTAGTGATCACGTTTGACCACCATTGATGTTTGGTGTTGCGTCACAGCTTTCTATGCGTACAATATGCGGAGATTAACGGGTTTCATTAGCTTAGTAATATGTTAGCCACCGACCATCTGATAATAATCTCGGACGTCTGATGGATGTCGATAAATGTATAATATAGTGGCTTATGGCTCATATGAAGTTATTTTGAACTTGCCGACCTTTTTCATGTTGCTATAACTAGAATCTGTTATCTTCTGAAGTAATGATTTTGTATCATTTCATTAGGTAATAGATATAATTAATAACTCTGTGTTACTAATAGCTGTCGACAAGCCTAGTATTTATTTCAAGATATCATTAACCTTTTAAGTGAAGATGTATTACTTTGTAGTGCATATTTAATATAAACATAATGCATTTGTTATATTTCAATAGTAGTATATTCTATGTGAATATGAATATATATTATGATACCCAACATAGAAGATTGTTACTAAATGAACACTGCCTACAAATTGCGAGCGTGAAGCAGCCTACAATGTGTCACCAATTTTTTTTCCTTTCGAGGGCACATTATTGTATTGAGCTTAATCACTTTTTGCGTAATCACTGAGAAGCTATTGAGTGACGATGGCACAATTCACATCATACTAAGGTGAATTAATCTATAGTAAAAATGTACTAAGTGTAATATTAAAAAAATATATATATCTCGCCTGATCACATATAGGAGGATAGAATCTAGCAGTTCGCTTTTCGCGCATACCTCATCTTGAAAAGTTAGCTGTTTTTACTGATTTAACACCACCAAGACCAATAGTAACATCATTCTTATGGGGGGTCACAGGATTGCTAATAATAATAATTGATATAAGCAGACATGTATTTTTTTACTACTACTGTATTACATACATTTTATCATGTAGCATTGTATATAGGTTCTACTATTAAATAATAATACCTTATCAAATCTTAAAGTGATGTATTTTTTCATCAGTCATACCAACTGTCAATACAGAACATCATCATCACAGCTCATATACGTCCCCACCGAGGGGCTCGAGCCTACCCTAACTAGGCTAGGGCGATTAGGCCTTAGTCAACCACGCTGGCCCAGTGCGGGTTGGTTGACTACGTACATCTTTGAATCGCTTCGCAGATGTACGCAGGTTTCCTCACGATGTTTTCCTTCACCGTAGGAGCGTCGGATAAATGTACATATGAAATCCGGAACGTAAAACACATTGGTACACGGTGGGGATTAGATCGCGGGCCTCCAGATTCTATGTGGCGCACAGACCAGTGCCGAGACCACAGCGCCACCGACGACATATAGAAATAAAATACAGAACATAGTCTTTTATAATTTAACTAACACTATATATTTGGCCATGACTGGCTGTACATGAAGACTATATGGTCCCTATGCATATCTACTGGAAAGAAAAAGGTGTAACAAAACCAGGATGAAAGTTAGATAAATACATTGGAAATGAGTGCTTTGAAGGAAATCGTTAGAGCGACGATTACGAATAAACTGTGAAATAGCGTAGTGAAGTAAAGTTTGATGTGGAACAAGATTAGCACTGGAAAGGGATTGCTTATATGGTTATGCATGTATGGGCATTAAGTAGAAGGGATGGACTAAAGACAACTCACGACAAGAACTTAAATTGATCGTGAATTGGCAAGTTAGTTAGGGACGACTTAGGCGGACTTGCCTGTATCAAATAGTCAAAGTCAAGGAGGCAAGAGAAATATGTACAGATCATAGTAAACTGGAAAACTGTAAACTCTGCCTACGCTTCTTAGATCAAAAGCATGAGTATATGTATGAGTATGTGTAGATTAATAGTATCTTCTACTATGACCAAAATTCTAAGTTCTACTAGCAGCCCTCCTATTTTTTATAATATCACGAATAAAATATTTATAATGCTAAATTAGAATTAGTTAACAAGGAATAATGATACAACATCTTTAAATAACACGCGTTATTTAAAGATGTTTGATTTGATTAAAACACCGTTAATATCATGTGTTGTTTTCATAGACATATAAAAAATCCTTTGAAGAAATACTTATCCCGTAAATTTTATTTACACTCAACTGCCTATGTCTAGAGGCATTATGTACATTTAATATTATATTTACGTATTACATAATATTTAATATAAATTCTCTTCTAGATGGAGAGAAATTGATATGCAATACTTGAGGGATCTAAAGCAACAAATTCGAGTGAAACATGAACAAGTAGAGGTAAGTCGCACCAATATAACAATTGTCTTTAAATTATGGATAAAGGAAACACAGCAATAATCTGTTTCTACTATTATTGTTTTGATAAGATGATATATATTGAATTTCATGAGGAAACAACAAAGTTTTTTATAAATCTTTGACAAATTAAAATTCCATAGATGATCATAATTGTTTATAAAATTCAGAAATTAAAAGATTTTATAGATTTATAGTTACAGCCATAATGGAGGTGGTTCTATGAATAATCATACTTAAAATTACCACGTGTTTAAGGAAAAACGCCAGAACTCAGCGGAATCCGTACGGCGTCATCACGAGACGTGGGAGTCGCTTTGGGGCAGACCGGGTCACGGCGCCCCGCAGCGTGGCCGCTATGCCAGAAGCAATCTTGCGCAGCTATTATACGTCGTCCCTTTCGCTGGTACACTCAGAGACTAGATAGCCTAATGTTTGTCTCCTGTGCATGAGATGCAGGAGATGCTGCAGCGCTGCCGTTACACCAGAAGAAACCTCTCCAAACAACTTTACGTCGTCCTTTATGCTAGTACACTTAGAGCACAGACGGCCAAAGACCAGAAATAAGCTGAGAGCGTTCTATGTAATGTCTCTTATTATTAAGATGCAGATGTTGTTATACGCCACGGCATCACGCAGTGCGGCCACTATGCTAGAAGCAATGACGCTCAGCTATTCTACGTCGCCTTTGCTAGTGCATTAACATAATAATAAGTAAGTGACTAAAAAGGAATTTCCTATCCTTTTTGTTTATTCGTTCTTATCTCCAAAATATGATGCATTCAAAATAGTAGATCAATGACATCAGCGCCCCCAGCGCTCCCACTAGTTTTCATTCCGCTTTAATCATCTTATTTGTTATTAGGTACCCTGTAACTTTAGTTCTTGTTTTTAGACTTCAGTTTATTCTTCACTACTTGATTTTGATAAAAATGGCTGACGACTATTACTGTTGATGAATAATCAAAATCATAAATATATATCAGCATTTATAGTGGTTTTTAGTGTTATTCGGGTAAATGTAGACACTGAAAAGAGTAGTTAAACGTCCATTTAGAGACACTAAGAGTGGTAAAGTATTAATGTGATGTAGGTAACCAAGTCACGCCAAATTAATTCACGTACGAGTAACATAGTTTTATTGTAACATAAATGTACACTGAATATGTCAAATTTTAATAAGTAAGCCTTGTACCTTAGTAATATAACGTGCAATATTGTATGCCATTTTTCACACATGTTGAAGTATTGAATAGTTTAAGATTAGCTCTTTAAGGATTTTCAAAATCTTAAGAATTCAGTAACTGATGAGGATGTAATATTTCGACACACAAAGTGATATTTTGCTATATGATAGATTTGCTAATTTATCTATACTAAATGTAACGTGTATTTAAGGACACCTAATGTATTTAATATTTATGGTCATATTCACCAAAGTACCTTTAAAATTTATGAATTAACTTCGAAAATGTAAAGAATTTACATAGAAAAAGTCCAATCAATTGTCAATTAAGGTTATAAATGTAGTCATTGCATCGTGCTTCGCTACTTACTTCAATTAATCACTAACCAGAGTAAAAACACGGTAGCGTTAACGACCAGTACCGTTATTTGGGATGTCATTAGGCGGCCAGAGTAACTCACTACCGGTGTCGAATGAAAGAGTGTCCGGTCAATCAAAGAGAATTGTGGAATGCTGTTACGCAATGGAACTTGAGTACCGTAATTCGCGGACCTTATCTCAAATCTGAAGATTAACGATAGACTATATTCAAAATTCATGAACATAGACGACAAGCTCTATTGATTTTCAAAATTGTTTTCATAATTTAACCACTGATGGCATTAGTTATGTACACTATTTTATAATGTTTCCAAATAATTTTTGTGATTCTAATTGACTGTTAACAAAAATAATGACATTATAAATATTTCATTTAACGCAAAGTGCCAATTTCCTTAATATTTGTAGAATTTGTGTTAAAATACTGTCACAAGAAATTATAACTATTGTGCCATCCGTTGATCCATTTTAATTGAAAATATTTATTTTAATCAGTCGGTATTAAACCTGGAAGTATAAGTACTATTTACATATCAATAAAGTTAAAAGTAACTTTTAAAGAAAAGTTAGACCACTTTTAATGTTCAGTTATAAATTATTAAAGTTCGACAAGAATTGGATACTTACAATGTTTCTGAATTCACGCCATTGAAAGATGACGTTTGAGCTATTTATTTCATTCAAATTGTTAACTTTCGACTATAAAATGTATGAAATTATAACTATCAAATTTTAAAGAGTAATTGGAGTCAGAAAATTTTCTACTTTAGAGATACATACGTATATTAGGCATAGAGATTTCGTTTAATGAATATTTACAGGTATTTAATTTTATGTCTTTGTACCTTTGTATTTTGCCAGGTTAGCATACCATCTACATTAAAATTAGTTGGCGTATCTGATAGCATAGGCAAAAGAGCAGCTCCCTGATTATTATCAAATTTTATTGAAACTGACAGATAGTGAAGTGACATTGCTGCTTTATTATGATAATTGTTACCTTAAATCTTAATAAATCAGTAATGTTAACGTGCAGTGCAGCATTATCTGTTTTGATGAATTTGTGATAGCAACTGAGTTATATTTTGTTAAGTTAAGCAATTAAGTTGATGCAGCCGCTTATCTGGTATGCAACCTGTACGTGACATACTTAGGCTTGAAGGATAACTATGGACTCATTCTGATAACAATTTTGTTCACTTCTCCATATATAACGTTGGTATATAAGTAACTGAAAGGGTCATAGTATATATAAGTAGTGTAGTAACTTTTGCTTGTCTAAATCTTCTAACCGTAAAGGAGAATGGCCGCTTTATAGATGAAATAGGTAAAATTAAAGTAACCGCGAAGACAAATCAGTATAATGTTTTCCTAGATCCCTGTCTCCCTTTTCTATCTATCTATTATTCTAGTGGATTGGACTTGCCTAGTGTTAAATAAAGTATGAAGCAATTTCTTGCACCTTCATTCTGAAGTCGACAAATGTTTCAAAGTGTTTATTTTCAGCTGTCGTAATTAATACAATAATATTTCTTTATTATTAATATACTGAATGGAAATTACCTTTCTAGTATTCAGTGCCAGTCTGGTATTCAGTCAGAAATGCTCTTTCTTAAAGATATGAAAAATTAAACTAGGAACTAGTATCAGATACGTTTATAAAATAGCTGTTAGCCATTATGGTGTAAGACTTAAAAGAATATAAATAAAAAAGATAGCTTTGTTGCGTGACTCTAATGAGTGAACAGAATAGATAACAGATTCTGTCATTCTGTTAGTGCTAAATAAAGAGTGTTGAAACAGTGATGTGCAGGTACAAGTATTGAATTGAATAGTTTGCTTAAATACTAATATAAAACTGAGCATCACTCAGTACTCGGTAAATTACGCACTCGGCGTATGTCAAATTAATACTAGAGCAAGAGTAGTCACTATATAAAATTAAATATTATGTAAATCTGTATTTACGGTTCAAAACCGCAAATTTAAGGCCTCAGTGTACAATTAAAATATAATTACACTTCCATAATTACAGGCGTTTTATTTTTAAAACAACTTTGTGAAGACACAAATTTGCCATGTACCAATGTATTTTTCATTACTATGTTTTTATGTATATGTTGCTTCTAAGATGTAGGATATCATCGTGAAGCGACTCTCATTTACAACTACGAAGAAACCCAAAGGTGTGTATTTTAAGTGTACCAATTTGCATTGGACCAGTGTAGTTTGGCTAAGGCTTAATAACCGTAAATTATAAATATATATCGTCCTACAAATCTACTCATTTGTTCCCTATAACATTAAAAAAGAAGTTAGGGTAGGCTCATGCTCTTTGTTGGAGGCATAGATGAGCTGTGATGATGACGATGATGATCACACTGAATATCTGGCGCCCGTTAGCTCTCCTAACGAGCAGTAGAATTAAGTATATTATAATCACGGTTACATGTGTATCACTCCAACGGAATTAAGATGTTATTATTTTTATGCGGTTGATGAGTATAATTACATCTTGCTGGCAGACTCTATAACATAAATAACCAAAAAAGTGTTAATTAACATGTATAACTATTATTTAATTATATGCATTAATTAATTCGTCCTTGAACCGCCATGTAACGTAGCATGTTGCATAACTTATTCCGTTACCGCTACTCGACCCGAACACCATAGCATTTACACAATCGATGCATCAAAATGCAGTTAAATACTGAATAATGTTAATTCTATGGTCCACATAATTATCTCGGTTGACCAATATCTTATATAGTATTAATGGTAGCTATTTATAACGCCACTTTGATATATTTATTTGAATACATATACATTTTTGGGAATATTTTGAATGTCTCGTTATCTCAGTAAGATTCGAATAATATGCATATGGACTTTCGGCCACAGTAATTTCTTTTTTAACTTATTATTGTAGCTATAGATAGGAAAATAACCTCCCGATGCATTATGTCCTAAACGATTAATTTGTATAAGCCGCAGTACGACCTTAACGCAAAATATTTAAACGTCGAACAACTTAAACACTAAATCGCAGAAAGACAAACCTAAACCCACATGTGACTAGAGACCTACCGTAATTGCATGAACTAATTTCTTGATGGTAATAATATGATGGTAAAGTTAACTCATTATTATCAGATAAAGTCCAGAGTCACGGCGGCGTCCTAGTGGAGGTTGGTTCTCTACCACGTCGTCTCTATATGGTCTACCTTAAAGCTGAAAGCGCTATTGTGCCCATATTTTAAACGATACTTAAGCAGAGATTTATGTTTGAGTCTCGTTCTGTAATTTGGATTCTGTAAAAAATTTTCCAAGTCTCGATGGAGCTGCTAGTTTATTTCTAAAAGTTCTAAAGTAATGAAATATAACAAAGACGTGCCAAGTCTAAGGTTCCTTATTGCGATTTCGTTATTATTATAGTTAATGTTGTGTGACTTTGCCGTTGTCCAATCTGTCGCCAGAACCGCTACCCATTGACGATGGAAAATTGCCACTTGGAAAACGTGGTATTACCCTTCAACGGCCATATTAGGCAAACGCGGATCAGTTAATTTTGTTTGGCGTTTTTTAATGCTAGACAACATAACAGACCGAGTTAGACCAGTCCTCAAGTATCAAGACGGTCTTGAACAACATTTGATCCAAAAATATAGTATTTACTAATATAATTATAATTAAGTAAAGTATTTATGTTTACTAGGTGTATGTTTTACATCCTGTATTACTTACGAGATCGTAGCACTTTATTGTATTTAGTCATTATTAATAGTTTATTTAATTTATTTTTTTTAGATTTAATTAACACTTAATATATTATTCAAAGGTGATTTAGTATTTCGAGTAAAGTAACCAATTTTTAAATTCGGATTCATTTGAAAACACGTAAATAAAACAACACAATAAGAAATATACATACGCAAAAGTAGATTGCTATACAAAGCTCAAACCATTACGAAGTATTTCGTCTGTAAATACAGATTTATATTGATAGCCATATTAGGTCTGTGATTGATTATAAACAGCTGGTATTTATGTTTACTAGGTGTAAGTTTTACATCCTGTATTACTTACGAGATAGTAGCACTTTATTGTATTTAGTCATTATTATTAATTTGCTCAGCGGGGAATTTTAAAGAGGTTTAGTGAGTTAGATCGTATTGAGCTCTGAAGTAAAAATATATATTGCAAGGAAGCCTTAACAAAGAGTTTTTAATAACATAATTGATTATTTTCTTAAACTTGTCATTTGCTAAAATATTTTTTAAAAATTTTATAGAATTAATAAAAAATGAGTATATGTGTATCGCTTACTACTACTACATAATGTGAAGTGTTAAGTAAAAACTACTTCCGGCATAATTGTATTGTTTTATATTTGTCTTCTGTTTTTATTTATGAAGTAACTTTATAAAAGGAAAAATAAAATTCACTAAGAAATGTTGTGAGATGACAATAATTTGGTTGAATATTACTTGTATCTGGAATGTAAGAATTTCTTGGATACGCTAACACAGTAAGACGTAAATATAAATTCACTAGCTAAATTTTTAGACGAAATTATTGTAAAAGATGATTTTGAACAATGTTAAATATGTTATAATTTTAATAAATTAAAATGAGTTTCAACTTGTAATTTAAGTTTTTGTATTGGATATATAACAAAAACCATTATATACCAGCGAACTCATCTTATATGAAATACTTACTATAATTCTCTTTTTAAAATTAATTCCCGCCATAGGATGAGAAGTAATTATTATGGGTTTATCCCAATTCAGGAAATGTTTTTCAAATCACATTGCGCACGCACATCGTCACATCATCATACATCTTTCCAATATTAAAACGTGACCAATAATATATTTATATACAATATATTATATTATTTCCATTATGTATCCATCGAATAAATAGCTGCAGTTTACACAATCAGTTTTTTTACGAAATCGCATACCATGTCTAACGACAGTGTGTCAAAGTGCAATCAAGTTCATAAGATATTACATCATTTAGTACGTTTGCATATTTTATTATTAATAGGCCTATCACGAAAACAAACAGAGTAATCAGATGGTTTTAAAAAATCTAATTAGGTAATAACCATAAAAATATATAAATAAATAAACTTGTCTAGTTCATTAATTTACCATTTACGAGACTATGTTTTTCTGGCGTACAGGTAAAGTTTATGAATTTTGATGAGTTATTATTAGTTATTGGAAATTGGAAATGCCTTTTTAGACGAGAATAGAACTAAAGTATTATGAATTAAGAGCAGAATGAAACAGAGTTACGTTTCAATTGCGTTTTAGATAAAAGTGGATGATGGTACAAAACCATACGACCCAGATAATATACATCCGGCTATCCTCCGACCGAGAGGGTTCTTGAGCAACATACCACCTCCTCTTAAAGAAGAAGGAGGCTTCACCTGTCCATCACTGGCCGCAAGAAGTGGCCCTGGCCGTCCCACGCCCTACCTCTCGGGGGCCCTCTTTCAGACTATAAGCCGTCAAAAGACGTTGCCCAGGGTGCACCACGAGGAGGTTATCTGACGTCGCACCCCACATTTACACCAACTAGCCTAGCCCAAAGTAAGCTCTGTAAGGCTTGTGTTATGGGTTTACGAATAAACATACATATAATACATAAATATTTTTGATAGAAATACTTATTAAGAACAATGACTAACGTACTCGCATTCATCATACTAAAATCTGGTCCCACTGGGACTTGAACTCGAGACCTCAGAGATGGCGATACCTTGAAAACGGTGTACTAACCACTCGAGTGTGTAGGTCGTCAACAGTACAGAGTCGATAACTAAGCGGAATTGGATCGTTTGTTTAAAGGTGATAAGGTGAAAGGTTGTTTATAGGTCGGTATCGCAATTTATCTATTACTAGAAATGATATTTTATTTTATTAGATACATACTAGAGGTTACAATCAACATATATAGGCAATTAACATTCAGGTCGAGACCATAACCTAAAATGTACCTATGTACACATAAGGGCTACGTAAACATTTTCATTAATAATTACTCAATACTATATACTATCATACACGCAAAATATATATATATATATATACTAAACATATAAATACACAATAATTGATAATAACAAGTAATCATAATATTAACACAAGCAAAATATGAAAAAAATGTACATATAAAAAAATACAAAACAATAAAATAAGACCAACACAAATGATACATACACATTTCAGATAAACGTAAACACTATTACAATTACTTATATTATCTTACTGTAGTCAAGAAAAGAGAGTTCTTATTTTATAGGCTATCAAGTCCATGCTGCTGATGTGATAAATAATAAATAAGATAAATAAATCCTTCACTTACCCATAGTTATTGTGCGACTAAACAAATTCATTAACGACTAATTCATTGCTCGGTGGACCTACAGTGAAGAAATCCACTGAGCAAACAAAAAAATGCGTGTATGTAAACGACGCATCAAGAGAAAGCACCGAATTATGACGCAATGACGGACGGCAAGTAAAAATTGACATTTCGAACGAAGGTGTGTCCGTCATTTAAAATTATATTGATTCCTTTCGGAAAGCTTACTTTATAATGTCCCACATCTTATATCGTTGCTCACATGACTAAATGAATATTCATTTGTATAAACATATCTTTGATAATGTTACCTACCACTGAAAACTGTAATTTCTGCCTCTGGGAAAGAGGCGTAAGTATATATATGTATGTATGTACTAGTGAATACCAATACTATATAAAAACAAATGCAGACCAAACTTAAATTAATAAACTAAAAAATATTAAGAAGGACGAAATCACTTCAGTATAGAATATAAGCTCTAACGAACCCTAAGTTCTTCGAAAGCTAAGTCCTAACGAACTCCAATGTCACGCATGTTACTTTTTAATACAGTTGCTCAAAAAGTGGCGTATTGCAGCGACGTGTAGCGTTCGGGATCTGGGCTATTTCACACTCGTGCTTTTTTTTGCCTTTCCTGAACTCGTGCGTTTTCTTTCCCAACTGTCAAAATAATTTCTATTAAAAAAAACAACCATGAAGAAATAGCTACGTTTCTTGGTCTGCCGGATGCTGAGTGTTACACTGGGCATAGCTTCAGAAGGACCTCTGCTACATTATTGGCAGATTCAGGAGTCAATTTGACGTCCTTAAAGCGACTATGTGGTTGGAAATCGGACAAAGTTGCAGAAAACTATATTGGTGATTCATTAAACAACAAACTAGAAACTGGGAAAAAGATCACACAATCCATTAATTTAAGGTCCAGTCCGTCTCCTTCACATGCTGAAGAGAACGTCGTCCATCTACGAGTACCTTCGTTGATAATGATAATTCATCAGATCCAATTCCATCAACTAGCAAACGCCATTGTATGACAAATATACATGAACAATCATACGAAATTAATAATAGTTTGTCTCACAGTAAATATGCAACCTAAAACTTCCCCAGTTAGTATAAAAATCTGTACCAATTTCAATGTATATGTGAATTATAACTTTTATAAGAAATAAATGATTAGTTAATTGAGTTTATTGTGTTTTTATAATTTGATTAAATTGCTTCATTTTTTCGCAACTGTATTAAAAATAGTCGTTCAGTACACGTACGGAACCGTCATTGCAACTCGTTCCGACTGTCAACCCTCGCCTTCGGCTCGGGTAGACATTTGTCGGAACTCTTTGCAATGACAGCCATTCCGTACTAGTAATGAAATGTACTATTTTCTATAGACCTAGTCTTCATACACTTGTAAAAATTATTTTGTCCATTTTGAAATTTTACGAATACCATGCGAATGCGTAAACTGCTCAATCAATGAGTAATTCAATCGCAGAAACGTGATAGTTGTAGAAATAAAACAGCTATCACTCGGTGCTCCCACAAGACTTATTAGTGACTGGTGAACATCATAGGGACAATTCCAATAACGTAGCATACACGATCTCCGCAGTCGAGTGGTTAGTATACCGGTTTCAAGGTGTCGCCATCTCTGAGATCCCGGGTTCGAGTCCCGGTGGGGGCAGATGTTTGCGAGCTGAGTTCCGTTACTCTAGATCCCATAATACCAGCCATACCGAGCTTTCTTTGGGTTAGGCCAAGGGTCGGCAACCTTTTGAGTCAGCTGAGCCAAATACTTGTGAATGTCGAAAAGCTACGCCATCGGTTCGCAAATCTACGTCGGGAGACCTTGTACTGAGAAGAACCGGCAAGAAACTCAGCAAGGACTGTTTTTTTCCCTGTATTAAATAGATACAGAGTCGTCAATTTGGAAAATGACTTCAATATTGATAATTCATGAAATCACTTTCCATTACATAATATAATTAATAAAAATATAATTTGAAAACATGCCTATATTAGGAATGCCGTGTCATACAGTTTAAAAGAATATATTAAAGTTAAATTAAAATTATAATAAATACGAGTAGTACCCAGTATAGCAAAGAGCAGACTCATCTCCGCTGGCAGCACCCGTTCACGAGCATGACGCATGAACCAGCCATCGCTTCGCTCAACCATGTTTTAGGGAATGTAACGACCCACACACGACACTGCCGAAGAGATTTTAATGAGAGTATGACCTACCCTTAAGCCACAAAAGGATACAAATTACCAAAAGCAGGTACCCGTGTAAATTATCACAACTAAAAAAAAAAAACAACCGCAGGACACGACGCAGGACAATAGCGAAAGCGCACCCCGCCATGTGCCCCCCATGGGCCTAGAGAACTCAGGGGGGTTTTAGTGGGTAGGCCGGTCCTGTTGATCGGAGAGCCCCACACACGGCCGCGCCTAGCCAGCGCGGTGTCACGGTGCAAAAGGTGCATTTCCCCTCTTAAAAAAAAAAGGTTGCCGACCCCTGGGTTAGGCTAATTGGTGTAAGTGTAAGAAACATTTATTATCAAGCCGAAACTGAAAAATTGGTTTCGGCCAATCAGAGCAGATGACTTTAATAATTAACGATCGCGATAGTGAAATGTTTTATGTGTGTAATGCTCAAATGACATTGTATTATGTTGCAAGTGCATGTATTTTTTTATCTTATCTGTCTAAATAAGTTTATCTTCTAGCGCTAATACATATTGCCCAAGTTCCGCTTCAACGAATATAAATTCACTCCAATGAAAGATCCCAAATATCGAATTTTAGTATTTTAGTGGAACTGACCCTCTGTGACGTAACTCGGTGTCCGCTGTCGCCAATTCTCGAGGTGGTGGTGCGCCTAAGGTTAAAGAAAAGAAAGTTCATCGGAAACCGGTCGCTGAGCTTTGACCCCAAGCACAATAATCACATATATCTATTTTATTCTAACTTTTTATTAAATATATTTCAATTGTCTCAGATGTGAGGTGAAATGTCATGTCTCTAACCATATGACGTGTAAGCAGTGAATAAAAATAAAGTATTTAAGTCAACTATCAACGCAGAGACCGTTTCGAAATGGTTAGAATGTAATTTGTATTTTGTTTATCAGGTGATGCATTTGTTCTGCGTCAAGGAATATAAAAAAAAAACCGGCCAAGTGCGAGTCGGACTCGCGCACCGAGGGTTCCGTACAAACCTGCAAGGTTTACAAAGTTCGTTCATTACGACAATCGAGTCATAACTATGGTATTTTTATTGCAAAATGAAATTCATAACATTACAATGGGGAAAGATGGAGGAGCATAAATTTAAGACAAAGATCTCTTTATTTGTACTTTTGCGTTTTGCGTTTTTGCGTTGACTTAGAATTTTTTTTTTTTCACGGGTTAAAGGCAATTAGATCTAAGTATTTGATATGAATTTCAACTTGATAGCTCTACGCGTTCATGAGGAAAAAAGTAATAAGTTTATATTTATTAAAAAATATATATTTTGTAATGTAACTAAAAATTTAAGGTTTTCGGAATTTTCCCTTTATGTGTGCTATAAAACGTTGCTTCATGCCAAATTTCAAGATTCTAGGTCGACTGGAAGTACCCTTTAGGTTTTGATTCCCTTGCGAGTACTTGCGAGTTTCAAAATATGCAGCTTAAATTGCTGTTTCTTTTGATTGCGTTGACATAGAAGTTTGATTTTGTTACAGCTCAAAGGTATTATAGACTTGAGTATTTGGTATGAATTTCAATTTAATACCTCTACGCGTTTATGAGGAAATGGTTAGTAAGTTTAAAATTATTAAAAAAATATATATTATGTGATGTAACTAAAAATTTATGGTTTTCGTAATTTTTCCTTTATCTATGCTATAAGACGTTGCTTCGTACCAAAATTCAAGATTCTGAGTTCATGGGAAGCACCCTGTAGGTTTTGATTCCCTTGCAAGTGTCGAAAATTTGCGGCATAAACGGCTGTATCTTTTGATTGCGTTGGCTTAGAAGTTTGATTTTTTCACAGCTTCAAGGGACAGTAGACCTGAGTAATTGATATAAATTATATAATTCAGCTTCATACCTCCACGCGTTCCTGAGAAAAAGGGTCTTGACAGACGGACGGACAGACGGACAACAAAGTGATCCTATAAGGGTTCCGTTTTTTCCTTTTGAGGTACGGAACCCTAAAAATATATGATACGTTAAAATTTCGCCAACCATTATTCGCATAGCTTGTTTTTCTTATATCTGTGTCCGTAAGGACACGATTATGACAGTGCAGAAAAAGAAATAAACAGCTTAAGTCATAGAGTGTATATGAACAGTATACATAGTAAAATTGTTAGATGAGGTCAGGCTATAAGTCTGTAATTAATAGTGACTTCAAACTTTAAACGAATGTCAAAAGCACGTTCCTAGTAAAATTCGAACGCCGTCCTGCATTCGTACTTACGAATACTGGAAAGCGCTCGTATTAACGGGTTAACTAATTAACATGATTCAATATTAAAATACATACGACATAAGTTGTTACATTACAATGTAATTATTCAAATGTATTTTTTTAATAGAACAATTATTTATATAGAGATTTATTATTGATTATTTACTCCAAAAGCCTTCAGAATGCATTGTGAATTAATGTTGTCACGTGTAGCTTACCAAACACAATAAATAAGCTGCACTTTGATAAGATAAAACTTAATCAATCAAACAAATTAATCAATCATAAATGTCATTGTTTAATTTCATAATCGTGCTGAATAATTTAACTGCTTAAATGTAAATGATTTAAATAGCCATGTATTCGTACTTACGAATACTGGAAAGCGCTCGTATTAACGGGTTAACTAATTAACATGATTCAATATTAAAATACATACGACATAAGTTGTTACATTACAATGTAATTATTCAAATGTATTTTTTTAATAGAACAATTATTTATATAGAGATTTATTATTGATTATTTACTCCAAAAGCCTTCAGAATGCATTGTGAATTAATGTTGTCACGTGTAGCTTACCAAACACAATAAATAAGCTGCACTTTGATAAGATAAAACTTAATCAATCAAACAAATTAATCAATCATAAATGTCATTGTTTAATTTCATAATCGTGCTGAATAATTTAACTGCTTAAATGTAAATGATTTAAATAGCCATGTATTGCGAAGTTAGTATTGCGTATTCGTCTTGTACTCGTACGCGTACGGGTTTTCGTGGGGTGAAAAGTTATACACAGTTTATCTCGCCTACAAGAAGTACAGCGTGCTGACAATATACGACGTTATAATAAATCAACTCGATACAAGAAAAATAAATAGATCGAAACGCTAAGCCTATTTGTTGAAGTACTGTATGGATGATCGGAGACTATCCCACTGCCCCGTGGCAGATGGGTAACAGTAAAGACGTAGCAGTCACTTCTTCTATAGAATTCCATCTGACAGATTTGATTCCATACATAAAAAGTTAATAGATAAATGTTACAAAGGCAATGCCAAAGCTTAAACTCACTTATTATTAGTGAAACTATACCTAAATAACCATTTACAATAAGCTGGTTGACAGGCAGTAGGTAGGCAGCAAACAGTAGCAGGCAGACAACGGTAGCAGTAGGCAGGTACGCAGTAGGAACAGCAACACAACAGGCACGCAGTACTAGCAGTAAAAACGGCAGGCAATTCATATTGAAAACTATTCAGATATGTAGGTACTTGTTCTAAATGCTGGATTCTTGTTCTTGTTGAGTGTGGTTGCTTGCTTTATACTAGACACAGAAGACATTATGGACATAATACAAAAAATCTAAAAATTGTTATAAAATCAGTTTAAATTGATATATGTTAAAATTTGATGATGTTATGTCTGACTGTTGTTATAAGTTGTCAAATATATAAAAGTTGAAAATATTAGGATGTTATTAAAGAAAATGTAAAATATAAACGTACAGTCCAATAAAAGCGCCAAAAGTGTAGCTATACAATGAAAATAGTGTAATGTGTGTAATAATATTATTACGAAGTATTTGTACATATTACAACTACTATATAATAAATGTAGTGTAATGAGAATGTAAAGAATACAAGATAAAAATGACAATACTTGGACATTTCATGACAAGCTGACCCCGTGGCGCTAGATATACAGCCTCGTTATGTCTGCTCTATCGTATATATTACGAGAAGTGTTCCAATGAATTTCACCATCATCTATACGACAAAATGTTCACTCTTATCATCATGACGTCCAGTCCACAACAGTTTTTTCTCATTCATTTCCTCTGAAAATGCGGGTGTCTATGGGCGGATTTAGTAGCTTATTATCAGGTGATGCATTTGTTCGTTTGCCGCCCTAGGATTAGAAAAATGTAGATTTCCATTGAGAAAATAAACTGTACATTATTTTACTATATTTGACTTGTATTGATATACAATATCGTAAGCTACTTGTAAAGTTACAATGTTACGCAAAAACGGTATGTTGACGAAGACTATGAGCGAGCGGGTTTGTAAACAGTCGCGAGTCGCATCCTATGGGTGTTGTTTTACACAATCAGTGGTCTGTGACTTCGAACTGGGCGGGCAAGCTTCGCAGTGCCGACAGATACAGCGACGCGCGCGCCGGTGTTCGCTAGTGGAGGGACCTTCGTGCTTTGTAAAACTACAGGACGACACGATGCGCCCAGTGAGTACCTGTGCTAATGTAATATTATTATCTGTGCCTGTGCTAATAAAGTGCATTATTCTATGTGAACAGGTGTATCAGAAGGATCGATACATAACGTTTATATAATGTGTTGATTTGATAAAATCTGGTGGAAAAAAAAATATATAAAACGTACTAAAATAAATAATTGCAATATTTATATTTGGCATAGAATCGAATCATGTGGCATGGTGTCTGATAAGCAACCAAAAATTCTATTAGTTCGTCAAATAAAGTTAATTTTAGTATGGGTATCGTATAATCAAAATTTTTTAATACTGCGTGAGAATTAATATTAATTTTCACAATGTGATCATGTATATATATTTGTAGAGTTTCGTACAAAATTTAAACCCTTTAGCGGAAAAATCTCCAAAAAATTTTTATGCGGGATCTACTCAATGAAATTGTTGTAGTGACCAAATTAACTAACATCTATATAGTTTATGTTCGCTGAAGATGGATCTGTTATTGAATCAGGATTTATAATTTTATAAGTATAGATTCCAAATATGCAACCGACAATAATAAATAATATAATGTACACAATTATTCTAGTTAAGAATACTTCTGAACTTCAAGGCGCGGTAACATCAACAGAACTTCACTGACATCAACATTTCGGAATCAAAAACATTCATTCTTCTTCTATATTGAATACATAGTCTTTGATTTTTTACTAAAATGAATCACTATCGTTATGTAATATAATAATTACTTGATCATCTTTTCTTTTACAAAAATCGTATGCATTAGTTAAAACTATTGTCTTGCGTAGGCAGACCTCGCTGTACGCGCTTATTATTGAATTAAAAGTAACCTTTCACTGGTCTGTCTTCTTTCTGAATTGTATTGCTAATTACATTCAACTTACGGTTAGTATGTAAATTTCATCTTTTCTTTATAAACTATCTCTTATTAAATGAAAAAGAATGTGTGTTGCTTAATTTTATTTCATTCAATTTCCAAGAATATGTTTTTTTTTGTAATGTATTCTAAATATTTAGTTTTTTTTTTATTTTATGTATTTTGTGCCTACCCAATCCAACAATTGAAGTTTAAGTGTCATTCTTAGTATCTATTACGAGTAAATATATGAAAATATACTTTTCATATAAACATTTGTTAAGTCCTTTACACAATAAACCAAAGAGTAAACATCTGTGTGTGATTTTTTTGACTGACTAGTGGAAAATTGCATTATTTTTTTACAAACTGTTAGTTACTCAAAGTAAATCTGTTGAAAGTGTTTACTTATTTTTAAAACAAGTATATTAAACACAATGACTTACAACATTTTTCACGTTAGCTCCGGCATCTTGGATAGTCGGCCGAAATAATTGTTACCATTGTTGAGGATATTGATTATAGTGATTACACGAGTGCATCGTGAGAATTAAGTGCACTGACACGCAATAAATTAATGAGAAAATATAAAGCTTATCGATGCACTTTCCCCCGCTGATGTAAGCAATACGCACGCGAGACATCGCGATCTGTCGCTCTTATTAATTGTTGGAAGTCAAAATACTGTTCACGATAACTCGGCCACATTACGTCAAAACGTATAAACCTAAGGAAAAATTTATGCATTTAGATTACACGATCGTTTTGCCACGATAAATTCAAATAGATATATAACCGATCACATTTAAATCTTTATTCCGCAGTTTTGTAATTTAGGTTTCGCGCGACCGCGGACTTATAGATGCATAAGCCACACCTACATATTAATTATATAACTTTATATATTATACTGAACAGGGTCAGTAAACAAACCAGTATGAAAAATTAAGGGCGACATAATTAATATAATAACATCATTCAGTCTACATTTAATATCCTAGAACGGTTTGTTCATGTTATATTCACAAGTCAAACCATTATAAACAATGAAATTTAATCAATTTTTGGCGTCTTCTAAGTTGTGTGGTGTAAAGTACTGATAACCGTGCCGAATAAGGTTCATTAAAATTTATTAACACTTTCGATACATTCATATAGGATGGATTGCGAAACATAACTGAGAATATACTCAGTGTGCGTATGTCACGGTTGCAGATTATGCAACAGACGGAAACTACCAAAATGTCAATTTCAGACAAGTAACTTTACATATTTATAAATAAGTAGTTATATGATTTACATAAAAATAATACTAGACTAGAAATAACCGACGACGGGTACAAATTAGATATAAATGCATGAAATGCAACTAAAATCAAGAATAGTCCTCAACTTTCGGAAGAGAGATTTCTCACGGTAAATCGCAGCACGTCTCATTCTGTCTTTACGCAATACACTCGTGGGCTTTCTATCAAAATCTATGTACATACTTAGACTGATGATTATCCGTTTTGTCACTTGTAGATGTACTTTATAGGTGCAGGTCACGATATCTTTCATAAATACCTATTAAAATGTATGTTGACCAGTCGGGTGGCCTACAGGTAGAGTAAGATCCATGCTTGGGTTATATTCACACGATCAAGAAATATTTCTTTAATGCTCCGTATGTAATAACTGTTGTGTGTATTTATTTTAAGTTAGACGACGCTATTCATGAGATTATAAGAATTCATCGTTATACTTTTTCTGGTTTTTAAAATTATTGTTACTTTGCCAATTATTTGTATTGTATTCATTATTTATTTTATATAAGCTTTAAAATACAGCATCGAAGTAAGATATGCTTCGTAGTAAAAACAAAGGTACGATGACAAATTAAGAATACATGTGTTACCTTTCCCTTTCCTCCCATGGATTTCAAAGTAAGTGACTTATAGCGTTATTGCGAATTGTTGAAATAGTGGCAATGCCTGAATCGGCATCATTATACATATAGCATAATTAATTTGTGTACAATTTGAAGAAATCATCATCATCACTCTTTTTTTTTGTTCCCATGAGGAATATGCATTAAGTTGCATACCCCGGCTGTAGCGAGGCGGTTATGTGGGGTTCTCCTCCCCAGAAGGGGGAGGCCTACCCACTAAAACCTCAGGGATGACCTTCCTCAGGCATGGCATGCCAAGCTATTTTCGGGAACCCCCAGCCTCCGCTCCCCTGCCGATACAGGGGAGCCCTCCTCGGGGGAGGCTACAATGCTCCCCCGATCTCCACCACCGACGACGCCCCCCAGCCACGGAAGGGGCGTGGTCCCTCCCGGGTCGCCGTATCCGCGGGCGCGATTTCTTCGCGCCCGCCGCCGCAGCTGTGCTACCGAGCCCGGCGCCGCCTCCTTCTGGAGCATCACTGCTGCACAGAAGGAGTCCACAACCCTCCAACCTCCCTCGTCCAGCATTGCCGCAATCAATGCCGGCGGAGACAGATCTCGCCCGATCTCTGCGACCAAGACTCGGCGCTCGGAGGCCCACGCGGGGCACTCCGCCAGCGTGTGCTGGGCCGAGTTGAGGTCGGATGCGCAGTGGTGGCAATGTGTCGATCCCTCCCGTCCTATTCGACACAGATACTCACCGAAGCAGCCGTGCCCGGTGAGTATCTGAGTCAATCGGTAGGTGACCTCCTCCTTCCCGTGGAGCCAAGCTTCGAGGTGCGGGAGTACGGCACCGACGGCCCGCTGGCGCGCGCAGATCCGTAATTCGAGCTGCGCACGCCAGGCCGATCATCATCACTCTGCCATTATCTTATTCTTAGGTGGGGTTGGTACAATATGTTTTCCTCTTCCGTTGTTCTCTATTATACGTCACCTCTGTATTGATAATTATCGCATGCATATTATTCTTCACATGATCTGTCTATGCAGGTTATTATTGTTTTGCATTTGTATGTTAGAGCGTCGGTGGCGCTGTGGTCGGAAGTGGATATGGACTAACGATAATTACGATTTTGTTTTTTTTTTCTATTAAACTAAAATATGGCAAAATGTTAACAATTCTAAAGCTATACTTTATCTATATATATAAAAATGAAACCCGTTTCGCGTTGTCAGGGCATCACGTGTGAACGGCTGAACCGATTTCGATAATTCTTTTTTTTAAATGTTTGTGGAAGTCCAAGGATGGTTCTTACGGAAAAAAATATTAAGAAAATCTCTCAGAAATATTGAAAAGTATACATTTAATTTTGTATATTTTAAAAAACGCGCGTTACGAATGTCAATTTTTTTTTATACGAATGTCAACGTCATTCACAGCCATAGACTATATTAAAAGAGCATCGTTTCAACTATACAAAATAAAGTAGTGCATCAAAGCTACGCTAAGGCGGTACGAAGTTCGCCGGGTCAGCTAGTTTTCAATAAAATGTTTTAATAAAAATAAGTAAAACAATAAGTTAAAAAAAAATAATATATAATAAAATTATCCAAATTAAAAAAAACCGAGACAATACTCTATATAACTTGACGCTGCGATCAATGTGAGTTAATCATTTATAAAAAATATATACATAATATTTTTTTTTTCTAATTAAATAATTTATGTCGATAATAGTTAATATTATTTTCGTCAGAATTTTTACATGTTTGTAAATTTATGTAAATTATGGTTGAGTGGAAAGAAATATTGTGGCCATAAAAAGTATGTTATTAGTTGATTTTTATTGATTTGTGTATAGTTCATACAGTTTGCTTTGTCGGTTATTGTATAATTAAGGAAAATGTTAGTATGAAAAGAAAAACTTCTTCATACAAAACAATTTGGTAGGTAAATCACCTATTGTATACGTGGATGAAATCGCAGAAAGATAATTAATCAATGATCCTGTTGTTTGTATTGTATAACATTATTGTTTTTAATTATTTAGACTATGTCATATTTAGACATTTCAGTGTTTTTAAAGAAGCACGTTTCTATTTATTTAAATATAAAAATCATGTCAGTTTAAAGATCTTATCGACATTGGGGTTCAGTTTAAGACATGCTTAACCTGTACCAGGCAAGGATGGACCCAATTGACCCCAGAACTGTGACTTAAGTCGGCAACATTGCGTAATACTTTCTGTACCTGCTCCCTACATCATTATTTCATAGGTCACGCGGAATTGAAAACCGGTAGCAAATATTGCATCTTATAAACTGTAATTCCGTTTGCAATAAAAAAATGTAGGAAGATAATTATAAAAAATAAGCAAATTATTAATGTTATATTAATAGTATAAAATAGTTAAATGGTTTTTTTTTCTATTTATTATTATTTTTAGTTATATTTACCCAGTTATCATATGAAAAGATTGTCATTGTAGTAATTACAGTTAAATTATCGCGATAGTTTTGATAAATATTAAAGAAATATGTCCGGGGATAGCCAACTTTCTATTAGAGAACAGTACAGATTTCAACAGAGCCCAAACTGTCTCATTTGATGTTGTGTAGGTGTTCAAAGCAGCGAAACTGCTCATCTTATTATATACTTATTGCATCTGAGTTTAAATTTTCGCCATAAGGTTATCGAGACATCATTATATTTTAATATGATAAACGCATAGACGAAACAAAGTATAAACACATATATTTTATATAAATATTTTATTTTTGTTATAAATAATTTTAATTTACTTGTATAATATCTTACAATCTATTTCTAGATAAACAACACATATATAAGTTTTCCAGTAAGGATTTAAACATTAATTTAGAAAGTACAGGTATTAAATAAAACTACAGTAAATATACTATTTTTGTGTACATATTTTGTATATATTACTTTGATGTAAACTTTTGTGTTAGTAATATAAAATTGTGTTGTGTTAGTAATGTAAATATCTCTATAAGGTTTATTGTAACGATCACAGAATTGTGGTATTGGCGAGTGTTGTTACAAATTAATTTTGCACTATAATATACATAGACTTCTTACGCGCAGAAAAGTCATTTAAATTAATAACTTAACACTAGAAAGGTACATATTAAGTAATTAATTTGTAATATCTAAAAATACTATCATAGAAATAAAAATAAATGAAATGAACCTAATTTCAAGTTTTAACATTACATTTATTAAACTTAGAATTATATTGCCTTGTAGGTGTTGATGAAAAGTAAAATATTCACTTCTGGAATGAATAATAAATCAGTATCAACATCTTGTCTGACTTGATCTCTACTTATCACTTTTGCGTCTCTCGAGAGTTATCTCTAGAACTCCTCCTTATGCTCTAAGTCCAAACAGCCGCAATCTACACTAACTACGACAATACTATTTAATGCTTGGTTTGCAAATTAATTCAAAATCACAATGAATACCTGCATTTTATAACAGACATAAATATAATTATGATTGTTCATATATTAGTTCCTTATTTGTTTTTTAAATTCTAAATAGCATCGGTCCTAACTACGCCAGCAGACTCTGTTCAAGTCTGTGTCCACCTACTAAAAAGTCGGGTCGGTTTTACCAAATTGTAACAGCGCTGAATTGGAAGCATTCAATAGGAATAACGTTATTTATATTTTGATATATATTTAAATTACAAGTTTAATGGCGATTTAATTATTATTCTTTACTTCGACGCTTCGTCAGAGGTTACATCCACTGTGGTCACTACAAGACTGGTGGAAGGTGATTAGACATATAAATTTATACATTTAACATTTGTTTTGTTATCTATCATAGTGATAATACTAATAGCACTTTGTAAAATGTATTTTATGCATTTTTAAGCATATATTTGGTCATTTGGTTCAAACTAGGCCAAGATGCTTTCGGTAATATAAATAATTCTGTGACGTGAATACATTAAACATTTCAAATTAGGAATCCATACTGTATTGTAAATGAAGAAGTAAACCCTTTTTAAGTCGATATATTATTTTTCTTTACGTATGCCACCGGAACTGGCCATTATTTCATTTGAAAGTAAGTGTGATAACGCCAAATAAGGAATCCAGCTTCAACCCACGTCTCAATATCTGAGCAACTGTACATCTCAACTGTTGTTCTTAGTACCAATAATAATAATATTATGGCAATAAACTTAGATAAAACATTGTTATAACTACATTCGGGCTTACAAGCTACGACTGGATAAAACCACCGACTAAATCCGCCTGAAAACATCTACCCTCTGGGGAAACAGATCACGGACCTCCCCGTCAACAGTCTCTAGACTACGAATACGCTTAGGGTAACATAATCATAGAGAATAAGTTGACAATAAAAAAATATAATAGTGTATCACATGACGTGCTATGGCTGACGGTGAGAAGCAAGGAGCTCAACAATTTCATGTACGAAATAATGTGATAATAATACATACAATCACTAACAATGGTTAACAGTATAATGACGATGCTAGCAACAATTGGATTACGATTTGTAACTGCTTAATAACATTATTATGTCGGTTGCGTCGCGTGGGTGCGACGTATTCAAAACTCACTGCCTCCGTAGAATCAGATTATGTTTTCATAGTACAATAGGCTGTATTGTCAAAGTTGATCAGGTTACCTAATTGACAACATTTCTTTAATAGACTTTGGGTTTTTCAAAAACACACAATGATTTTAAGAAAATGTTAATTATTTAATTTATTTTTAAGATTATCAAATTTGTTTGTTGGTGTTTGATTACTGAAACCCAAATTCTGAAATCTTTGAAGATTATATATTCATTCGGTCGAATAGTTTTGAGTTTTTGTAATAAATATGTACAACTAATATTTTAACATGAACAACTTTAATAATTACGTCATTAATAATAGGGAGATTTATTTCGGGCAACTACATTTTTGAGAATAGACACTTTGACCTTAAATTTTAGAATTTATTCATATTATTATTCTTTCTTCTAACCACAAATACCGTTAAGGTTCAGTCGGTTAGTTTATAAATCAAAACGAAGAAGTTTCATATTTGAGGAGTCACTTGATATAGGTACTGCGTAACATTGATAGATTTTAGTGAATAGTCCTTGTTTTAAAATCATTCGTTAACGGAACAATAATTCGACCATCGAAACGAGTTACGTATAAATAAAAAATAAATTCTCTATCGAAATAAGTTACGAACTACCGGTAAGGTATACTTTCAAAGGGTATAGGTAAAAAAATACGTATCTGTTTTTGTAAGCCCGTTACTTTTTACAGGATGTTTATATTAATTATTTTGCGATGGACTTCGGGTGCTGATATCTTTTGTTAATAGATTCTGTATTGTATGACCTAAACAAGTTAATTTTGAATAAACATTTTCATGTAAAGTCAGCATACATTATTATTCTAAATACGTTTTCTATAATTTCAACACATAACTCAATCATAGATAAGTCATTGTTTAAATATTAAAAATATCCACAGGTGGTAACTAATAAATCAAGTGACCAATTGTATTTTAAGAAGATAAATAGTATGATGCTGTAAAGATATTGGGATTACATGACAGCATCATCAGAATACGAACAATGGCCCCTTGTTAAGGTATATCATAATGTGCCTCACGACCGACCTACCGATAGGTACCGCTTTCATAATACCAGATCGACCATTTCACGACAGCTTTCGCGATTATCTTTACAGCATGCTTTTAATATTAAATAAATATGTTTATCTTTATTTACAAAAATCACAGCTCTTAAAAATAATTGCCATTACACTTGGGTTTGAATTTATAGCTAAATAATTGATATTAAATTATTTGAATTTACATGTGTTTAGCAGTAATACGACATACAATGATCAAAATTGTTGTATTGTTGGGAATAAATATAAATATACTTTTGTTACTTACATTACAGTGCAATTACATTAATTTTTAATAGCTTTAAGACATTTTTGCAATGTGGTCTTGAAAATGACATCAACGAGTTGCAGAAATGACAAAGGTTTGCTTTCACTAATTGGCGCGTTACAATTTGTACACATATTTGCAAGTGTGTTGTAAAGTAAGTGTATTATTATTATATACACTGCTTGCGTATTACATATAAATATTTATTTGCAGACTTACCGAACTCATACTTTCTTGCAAATATATAGAAATATATACTATCAAATAGTTTTTCTATAGTTTTCTTTAGTTACGTGTGGTATTTAACAATTAAGTTGCTTATTGCTAATTTAGTACATATATATACTTATTATAGGTATTTCTTATTTAGTTACGTTTGATTTGATTTCGATTATAGATTTGAATTTTACTTGTCATTGCTCCCCTTATTTGTATAAAGAAAGGAATGTTGTATAAAGAATATTTCCACAATTCAATCACTGCGAAGTGGTCAAACTATGGCAACTGGCTCGTCCAGAAATACACTGGAAATTATTAAATATTGGCGAAATATCAGGATGATTATGTGTTTAATGATATATATGTATTATATCATAGATGAAGTCTAATTTATTCACTAATCTAAAAGGCCGTTAGATAAAGTAATTTTATTATAAGATGGTTCCTGTAATATTATGGTTTTACTAAGTTACTGATAAATTAGTGCTATAGGGAAGGAGAATTTTCAATTCATCATACTTTAATCCTTTCAACCTCGTACGAGTAATAGAACTTAATGTATTCAAATAAACATATTTTTATTAGTTGAATTATAAAGTATATAATCATTTATTACACAATGATTTTTCTTATCGTTACATGTCGAAAAATATCACATTGCATTTCTATGCGCCTTTTGCGATGTTTCGCTTTTGTTCCTCATTAGTTATGGCTATTTGGCATTGATAATGACACATTGCCATTTGAAAACGCAGATACTATCCTGTCTACCAAAATCTTAATGGTTACTTAACTAAATGTCAATATTTATCAATACTTACTTTATTATGCTATTGGACAAAGAGAACATAATTAAATTTCAGCGTGTTCATAATAAAATAAAAAATAAATAAAGTTTCATTGAGTGTGAAACAGGGAAAGTTGAAGAATCTGATATTTTTCTCACGATCACATTTGTTTATGCTATTGTGGTCTTCACGAGTAACTTGTAAGTTATCTTAATTACATAATTCTTC
Source organism: Scirpophaga incertulas (assembly GCA_036419045.1). Classification (NCBI taxonomy): domain Eukaryota; kingdom Metazoa; phylum Arthropoda; class Insecta; order Lepidoptera; family Crambidae; genus Scirpophaga; species Scirpophaga incertulas. The sequence goes on along the minus strand of CM071638.1, from coordinate 11,096,377 downwards.
GAAGATTTTTTTTGTATACTGTTTTCGGAATTGTATTGTCTTCTTCAGTTGGTTTGTCATATTTAACCATGTACAATATACGGCTGAACTATTTACCTGACCCACAACGGTAATTCAATTACAAGATTAAACTGGACTTTACACCTCTTAAAAGGTTAATACTATATTTGGAACAAACAAATTACTAGAAAGATTTATATAGATTTGCTTTTATGTTATGTTTTCTTATCAATGAAACTTTAATTAATTGTACAAACATGATACTCACGCCTCTTTACCACGGGGGTAGGCAAAGGGCTCAGTTTTTCCCTTACTAAGAATCAAACATACTTCCCTAGCTTCTTTGACTCTCATTAATAAATTCTTTTATAATAATCTTCAATTATACTTTGTTAATTTGTTAGATACCATTAACATCCGCAGAATGTATTTGCCTCACCTATTAATCATAGTGATATATATTATTAAAGTATTAGCTATTACTTAAGAAATTTTAAGAAAACTGTTAAAACGTACAGAAATCTCTTGATTTCAATGAATAATTGGTATTATGATTAAAAAGTTTTTGAGAAAATATCTTATATTTATGAAAAAAAAATCTTGCCTATATATAGTAAAAAGAATAAACTTACCTACTATAAATCGTTTTTTTAGCATACCTCATATGATGACAATTAATAATAAGGCAGTAAATAGAAAGGAGCTTCACCTAGTCTCCTCATTACTTGAGCAAATTATTTTATTACCTTTTATTGTTGCAGTATAACCATTGTTATACTGCAACTGTTAACTGTGTTAACTGTTAAAGGCATACTTAGGCTGGTATTTTAACTACTCAAGCAGAGATTTGAGATTGAATTTAGGATACGATCATCAGAAACTCAAGCACCAAACAAATCAAGTAGAAAATCTTCATCTCACATATTCCTCTATGGCGAAACCTGTAACGTAACACCTGGCATTGTCAACCACAAGACTAAGAAAGCTATTTAAGTTCATTATATACTGTGTATTACGTTATATGATATTGAATATTTGAAATAAATACGAAAGTAGATAATTTATATTAACCAATAATTGACTTTCGTTTATCTGTGGAGTTCAACAATATTTTATTAACTGTGCAGTTGATTATGCTAACATCAGATAAAGCGTTTAATTGTTTGATACCACATGGGTATCAAATAATTAAACGCTTTATCTGTTTAATAGTAGTTCAGTATTATAAAAAAAATACCTACGCCTACCTATTATGAAAATGAAATATAGTTTGGTTGGCAAATAGAACTAATCGAAGATGTTTCTTAACACTGAATCAGTTTTTATAAAACAATAGTATATTAATACTTGTTATGTAAATTTGAACCATATGTGCCAGCATTTAAATAACAAATGCCCCAGGGCTAAGCGCTCAACACAAGAACTTCAACCTAAGCTTGAATCATTTGAGCTAATACAAAGGTTACACCAAGATTGTGCAACTCCGATTTGTCTTACTGTCAGGTCAACCGAACAATAAATATATAATGCTGAGTACACTACTAAGTATTTCTTTAATGTACTATCATTTTTATTTGAATAAGAAACAGCATAATTTATTTTTATGGCGCATCTATCAGCAATAAATCTAGCAACACCATTTAATTAAGTTTCCAATATGTCTTCACTGTAATGAATGCGTTATTATCGTAATAATGAACTTATGTCTATTTGTATGTAATATGTTTTGATACCTGTACATTTATCCATAACACAAGCCTTACATTGCTTATTTTGGGCTAGGATAATTGGTGTGAGTGTAACAAATATTTATTTATTTACCAAAACGTTTATTAGAAAATATGTAAAAGAATTTTAAATTTTTTAAAAGGAAAATTATGTCTGTTTAGGAAGAAAAATACACAAAAAAGCAGATTTTATCTATATGACTAATATAAAGATCGAAAACAATTTGTTATGACCCCTTGACACTTATACAAAATTAACCTTTTGTATTCTAAAGAATATGATAAGTATGTACCTATCACAGAGAGGTGTTCATTTACGGGTGAAATGGTGACCTTTATTGTGAGATGATCCCACGGTGGTATTGTGATTACAACGCACAGTGCCCAGGGCGAAGTTACGTTATAGATTTGGAATATTCGATCAATATTACATACTCATTATATATTGTGTTCATTGATATTACTCTTGCAAAAATACGTATGTAGTGTGTATATATATTTTTTATATTTTGCTAGATAAGCTTAGTGTTACGTTTTACTAGCTAGCTCACCTAAATATCGCAACGCAATAGATTGATATCATGTGTGTTTATGATAATCACAGCATTGTATTTAATACCATATGAATGAATATATGAGAAATAAATTTAACAAATCGTGTTGTGGCTTTAAATATTCAACCACCGAGTACTAACCGGTGTATTATCGTATATTTTGTCGTATTTTCACAGTTTGCGCGGTATACGGCTTTATCGTATCGTGTTTTAGTGCTCATGCTAGGCGGACTGGCTAGTTAGTGCTGTTGTTCTGATAATTAAGAAGAAATTTCAAAACAGTATTAATACTGCATTAAGCATGTTATTTTTTAGATAACAAGTAATTTTGGTAACCAAAATCAATTTGCATTACGCAACATCCACGCACTGAAATTCTTGGAAGGCATATCCATCACCTTCACGCAATCATCCATATCATTGAGATTATAAACTAACCGTTTGGCATGTAATTATTATGCGCAATCATAATTATAATTAACAAGAATTAATTAATCTGTCACATCGCAGTTAAACAATCGGGATGCCGTGAGTGAACACATCTCTATAATAGAGCTTATCAGAATGACATTGATATGAGTTAGTGTGCCTAGGGTTGCCATTAGTTCGAATTAGTCGGATATTTTCGTTTTTTTTTTCAGTGGATTCCGGTCAACTATTCACGTATTAGTCGTCTAGCTTTAAGTAATATTTTTTACTATCAAATGCGTTAAATTCACAATAGCATTATGCTAAAGTCAGGTAATCACCGTGCTTGACCAGTGCAGACAGTGGCGCTGATGATGGTTAGTCTATTCTTCATCGCGTTTAACTTATATGACCATAAAATAACATTAGATTCGGTTTTGAGACATAAAGTTTGGTTTTCTGATCAGTTCGTCTTTTGCATTGTACCTTTTTTTTTGAGGGGGGGAAATGCGACCTTGTGCACCATGACTATTGCATTGTACCTAGCAACCCTAGGTGTATCTGACTGATCTTCAGATCAACATATTATCATACTTTTCTATTTAGCTACCGAGTTAGTTTCCTACATTATGATAAATTAAAACTTTTATAAAGTGATATAGGTAGTTGCCAATATATATTAAAAAATAATGTGTATTTTCGAAATTGTATTATTGTTCAAATCTGCAAATTTGACAGTTATGAGTTTAGTTTCAAATTTCGTCTTTTATGGGTATTCATATTAAGTTAATTTAAATTATAAGCTAGTTCCATATCTAAGTTTTATTGTAATTTGAACGACCTCTGTGACCGAGTGATTAGTACGCCAGTTTAAAGGTATCGGTAACTCTGCGATTCCAGGTTTGCGCCCCGGTAGGGGGCAGATGTTCGTATGATGAATACAGGCATTTGTGCCTTAGTTATGGCTGTCAATATATATGTGTATGTTTTTACCCTGATCTCACAATACAAATCTTACAGTGCTTACTTTGAGTTTGGCTAATCGGTGTAAGGGTAAAAAATATTTATTTAGTTATTGCAATCGTTACTGGAGTAGCATCGCAAATATAAGCTTTGATTTATATTTCAAACATTTGAGTTTGTAACTAAAATACCAATATATATATAAACTTAGCATGTTTATTATCACACATAAAGTGACGAATCGTAGTGTTGGATATTCAGTGAGGCTCATACTTGTTAGATAAAATACATAACTTAAAACGGAAAACTTTTATATTGTAAGCGTCATGTCAGGTTTTTCATGTTGACCTTGAGATAGCTCTTATGTCGCTCATAATAGCGGCAATTTTTGCAGTGCGAATATGCTACTAAAGTACTATGCTAATTGTACTCAAACATTAACCTTGAATCAAACAAATACCATAATGTAGACATCCTCTTTAGATTTACCATCAAATTATTGCTAAAAGGAATCATTTTTAATTAACTTATTTGCATAAAAATACAATGGACACATGAAATTGAATGCTTTATAAGTTCCTGTGCTAATTGCGACAATTGAATGCAACGCTCGTTTCGCAACTCGCTAAACAGCTAAGCAAACAATGGAGACTTTACAGATAAGAAGGATCTAGATTTGACTTACTACCAATCCGTTAGGTGTTCTAAAAATCTATATGTATCCTGAACTGTAACTTTAACTGATTTTAATCGATTCATAATCAAAATAAATACATTAAGTCTTCATAAGCTTCTTCTTTTACATACAAGTACATAGAGATGTCCAGTTGTAAAATTTTCTTTTTATATTACGTTTACTAATCATAATGTTAATGTACATTAGGATTATCAATGTACATATATTATAGTACTACATTTCTTAGTAATTTTTTGTGTGACATATCCCCTAATTTACTTTCCCAATAATTACTAATTAATTTAATTTTTCCACCTTAGGCAATATCTTCACTTTACATCAGGTGAGATCGTTGTCAAACGCACTCAAATTCGGAATTTAAAAAAAAAAGAATTTATTCCCTATTTGAAGTTCCTTGTCATTTCTCCCTGATCCAAGGTTGTCTAAAAGAAATTACTTTAAGCATAAAGGCCACCGTTTGTATATATCCGATATTTTATTTCCTTAGTGTCATAATTTTTTTATTTTTATTATACCTAGCTTGCATTAGAAACTTGCAACCCAATTGTACGATGTTAGAATCACATGTTCACTCTTGTAAAGGTGTAGTTTCCTTGTAAAACCTGCAACTTGCAACGTGAACATGAAGCACTTGCAACCATATTTTTGATCCCTTCAAGGTTGAATTTCCTAAACTTTTTTATAAGTAGATGTCAACGTCATTTATTATTAGTATCTGGTTATGTGAGAAATTGCTGTAAATTTCATCTCAAAATTCAATGAAATCTGGGACCTACCTACATATATTTAAGCGATGCCACCTTAATAAAAAATGTGTATTCACGTATTGTTATAATTTGAATTAGAATATTAAAACACTTCACACGATACATTTGAAATGTCTCACTGTCGGCAGGTAAATATGAATTTTCGTAACAATTTCTTGCGAAGACTATTCTTTGAACATTAATTTTTGTAAGCTGTCTTGCGTATACTACGTTACCGAATGCCCCAATTCTGATACTACTGTTTCAAGTTTACTTAGGGATAATATGCTGTTACAAACGCGGAGAGGTGAAAACATCTGACGATAATAAATATTTAATGGCGTTAAACTGCATTTTTATGTTAATTCCAGTACTGTCCTTATCAAAAAAATGTATTAATCAAAAAACAAACTCATAGGAAATAAGTTATAGCTACAATTTAAAATCTTTTATTTACTTGGCGTTTAAATGCAAATAAATATGGATTTAATTTTTGAGAAAAGAAAAAATAATATTTTAAAGAATACCTAACCGTAAATCGTACACAGGTTCATGGAATTCTGCTAACGTCTACCTGGTTTCTTTATCTGAAGCAGACAATCGCGCGAAACGTGTTATTACCCAAATTGACCCGGTCCGGATTTAATGGATAGAACAGCATATTTTGCACAGTACACTAGCGAAGAAAACCCTTTCACTACCAGCAGGTTCTGAACACCAAGAACAGCACATAACCTATAAAGCGCACGGTTATATAAAATTGCAACGTAGTACTAATGTTAGTCACATTCAAAAAAATATTTAACCATCTGTATAATGATGTTGGATTAATAAGTGCGAATATTGTTAAGGTAGGTCAAAATATCAATCCTCTAGGATGTGTTAATATATTCTTAAATAGGTATTTGTAACAATATATTGCTTATGCATTAGTATATTGCCTAATTATTTTCGGAAAACTAATAGTTGCACTATCACAATTGGTGTCGTATAAAAGCCTTATTTTCAATAATTAAGACAAATATTCACCAATTGAGACAATATACAATTATATATTTTAATAATATGGCAATAACTAACTTAAGTGCATTCCTAGTAGACATATTATATTAGTCAGCATCGCGCACTTTCACAAGCTTCTTCCGACTGCATCTGATAACATAGCCTTTAATAGTAAGATTTTATCATCCACGACTAAATCAGTAACATCTAACGACTGAAGTTATATTTTATGTAAATATTTAAAAAACACTATGTAATACAATAAAATCATTATACAATACGATATAACAATTTATACAAGAATATTATAAATATAGTAAAACTAAATTCTCGACACTCGATATAAAGAACATTTGTGCACATTATTTCAAAATTGTGAATGCCTATGCACATAGAGTAAAAACAATTCAAATGAAAATTACAATAACTGAAGCTAAGAAATATTATTTTAATTATACACATATATTTGTTATAGTTACATAGTAGTATATTTTTGATATATTTATATAAGTTTTCCTATATATTTATTATTTCTTTGTAGATAACGTGTTTACGAATTTTAGTATATTTTCATGAAAATATAATTATATATATTTCTTCTAGTGTAATTTTAAATAATCAAGGACTAAAGTTAAGAAATAACTAATATATTGGAAATGCTTATGTAATAATAAAGTCCTACAGTATACAGATTATACATGTACACATTTCGTTTCAAATCTGAACATAATTTAACAAGCTATCAACGCGTAAATTGATTATAGTCGACTTTCGAGTTAATGACAGTTTTTTGTTAGCCATTTATGTTTTATTGTTCGGTTAATGGCGGTTTTATACCTTTATGGTGTTTCCTTATTTTGCAATTGATTCGGCTTCTTCTGCATATGTGGTGAAATTTTCATGCTTAGAGTTATAGATACGAAAGTCTAACTCAATTCATTCATTTTGACAGAAAGATTTTTTTTATAATGTAACTTAGATTTTAGTGTCATTAAAACCAATCAGATACAAATAGTTCAGCCAAACATATTCCATTATAAGTTTATATTTAGTATGTGCGAAAACTAATTCTCAGAAATAAAAACATTGTTCAAACAAATTTAAGGCTAAAATCAAACATATCATAATTTGTCTTATTAACATGACAGATAAAGCTACTTAACTTTCATATAACCGTCTGTTCCAAAGTTCTTACTTAGATAATTAAGTTTGCATATATATTTTTTTATTTATATTAGGCGACTCTTTATGAGACAGGCATTCAGAATTTTGTTATCTAGTAAACGCATAACGACATGGTAAAATTCTGATCGAATTTCGATAAATTTAGGTGGAGAAATACTTTTCAACTATTTTAATTACACTGATATATGTTTAGATTTACTAATTAAACTTCAAAATAAGGAGACTCGTTGTTAAGTATTTAATTAATAAGCCATTTCTAAAAGAATACGTAAAATGGAACGTGACGGGCAAAAATTAGAAAATTAGTTTTGTAAATAAAAAATATGTACACAATTCTATGAAATAACAACAAGAGCAACCTATATCTACTAAAAAGTCGCACATTTTCCATTCTGCTATGACTGTAGAAATCAATATGCCGAACATACCGGTCGGGGTCACAGCGAGAGCGGCCTCACGAACTCCTCATCTTTAATGCATTCTGTTATTTAAGTAGGTATTACAAACAAACATGCCGACTCTACGTGCACCATATTTTACTAACATATCTCACTTTCTTTGGTTAGAAATGTGTTTTTGTTGCTTCACAGCGTGACTTTGCTTTTGGGCAAAGTTGTTTTTGTAAACATGCAGAATTATTTGAGGTGTCGACAAAATTCACTTACATAATATCCTAGAATTTGAAGAAAAAAATAAAATATTTCTGTACGTAATATTATTATTTACATACCTATACTATTTTAAGTACTGCTTTTGTAATAAGCCCTTACGACTTACGTTATGGCTTAGATTGGGATAAACTAATTTGAAATCTTTTAACGAGAGCTTTTTAGAGAGTTTCTACGAGACGTAAAGTAAGGATCCCGAAGGTTTGATGCTATGTCCTTTCCTCTATTATAAAGTCATAAGCTAATTGTACCATATGATTTGTTTCAAGATATTCCACATACCTTATAACACTTATACAAATATATATTTATTACAAAAGATTCATTATATATATATATATACACACATATTACAAATAGGAACTTCATAGCCTAAATATAAGTTAAAATATTTTTTTGATTTGTAGATTATTCTAGAAGTCTGTATCCAAATAACATAAAGCCTTAATGATGTTTATTATGTTTAACACATTATGGAGTATTTGGCACTATTACCATAAATTATGTCGTCTGTATCACCTACTCGTATTTAATTTCATATAATATTAGATAACACAAGGTCTCAATGTTTCCCTCACCTACATCTCATATGTCGGTCAAGAGTCACAAGGCGAAATCATTAAGTAATATATTAAAAGGTATAAAGAATTCGTAATTAATTGATGATAATGACAGGTGATATAATCGATCATAAATCCCAACAATTTCACCATACGATTATTATCAACAGAAACAACAGGCAGTCTTTCACTTGTATAATCGTTTGCGCAAGTAATTTGTTTTTCAAGATTAAACAAAAGTTAAATTGTCTATTAAAACAATTACTTATTATGATTTATGCAAATTGACAATAGTGGCATAACGGTCAAGAAATATTTTTCCCAGTAGAACTGGAAAGTTCTAACTTTAGTCATTTTTGTATGTGAACCTCGTGTATTAAGAAAGTTGTGTTTGTTGTGGTTTTATGGCATCTTGCTGATGATTATTATTTCAAGATTCAACAAATATGTATGCAGCGTATATAGGTCCGTATTTTGACATTGTGATGGCCTAGTAATAAATGTCAAACGTCAGATATAGAAAATAGCATTATTACAAATATAAATTACTGCAAATAATTCACATGAAATTTTTTACATTTTTGTAAACATTTTATTTTAATACCTATACCTGTACATAGTAAAGGAATAGTATATCCACATCGGAGTCTTAGTTTTAGTTAAATTGGTAATAGGTATTGGTAAAAGGCAGTATATACCTGATAAACTTAGTCCTATTTTGGTGAAAATTAGATTTTTGAAGAAAAATTGCTAGTTTAAATTTAACTACAAAACTAACTGATTTGGTCATCAAACGTATGGTTTTACAATCTATACATATAATAAGACAGTAAAAATATTTTGTCTGTACATTTAGTATTTTTGACTGAAATGGATAGAGGGGCACTTAAATAGATTATTAGAAAGCAAAAAAAATTTTTTGGAATTTTTTGTCTGTCTGTCTGTCTGTATGTATGTTCACGTTTATCTCCGAAAGTACTGAACCGATTTGCTTGAAACTTTCACTATTTGCTTTGTTTTAACTCAGAATAATATCTAAACTTTGTTTCATCAAAATCGGTTCATTAAAAAAAAAGTTATCGTCATTTTAATGAACTCAAATAAATAAAACTGGAGTGTCATCTGTGAAAATTGAAGACGGTGAAATTTTAATCAAAAGTACTGTGAAAATAGTATTTGTGGAAAAGCTCATTGTTTTGTGCCTTACTATACATACATACATACTAATATTATATATGCGAAAGTAACTCTGTCTGTCTGTCTGTCTGTTCCGCTTTCACACCAAAACTACTGAACCGATTTAAATGAAATTTGGTACACAGATAGTCTGGAGCCTGAGAAAGGACATAGACTACTTTTTCATGCAAAAAAGGTTGTAAAGGGTTGTAAAAGGTTGAAAGGAGGGATTATTGGTTGTATGGAAATATTGTTAAAACTACTGAACCGATTTAAATGAAATTTGGTACACAGATAGTCTGGAGCCTGAGAAAGGACATAGGCTACTTTTTCATGCAAAAAAGGTTGTAAAGGGTTGTAAAAGGTTGAAAGGAGGGATTATTGGTTGTATGGAAATATTGTTAAAACTACTGAACCGATTTAAATGAAATTTGGTACACAGATAGTCTAGAGGCTGAGAAAGGACAGAGGCTACCTTTTAAAGCAGAAAAGGGTTGTAAAAGGTTGAAAGGAGGGGGTGAAAGGTTGTATGGCAGTATTGTTAAAACATATCCTTCCTGTGGGAAATTCGAATATAACGCGGGCGAAGCCGCGGGCGGAAAGCTAGTATTGAATAAGAATAATGAAAAGTGTCACAAGATAGATCCACTCTACTCGTCGAATAATGGAATAATTTCAATGCATTTATTTTAGTTAATTAAATATTTCACTACACAGATGTTACTGTATTGGTTAGTATGGTATAACTGTAAAATTTTCTCATGCAATTTTTTTCTAGAATACTCAATATAATTTTAAAATTAAAATTATTTAGATATTTTCTTAATATTCGAAGTAGTTGCATTAGTTCTATTACACAATGAGAATATCATATTAAAACATCAACACGTACGAATCAGCCTTTAATTTCTCAGCGTCGTGAAAGGAAGCAAAGCCCCAAGATAATTAACAATAGAAAAGAGATAAACGATTTGAAATGTTTCGGTGATTCGCCCATGTGCCTTTTAAATTAACGTAAATGTATCTTTAACTTCACTTTAATTGACGCAATAAGAAATGAGGAAAGTTCTTCGCGATTTAAAACGGATCTTAATGTATGAAATGAACTTGTAAACGAGTTAATTATGCTGAATCTTTATGTAACGAATTGGAGCAACATCAGAAATGTATGAATTCAAATTAACAAGAATGTTACATTTCAACAATCAAAGTAATTAAAGTAAAAAATACTACACTTGTTCGAAAATTAAGAGAGGCAGAATGAGACAGAAAATTTTAAAATATACTAAAGAGCAAGTTTGAAGGCGTGCCTTGGTTACTTAAAAGCACTTAATATGATATCTCCCTTTATTAACCACGCCATTGTTTGATTGTGCAGCTGTCATCGCCTCATCACAAAATATAATTTAGTAGACGACCAATGGACACCGTAACCTATATTACAGGCACCGTCACCGTGTGATAGGTTAGTCACCGTGTATAGCCATTGTTATAAGCACCGTTATCATGGAATATGTAATTATTTGTTGTCATTATTCAATGTGTTACTAGATAGACTGTTTTTGACAGAAAATAATAAGAAATTATACTTATATCTTTACTATTTTCATATTAGATTACTTAGATCGGTTACTTAACAATTGTACCCGTTTTATTTTCGGTCTGAATATGACCGGTATGAATATGACCACATTTTCAAGTATCGCAAAAAATAAAATTTTTGCCTATTCGCCAACGAAGAAGTTTAAAACTCGTTTTACAAATTTTTAGCATACTTTACGATCCGAATACTCCCAATTATTTAAAGAGAAGGTTTCAGACGCCCGGTGATGATCATGGGCTCAACATACGTTCAGCTGCCTCAGTTACTCTTTTAGTTCCATCACATCGATCTAGGTTTGTCTCAGACTATTTTACTCTTTCTGCCACTCGCTTGTGGATTAAGTTACCTGCTAGTCTAAGATTGGCCAGTTCCAAGGATTAATTTAGAAAACTAATATGAAGACATTTTTCGGAATCTGTGTAAATTTTATTTAACAAAGGATATGTATGTATATTGTATGTATATATATATATATATATATATGTGTGTGTGTGTGTGTATATATTATGTATTCAGTTTATGTATGTGTTCCTATAATTTAAAGCATGTATTTAGGTATATTAAAATTTATAAGTGTTATTTTATTTTAAACGGTTTTATTTAGCTCAGCCCGGTTCATTCATTCTTGGGTCAAATTTAGTAAATCAAATTTCACCCTCTTCCTGTCAACCGATTAATCTGAAATTTTGTATACACTTTGGATTTTGGTGACAATACAATTATATTTATTCATTATCATTATAAATTCAACATGGCCGCCGCTACAAAATGGCGGACAATTTAGGTTTTATTAATCCCATCAATATGGGTATCAAATGAAAGGGCTCAACAAGCAGAATACAATATACTATAAAAAAATTAAATCCAAGATGGCGGCCGCTACAAAATGGAGGATAACGTAGGTTTTATCAATCCCATCAATATGGGTATCAATGAAAGTGCTCAACCAGTAGAATACAATGTACTATATAAAATTAAAATCCAAGATGGCGGCCTCTACAAAATGGCGGAAAACTTAGGTTTAATCAATCCTATCAATATGGGTATCAAATGAAAGTGCTCAACTAGTAGAATATAATGTACTATATAAAATTAAAATCCAAAATGGCGGTCTCTACAAAATGGCGGATAAGTTAGGTTTTAAAAGAGAATAATGCGAAATAAAAACTAAAAACTAGAAAATAAAAATAGGTAAAAAACTTTTTAATTTAAACGGTTTTATGTTAAACATACATTGCAATGCTTAAGATAAATGTACTAAAAATGTACTAAAAACCAAAAAATAATAAAATAGATACAGTCGTGGGAATTATAAACATATGCATAGACTAGACTAAAATAAAATCGTGGGGCACATCAATTATCTACAATCGTTGTGTTGTTTCAATGTGCCCCACGGTTTTATTTTAGTCTAGTCTATGCATATGTTTATAATTCCCACGACTGTATCTATTTTATTATTTTTTGGTTTTTAGTACATTTTTAGTACATTTATATTATATTTATTTTGTGGAAATGGCACACCGTCCACAGTTAAGATATTTTGCAGGTTGTATACTTATTAGTGAATATTGTGCAAAAAGTTTAAATAAATAAATATTGTCTACAATATTATCTACTTGTCGGCATATAAAATTCAGTTCAAATGATCGTCTGATCGATTTAGTTACATAATGCTAATACATATTAACCAGTGATTTCATTACATTTGCAAAACAATTAGCACTCAAATCGGATGAACCATATTGAAGTAGGTAAATTGAGCACTACAGGAAATGATGTTGTCAATACAACCCGCTGTTTATCGACAAACGCATTGTTGAAACGCATTTTCCCGTAACAACTCAGTACACGGTTTGTGGTAGTAAATGTTTCTGCTTTAGTACCTTACGTCAGCTTTATGAAATACGAGACCTATGAGAAAGAAATAGGTTGACACAATTTATTATTAGGACGTTTCTAAAAACTACAATAAAAAAATCATGCTATCTTTTTAAATTATAAAATTTACATTCAATTTGTTAGATAGATGGTAGGTAATAATTTACTTTCGTATGCGTGATTATAAATTATAATAGTTTTTGCTTGTTTTTGCTTTGATATGCTAAATACAAGTTGACTCCTATTATATAATATCAGGCGAGTAACTTAATATATATCTTTCAAATGTCATAATTACAATAAAATAATTTTTCATTTGCATGATTAAAGACTTTTCAGAAATAAAATATTCTTATAGTAATGAACTTTGCAAAATATAAGATAATAATGGGGTAATATAATCGATTTTAAAAATTCATTTTCTCATCTTTGTATTTGTGTATCCATTCTATTTTTAATACCGATATTCAATTGCCTCGCATAGCGATACAAAAAAGTTCCTGCCAGTGACATGAAGAAACGTCTTAAATTAGATCAAATATTACTTATGGTTACTCATACACCCAGCCAAATTAATCAAATCACAGTTTCATAAGTGTTGCAAGCTTAAACGCTTTCTTTAACAAGTGATTGTTCTTATTTCGAGAACTTATAATAACATTAATAGCTGCATAAGTCGTGTCAGAAGGCAAGTCGGTAATTATTGGTCACCTCGGGCTTTGACCGGCTTTGTGCTTGCGCAATTCTAATCTAGCTTTGTTGAACTCCATTATTGATCCAGTTAATTACAAGTACGACTAGCTTCCGTGTTAAACCCCAGGTTCATTAATAGTTATTAAAGTATTTTCTACTCAGGAAATTAGAGTAGTTCGGAGTAAGTTTGGAATTGGTGCCTGGAATGTGACTGTAAATTTAACCTCTGTTACACCTCTTTTTAACATTTTGAAGGTTTGCAACTTTCTATATACTTATGGGATCGCACCGTAGAATTCAAATAATAATGTACTTACTCGAAATTATGAGAACCGCCCTAATTATCGAAAACTTATTTCGTCGCCGAGTCGCTCCTACCACATATTGGTGCCAGCGCATACTCTAAAATTATATGCAAACCGCATTAGGCCCTAAATGTGGAACCATACGTTTCATTCAACAATACGCTGAAAGCGCGCTGGAGGCGCGAGTGTGACCTGAGCGGCAACAGTTTCTCGTGCATTCAATATTTATTGTTGTTTCCTGTAGATCGCACTCTCACAAAGTACCCATATTAAGAAAAATAAGACGAATGAATACTAAAGGATGACACGTTATAAATATTTTCTAAATTATCTAATTCACCAATTTAAAGTTTAGGATTACAATTATTTTAATATTTTTATTTATTTAATTTCGAAATAAATCATTGACAACAACAACAATTATGATATTAGATCAATCTACTCACAGTTGGAAATGATATTAATTGAGACATTTTGACCTCTTAATTAAGATAATATGGTATCAGTTTGATTGTCAGATAAATGTTCTACTTAGATCTCGCTTTCAACAGATTAGAGTAATTAAAGGCTACTCATAGTCATACTGAAGTTGACGTTGAGCAAATTACGCTTTTCAAAGGCCATTCTATCTGGCAATCGTTGGTACAATGAATGTCTCTGTCAATAATTGACGCGACCAGAGATGTGGATGCGAAATCCTTTGTCCTAACAAAAGAATCTAACTAGCCTTCGGCTAGGTTGAAAGGGAATTTCCTACTTTGATGACAATGACGGCACGCTTTATGCAATTCTTGCTATTGTGTATATGGCATAGGTGATATGTTTGGTACTGAATTATACGCCTACTTTGTCAGAATGACTTCATAATACCTCATTTCATAACTTCTTAACTAAGCCGTAACATAAAATTTGTTTGTAAGAAATAAATCAGATATTGCAAATATGGAAGATACCGAATTTACTTAAATCCTGTTCACGATAATAGTGTTTCAGTTGACAATAATAAAAAAATATAGTGACTAAAAGCTGGATTTATTAGTTTACTAATAATAAAATCAAGATTTTGAATAAGTTCACTTCATTTTGATATATATTTATGTCATTGTGTAATACCCACCATTAAACATTTTTCTGTCATAGATAAGCATTTAAAATAAAAATAAAATATACAGATGAAGTAAGCAAATGTATCCTGCTCCTGAGTCTCGCGCACATATGTGATAACTTCGAGCCTGTAGAATAAGCTGGTTTCTTAAAAAGTTGTAACACCATAAACCACAAATTTATAAAGCCAAAATTCAAGTGCAATTTGAGTTTTATAAAACACAAATTCAGTTTCATGTGAATCTCCTAAATATCAGCTAAGCTAAGAGGCTTGATCTTAACTACAAGAGCATGCTTTCCGTATAGTTGGTAATCCCCATATTAAGACCTCAAAAAAATCTTGAAGCAGCGGAGGAACTTTAGTACTCGATACATAATTGTCCACCCGGGTCTGCAGGATGAAATTTCTTAGGGAAATATGCAGTACCTTTTGCTAAATATTTTAAATCAATTTTTTCTTTAATGTATGTATGTGTGTGCAAAAATTAATAAATAAATTAATAAATAACTAAATAAAAATAAAATAATTCATAGGCTCTTTAAAGGAGAGTGCTGGCTGAAACTGTTTGCAATGGTGCCTCTTCATTTTTTTACCATTTCACTACCCACTACTGCAGCAGCTGTTCTTATCACCTGAAACCGATCTGATCTAGCATAGTTCAGTATCAACGTTCTTGCATGCACGTGTAGTACGTGTAGTCCTGAACGTTACGTAATGTCTTACTTGAAACGAGGCTTAAAAAAGCATTTTTTCTAGATGCGGGATTTTTCCGGCAGTCTTTGAGCGCGCATACCGAGATATTTTTAAAAATTACAAAAAAATAAATAAAATAAAGAAATTAAAAAAGATTCCGGCGTGATGGAGAAATTTTAGCACTCATCACACACTTCAAATTCAAAGGTAGGTATGCCAGATCCTTCCGGCAGAAAAAGTGGTTTGCGTGAGTGTTTTCTAAAAGTCAATAAAATTTACTATTGAATAGTACATTCAAAAAAATTAACATCCGCGATGACGGTAAAACATTTTTTAATTTTTTTAACATTGTTTCGGCAATAGGAATCCACGCATACCGAGCTTAATTTATTCCTATACTTATGTACTATTTATTTAAATAAATATTTTTTGATTCCGCTATGACGGGGCTTTCAGTATTAACAGCTCCCCCCTATGTAGATGCCAACGAGTTACCAATTACGAGTACTCCCAGACAGCCTATTTCCAAAAAAATAATGCACACGTGCAGAATATTATGCAAAAAAACCTAAGATATTTTTTTAAACATATTAACTTTTCATATGTATAATGTTCGTGGAATACTCGATGAAATCGAAGTTTTTATCATAGGAGAAAGCCTTCAATTTCATCGTGACTTGGGTAGTGCTTCAGTCTCTCCAGAGGTGCTACGATACTTTAGAGACTATCTTGTTATTATCAGATTTGACATCTTGCCGTATCCTCAAGTCACTATTACGAATGGTAATACATTTTCAAACACGCATATGTAATAGCTATTAGAGGAGGTATCAAATAATTTGTTCACCTTTAGCCACTGAACAGCAAATGTTAATGTGCTTACACAACGTAAGTTAAGTCATGATTCCGGTCTTGTATTGTAAGTGATCTATCTAGAATTTATTTAATGATTATTATTAGTACGATATTACAGACTATGTTATTAGCATCGCTCAATAGCAATCTATTTGTTGTTTTGACTTCTTTATGGCAACACTAACGGTTGTCTTTCAACGTGCTTTAAACCTAGAAAACATTTTTAAAAATTGTCAAATTTAATAAGAAGCTTGTAATAATAATGACGTAGGATTTTCACTACGTAAATTATGTATTTATTTTAATAATATTTAATATATGTATATCTCACATAAATTATTTTACTTTCATGTAAAAAATAAAAGTAATTTCGGTCCAAAATATTCTAGTCAAAATAAATGTGTTAAACCCTCAACATAACTTGATTGCAGACACATCAGACTGGTATTTGTCCTATGGGGTCATTCATGTTCATAGAGTATATGCTCGTAGCTATAGTTTTTTTCTAACAATAGCCATATCCCATGTTCTATTTCTTTAACACTTATATATACACTTATACTTATATAATTGCTACAGATTCAATGAGGTAGAGCAATTCCCAGCCATACGTAACCCAAACTCCCAGCTCTACCACTTACTTAATGATTTGTTCTGTTTTTGTAAATATCACTAATCCGGTTTAATTCCATTCTGATTAAATTCACCAGTAATGTTAATTAGCATCTCTACCAGTAACGTGGTACCATAACGTGGAATCGTACATTTATTACGTTGAGATTTTTTCTCCCTACCCTCCCTCCTACTAAAACATACTAAGATTTAGCTTTAAGATTGTAGGTATAGTGTTAAGACGACTAGTTATAATCTTATTGCATGCAATTTGAATCTAAGGTCATCTGCGTTAGTGATTTTTTTGTATGTTAATATGAATGTGGTGACGGATGCTGGTACACATTTATTAAAGCAATAATTTAATAGGAAATTCTAATCTTTAACTACGTTATTTCGGTTTTCTAACCAAAATAACGTAGTTGAAAGACACTTAAAAATAAAAAAATCAAAATACAAGCATCAAGTTTTCATATCGAAATAGTTGTGGAACTTCAATCTACTAGGAAAAACTTAGGAAAAAGAGGCCCCTTTTCTTAAGTTTATACATATATATGTTTCGTTTTATTTTTTTCGTTTTCATGACATTATTCATTAATTTAAAAAATGAGACTTATGAGTTACAAGGTAATGAATAGGAAAGTATTACGAAGGAAAGAAACGTAAGTATTAATGTTTCATAAAAAAAACAAAATGAGAATCAAAAAAATATCGGAGAGATAGGATTTTATTGCAGAAGAATGTTCTTAGCATGTAGGTGCGAAGCTCAGAATTTTATATGTTTCGACATCAATTCGAACGATGTTGCGATTACAAGTTTTAACGGAACCAAGCCCATTCTTATTAAGGTTTCCCGAACCGTCTCTTTTACATAATATTGTCAACTCACAAACTTGATATATGTATGTACGCACATTTCGCAAAGAAAACTCGGTGTCATCGCGGGTCGCAGGATTATGTCATGACGAGAACATGTGGGTGCGCGCGCGCTGAATGGCGTGACGCGGCGGCAGCGGCGGCGGCGTGCGCTATTGATTTTGACATTCGGCGAAACATCATTCTCTCAGGCAGGTGAAAGCGCAATCACTGAACGTCGTCGCAATTTTGCAATAGCAGCCAGCACCACCATGACATCTTAAATAATGACACGCCCATTAAAACCTGTCGCCGTTGGTGCGCGACGCATTTTTTTACCCATTTATGCATTTTTTACACATATTTCATGAAGAATACGACATCTTTAGTAATGTCATATCCCACTTGAAAACAATAATACATCTGACCTGTAGCTTTTATTATACGATTTCCAAGGTGATTTATGTAAATAAACAGAATTAGACATTTAATTTGATAATAAATACCTTATGAAATATGAATAAATAATGTTGTATCAAATCAATTATATGGTAGACTTAATCTCAAACTTTCTTTACTACGTCTTGTTACTTTTGTAGTGAAAGAGATAGTAACAATGCAAGAAAATTGAAACGTAACAAGAAGATACCATCGCTAACAATGACCAGAATCGCACTCTAAATAATTCAATGTTGAGTGCTAGTATTAAACTTGTTGCTTTTTATAGTAAATGGAAAAATTATGCAACAGCCTTTTATTTGTCTACATGTAATACTGTAGAGTAGATAATATTGTTAATATAAAAAAACACTTTTAAAATATTAATAGCAAAACAATTTTTTTTTACTTCCCAGTAAGACCCTTAAAGGTCAATCAATAAAATATTTGAAAATTAAATATCTATTTAATACTAACTTTCCGTCCGCGGCTTCGCCTGCGTTATTTCTAAGTTTCCTGTACGAACTATATTTGTGCGTTGTAAAAATTATCTAATTGCCCTATTATATGTATGTCTTTATGCTTACACCAAATTTCAGATAATTTTTATCATGATTTCTTAAAATATTTTAATAAAAATATCTTACGACATTTTCCGGGTTTCAGGCAGCAGTTTTGACGCCCAAACGTAACTATCAGACGAATTTATAAACAGATGTATAAAAAAAAACATAAAACATAATTTTTGATCTCTTTTTTGAAAACTGTTACTAAGTTTTGCAAATGTGTAAAATATGCAACGAAGTCACTTATTTAAGACAATCCAAAAAGTTCTGCCCAAATGTTTTATGAAATACTAGCTGTTGCCCGCGACTTCGTCTGCGTAAATTTCGAGTTGAATGTTATTGACACACAAATCATATTAATATACGATTTTACCGATTAAACACAAAGCAAAACAAAATCCGAAATCAACACAGAAGAAATTATTAAATTAATTAAAGCAAAATTCACAGAAAATTTCCTATTCGATTCTCAGCGCAAAGATCATGAAAAGATACGAAGGAGATTTTCGCCTTATACTACAATAGCGCGCGTTGTAGAAATTGATTAAATGAAACAGCGCCATCTAGTGATTTATGAAAAAATTATTTGAAAAAACTACAATAGCGCGTTGTAGAAATTGATTAAATGAAACAGCGCCATCTAGTGATTTATGAAAAACTAACATGCGTAATGAAACTGATTTACACTTAAATATTTTTTCTGTTCTATTATATGTATAGATTAAGCGTGAAGAGGTAATAAACAAACAAACTTTCGCATTTATCATATTATTTTGAAAAAACTGGTTTCGTTTCATCGTATTTTGGTTTCCTGTTCCATCTCACTGCCCACGAACATGCTAAAAGTGGCCTTTGGGGTCTTATAACCTGTGGCTCTGTCTACCCCGCAGGGGATAAAGACGTTATCTTATGTATGTATTGTATCATGATGATGAATTGTCTTTAGATTTTAAATTTCCCATGTAACTTATGTAAGAATGGTGTACATTATAATTCGCAATATTATCATGCCTTGAGTTCATTAAAATGACGATAACTTTTTTTTTAATGAACCGATTTTGATGAAACAAAGTTTAGATAATATTCTGAGTTAAAATAAAGCAAATAGTGAAAGTTTCAAGCAAATCGGTTCAGTACTTTCGGAGATAAACGTGAACAAACATACAGACAGACAGACAGACAAAAAAATCCAAAAAATTTTTTTTGCTTTCTAATAATCTATTTAAGTGCCCCTCTATCCATTTCAGTCAAAAATACTAAATGTACAGACAAAATATTTTTACTGTCTTATTATATGTATAGATTGATACGCCCACATTAGTGGATGAAAATTACACTGCTAACTTTAGAGTAAAGTTCAACACCACAATTTAACTGTCATTAAGTGAAAATTAGTAAATGTACTTACAGCATAATAATCAAAGTATTTATTATACGTAAATATTATATTCTTTCATGGGTAAAATTATTATCATATTTCCCTTACTTTCAGCACCACTGTATGTGTGTGTGTGGGGCAGACTCTATTATTAGCACGTAGCTCTCCGATTGTGTTCTGAATGTCCCATGACTAATTCTTCATCTTTACGAAATGACTTACGAACATTATCACTAAAACTAGATCTGACACAGTCGTTATTATAGCGAAATAATGGTAATAGAAAATATGTAAGTTCGTTCTTTCTGTATTAAGTTGCAATCTTATTTGGTCGCATCATCGTTAGAGCCAGCAAGAGGGAGACGATACTAGAATAGTTACGTAATCAAGCAAGAAAAGGCATTGTTCCACATTACTCACAATATGAGCGAACACTAAAAACATTAGGATCGTGGAAACATGGAAGTGCAACAATCTCTGTTATGATTACGCCAGACTATGCGACACCAAATCATTGATATATTTTTGAAACCTTACCTTAAACAGTTCCCTATATCACGTAAAGTTTCAAGGACTACAAACAAAGAACTGCAAACTACATAATTATAATAATGAAGTCATAATTTATTCTGTCTATTTGTACCTGTACGATATAAGAGAAGAAACTAATTGATGGCTGACGTGTCAATGCACAGCCTAAACCGTTGGAACTAAAGACTCGAAGTACGTACATAGGTTCCTTCTGAGGTCTAGAAGACCATTAAAAAGCATTTTACAATACATTCTGAAATAGTTATTATTTGAGATTACAAATCTCTGGATGTATGGATAAATTCTTTCTTTCCATTCCTTGGAATACTTTATTTCAATACTGACCCTAAAGAACGACTAACCGATGGTTATTAACGACATATCGCTCAATTTCTTTAAAAAAACAAAAAGTTGATTATAATTCAATAGATACCGTCGTAAACACTAACGATGTCGTTAACTATCCAGTGCAGTTGTTAATTACTGTGAAACGGGGTCTGCCATATCACAGACTTTTATTACTTCTGGAAACACCTGTTATGCTATTATGAAAATTAATACCAATATTCGCAACAGCACTAACCGTCAAAGTAGGGAGGAACAGTGTTTTTACCGCATATTGCGTAAAAACCTAACTTAAAATCATATTCGCTGGAGTAGACTTACGACTGTTTCACCCACGGTCAATTCTTTGTATTGTAGCGAACTCCTCTTAAATTTTGATTCTGTTGCTCTATACAAAAAGTGAATAAAATTGTTTTTAAAAAGGTACTTACTTTTAAACAGTTGTTATGCACCACAAAAAAAATGTTCTTTCTAAAATATTTTTTTTTGTTATAGATATACTTAGGGTAATTTAGATAAAACACGGTTGGGCACCGATGAAACGGAAAAGAATAAGTTGATCACGTCGCTTCTGAACTAAATTATTTACTAGATTAGCAAAAGTAAAGTATTCTTAAGATTTCTACATGACATGCCCCATTTCAGATTTTAATATTGAGAATAATTTGGGGTCATTTATACACAAATATATTTTATACACAAATACATTATCTATTCTTTATTAATATATCATCTATATCTATTCTATATTTATAATAAAATTTTAGAGTTAAATTCCGTACGTTGAAATATATTTTAAAAACTATTATGAGGGCATAAGCGGTGTCCGATTTTAATTCCAAAAATGCCATCAGTATAATTTTTATCTATCTATTTGTACGTGTTTACATTTTTATTAAATTTACATTTTAATTAAAACAATTGTAGTCCTGTAAAGAATGGGTACCAAATTCGTATGCTTAAACTGTTCGAAAAATCATATCATATATTATTATATCTCTTATCAAACTTTGATCATGGCAGATCAAGTTTTATATAGAAAGATTAGATAAATAAAGACTTTAATGTCGTCGCTTAGTTAAATCACATCACACCGGACAAAAATTTATAGTTATTTTTTTTATATAGAATATGTAAGTTAAAAACGAAATGTCTTTATAAAGTATATACACAGTGCAGGTATTAATTAATTGTTACTCTGTATACAGAGCACCTATAAATAACTGTTATACGATTTATAATATTTAATATTAACTTTATGAAACATAAGATAAAAATGTTGAATATGACGAACGGTGACAAGTTTTGCGTAATGCATTTCGGATTTTACATATTATTTCAGACAATTATTTCCGGTAATACCCCGGGGAACAAGAGCAGACAAGCTTCCATAAAATATCTGGATGCTATGTATTATAGTGATTTTTGAATTTCGAATATATATTTTTCGACGTTCATATGTTGAGGACAAAACTTTATGATAGGAGCATGTAAGCATGTCATAATATCTAAGAAAAATCTCAAACGAGTATGTGTAGTGACTAAGCAGCAATCAATACAATCAATACAAAAGACTGCAATACAATAACATAGCTAACGTATAAGTTAAAGTAGATTGATACACCCGGTGTGGACGACTATATTAATATGATATTTCAGAAGTGGCAGTCAATCAAAATCAAAATAATCTTTATTTAACATAGAACTTTATAGGCATTTATTGACGTCAACAAACAAAACAAAAAAAAGCTTAAAAAAAAAACAAAAACCTTGCCCGTACGTACGAATAAGGAAAAAAAAAATATTGACTCGACACATGTCCGCAAATTGGGAGAGCCTTCTCGAGAAGAACAGACAAGAAACTCTGAAGGTCTATTTTTTGTCTCCTCTTTTCAATGTTAATAATTATAATATAAAAATACAATATAGTAAAAGATATAATTATACCTAATACGATTACAGTCGTATGTATGTTTACATACACATATAAAAATAATACAATATTATAAATAATGTTGTTACCAAACATGGCTCTATGAATAGTGTCCCTATTCCCAAATAGTGTGATCATTTAGATAGTCATTTACTTTATAATAATCTTTACTCATGAGTTCATGAGTGTCTTTGTGATATGGATATTAAATTTATATAAAGGCAAATCAATGACTCTGTATTGAGTTGATTGTTGGCTCTTGGTGGAACTTATTATACATGTTGAATAAAACTCTTGTACTGTAATTTTTAGATAGAAGCGTAAACACGAACAGCTGTGTACTTTAACACCTTTGAAAATGCTGTAAAGCGAAACCGGTCAGGTCGATAATAATTAAAATTAGTGGAACAGTACAAGAGTTTTATTCAACATGCAAATCAATGACACTTTGCGGAAGTTTGTTAAACATAGATATACATTTCCCCAAGAACGAACAGCTAGTTTTATGGAGTCTGAACATTGGAACGGCAAGTTTATTTTTGTTTCTAGTATTCACATTATGTAGATCACTGTTTTTATTGAATTTATTATAGTTTCTATATACAAAAACTAAATTATCATATATATATTGACTAGCTAAAGTTAAAATATTCATTTCTTTGAACAATTCTTTTAGGGATTCTCTAGCCCGTAAACAGTACGAGTAAATAGCACGAATCGCTCTTTTTTGTAAAAGGAAAATACTCTCAATGTTAGCCGCTGATCCCCATAGCAGCAGTCCATAGGACATAACACTATGAAAGTAGCTGAAATAAACAATTCTTGCCGTTTCAACATTAGTTAAAAATCTAATCTTTTTTACTGCGTACGCCGCTGAACTAAGTTTGATTGCCAAAGTTTCAATTCAGTGTATACTTTAAATACATCTGTTGTTGTAAATTTTCGTTTATAAGTAGAACATTATTAGTCATTAATAGACAATTCGCATTGTAGTTAAACGTATGGAAGTAAATTAATTAAATTCTAGTCTCTCGTCATTTATCCTGCCTACCAAGACCAAATATGTTCTAGCTTAAAAAAAATACTGTGATTTCATAAATCTTTTTTGTTTTTTACAGGTGTCAGCAGTGTTGGTCTGCGTTTTTCTTTCAGCGGTGGCTCACACGAAACAAGAAATGAATGATTCATACAATGATGTTAAACTGAACAGTATAGAAACAAAAACGTCTGTCCGATTAGACCCTTATATTAGAAAAGCTCTTTTAAAAGCTCTGAGTGAACTGGAAGAAAGTGACAACTTTACTACTGATACAGACACAACAGAAGAATCGTCAACAGCGGATTCATTTTTAAAAACCGATCCCATTTCAGAAACGCTCCAACCGCCTGTGATTGATGAAAAAATTCAAATTAGTTCTTTTGTCGTTAATGGACAAGCAGCATTCGCAAATAATACAAACCTGACACCAACTCTGATAGATAATAAAATATCCATTCTTAGCACTACTGCTGGAAACGTAGAAAATTACATGTCAGCTACTTTGCCGACACAACCTCCATTTAAGGAAATATTTCAAGCAAAAGCGAGTACTGTCAATAACCAACAAACTAGAAGTATTCACACTACATCAAAAAGTAATGATGGTAATAATAATAAAATAGTTGCTACTAAACCTCCGACAACCACCACGACAACAACTACGACAACAACCACGACTACAACTCCGAAACCAACACATAACGAAGATGGTGAAAATATTGAAGAAGTAAGCAAAAAAGATGTGCAAGTTTTCCAAGCTCCACTAGTCGCAGCCTTCACAGTGCATCAAGATGCACATGGTCTTCCTAAAAAAGTCATACCATTATTTCAGCAAACTAATGTACAGCTACCATTGAAAATGTCTCCTACAAATCTACCCACCGGAGTATTACCACCCCAATTCAATAAGCAAAATTTACCGATTCAAGCATTAAGCGCAAACCAAGTCCAACAACCAGATTATATTGCTCAACAATTAGCGTTACAAAAGCAATTAGAAGAGAAACAGAGAATACTAGAAGAGCAATTGCGCTTATTGCAACTTCAACAGAGACAGCAAGAAGATATTTTAAGGAAACAACAGTTTCTTTTACAGCAAAAAGAAGTTCAGAGGCAGAATCAACTTCTTTATGAACAACAACAAAAGCATCAACAGCTTATAGCAGAACAGCAAAAAGTTCAAACGAATAATGGAGTAAATACTTTCCAACTGCCGACTTCCAAAAACCAGCTTCCCAATCAAAACAGCAACACTCAAAATTCTCAAGTATCCATTCAACCGAGTGTATCAATAGAACAGAATACTTTGGTAGCGAACCAACAGCAACTTCCAAACCGGGAAGCTGTAGATTTTTTGATTCATTTACGCAATCAACAGCCTGAGCAGTTTCCTTTACAGGAAAATCATCTCCCTCAAGGCATAAGCAGCTTCTTACAGCCAAACCAACTTCCGAGCTTCCAACAAACAGCAAACTTAAATCAGTTTAATATAAATGATCAATTTAGTCAGAAACAAGGACTTAGAGTTTTCCGTCAAGAAAGTGGCGTTGGCAATTTTGGTTTCAACACCCAACACTACAATAGATTTAATACTTTTAATCCTATTACGACAAATCGATTCTTTCCACACAATAGGCAAAATCAATTTAGTCCCGATACGGAATTGAAACAACTTTTGGTTCAAACTGGGTTAAACGGAAGAGCCCACGAAGATCTGAACATTGTGACTAAAGTGCTGTCTTTGAATCACGGTATCCCCTTAAATAATAACGTAAATAACAGGTTGTCTTTTGATAGTCGACGACATGTTAGAACACACGCATAACATAATAAATATAAAATAGTCTGTGTGGAAAGTAATTCGTCGCTGCTGCTAAACAATTATGTTACTACGCAGAGTTTGATAATTCTTTAATAATCTATCTTCATTCAAAAGAATGATCAAATTTACCATATTGGGGGGAGCGATGATTTACTTGCCCCACACAGACTTGTATCCAAAATACAAAAAAAATAGTAGCCTATTAAGACAATCTGAAAACAATACGTGTCTAAGATATTAAAAAAGAAAATAATGATTTATAAATTCAATAGGACACACCAAAGAAGCAATGAAAAATTAATCATCTAAACAGACTTGGATCATAGTTATTACACTTTATACTGTAGTCGTTTATGTTACAGAAGTTAGTAGTTAATATTATTTATTTTACATTATTAAATACGAACTGCCATAAGTAGTGAATTTTAGGTAGTACTTAAGAATTTTGTTATTGAAACTTCTTATTAGGAGTAAAATGTTGTCGACATGAGGAAAGTTATTTTATTTAAGATACATACTATGAATATATGGAATATGTATGTGTAACCTAATTAACGCTATTTACAACTATCTTCATGGGAGGCTTAGAGAGAGTAAATACACTTAAACTAGGCAACAGTTTGATTGCTACTGATAGTGTATTAAATCTGTGATGACTATAGTAAGGTCTACTTGTCGGTCAAGTTTGACAATCACAATGACTTCTTTCTCGAGTGCCTTATAACTTGGCATGCACCCTCCACAAAAGTTTCTAGATTTTTCTTACTCAATAAATACAGCTCTCCAAGCCATCCATCTCTATTCATTTACTCCGTACATTGCTCCAGATTCTTAGAGCGGCCTTCACCTGTACTGTAAGGATTTATACAATATGTCAAAAATAAGTAATTTAAGAATGCGTACATATACCATGTTCAGACTAATGAATATTATCATGAAAACGACAATTGTTTTGTTTATTTTTGTCATTATTTTGGACAACAGCATAGGATATTAGCTACATACAAAGAAGGTATTAAATGATTTGCTACGTTTGCATTTTTATCTTTTAGTAGCACGTTTTCTGGATATCTAAACTCCTTTCTTGCTAAAACATTTATTTCTCCTTGTTAGAAAAAAATTGTATGTAACATGTGCAGGCTTAAATTTAATTACAATATTTTTATTCAATATTAGTTAAAGCAATAAAAATTATGCCACCTCTTGTTTATGTTTTTATCTTAAATATATATTAACGTTAATACTCAGTTTGGTCGTTTAAATCATTTTATTTCTATACGTACTGAAAGTAACATTTAAGATTTTAAAAGGATAATTTTTTATTATTTTTATTTACTTACCAAACCTAATCTGGAAATATCTGTATAATTGTCTAAATAAGTTTCCAGTTACCAAACTGAAGATACCAATATCTAATTTTGTTTTCAATCTATATTAGAATTTATTAAAAAGATTTGGGCAATTTTGCATGAATAAATTTATTATACCATATAGGTATCTATTGGGTATCTACAAGTTATAAAATAATTTTAGTTTTAGTGTCCAGTCAAAATTATGTAAATATATGATAATTCTATACACGTGTACCTTTTATTTCAACTCCTGGTAAGACCCGTTAACTTTGTACCTGTTTTATTTATTTTTATATATTTTATTTTTGATAAGACTTTGATTGATAAGACTTAGGCTCGAATTATTTTAGCCGTTAGGTTAAACGTAAGTAAGTCGGAAGTCTCGCTACTAAGATCGATTTTATTTTATTATACACATAAAAGATTTTAATTAATAAAAAACAAGACAAGGAAAATAAGATCCGAGTGTCAATTTAGGAAATGTGAACTGTTAAGAGTCTGACTTGAGTCTTTTTAAATTATCAAATTAAAATGAACCACAAAACTAAAATTATTGTCACGACCGTGGCAGATAAGGTAGCGATTGACGGAACGGGCAGTGCGCACAGAAAGGTAAGGTTGATCCGTAAGCAGTGTAACGCAGTGTAAGCTGTTGATCCGTAACAGATTATAAGCGAATTAATTTGATAATTTACTTCGCATGAAACCAATTATTAGTACTTTTCACCGATAAGCATTTTCCAGCTTTTGTTATTCAAATCATACGAGTATAATTCGATTGGCGAAGATTGGCGAAGATTGGCGATTAATCATCGACGCGTCCCGCATTGTTAAAACACTTTGATGTATCAATAGTTTATATGTCGATATGTAAGCAACTAAAAGGCGGCCCAGGAGACCTATTTTGGGATTACGTATGCGACTTCGAAATCACCGCTGACTTAATAGTCAGCGATGACTTTGAGGTAACGAATTCCTAAAAATCCAATTTTTCTCGATCGCAGAGCTGCCAACATAGATAAAGATACACTGCCTAATTCGCACGAGAGCTTTTTTAACGTCCGTTAAAAAAGCGTTCAAATAGAACATATGCATACCCAAGTACGTGTTCACATGTCGGTGCTTTTAAAACGCGACGCTTTTTTATCGAGCAGTTATATTTTCAACGCAGAGCGTTGGGAATAGGCCGTATGAAACTTTTTATTATTATTCACACGAGCGTTAAAAAAGCGCCGTCGCTGTGATCAGTACGCCGCGCGCTCTCTCAGTGGGTGGGTGTACTTTACCACTTTCAACCCAAATATTTGTCCATCTCCATCGAATACCGACTCATTAAACTCAACAACGGTCCAAAGTCCCTTATTACTCAATATAAGTTCGCCAAAAGAATATCCCTTGTCTCCAGACGATTGTCTAAAATAAGTTTTTATTTTTAATAACAATTAATACTAATGATTGCTTTGTAACATTGGTTTTATTGTTTTACTAACCTCAGTGTTACAACCAGTCGTAGTGTAGGTGGTATCGCCAAACGCATGTTGGTATCTTGGAGTGTTATTTGAGGTCCCACTATAGCCAATAATTCGTCAAATGTTCTTATACTCATTCGAAAATAATTAAAGATTTTACTGGGATATTGCCTCAAATCTTCGTACTGTCCTTTTAAGTATCTCTGTTCATTCAGAGGATGTACCCAGAATGTCCTTTGTTTCTTTCTTCGTCTTCTAGCAACACAAATCGCTATTGCTAGTAATTTAGCAGAAACCATTCCCACGTCTTACTAAAGCGAGGGACGAGACGAAAGTGATTTAAAAGCGTTCGTATGAATGATCACATTGGGGACGTTATAAAAGCGCCGACGCCGGGTTATAACGCAACGCTGTTTAAACTCTCGTGCGAATTAGGCTAAGGGTTCGGTTCCACACAGAATGGAGCCGCTGCCTGGTATTGCCGGCTTAACCATAAAGCGTGTCCCAGACAGACGCGGCCTGCGGTGGCGGTGGCGGTGGCGGTCAGTTGGATGACTTAAGAGTTCTAGGAACGACATAGACACACGCGGCCTGGACGCGGTCACAGCGCGGCTCACGCGCTGCAAGCCCCGCCCCTCCGCCACCGCGCGCTGTGTGAATGAGCGCGCGGACTTGAGGCGGCCATTACGCGATCAGTTGCAAATATTTACAACAGGCCGCGTGTACCGCGTGAAATTATGCCTATAAACACTGAGTTATTTTCGTCTTTTCTTAGAAGAGGATATAATGTCCAGAATTCCCCATGTTGCTGCCGTTCTTTATTAATGTCATGGACCCACAATTCTCTTTTTCTGAAAAGAATAACCAAAATATTAAATACGTTAGTACATATTTTTTTTCTAAACTGTGCTTTTATTACTTTGAACTTACATACCTTTTTCTTTCATCTTCTTCCAGCGCCAATAAAAGCAATAAAACTTCGTTACGATTGGCCATTACTAACGTCCACTCGCAGGTGAGACTCGAGAGCTAATGTGCCGCCGTAGGTTAGAATGACCGCCACCGCGGCCGCGGCAGTGTATTGTTATCACGGTCAAACAAGAAGGCAACAGCAGATCGCCACCGCAGGCCGCGTCTGTCTGGGACACGCTTTATGGTGTATGGCTTGATAAAGAGGAAAAAAAAACAAGATTTCAAACTTATTAATTTCCTTAATTTTTTTAAGATTTCAAACATATTTATTTCCTTATTTAATTTTAAATCCAACTGAAAAAAAAGAAAACTAAAGTAATGTAAGTTCTTTTGGTTCTATTCTGTACCTACATTTAAGTAGCTATTTTTTAGTAAATTTACTGCTGTATTATTCTACATATTTCCCTTTTTTTTGATGTCTGAATTACAAAAGAAAAAAGTTTATAACAGAGATAAAAAAAAAACTATTTAAGAAGACTGACTAAAAATGAATACATGAACTTCAGACTCTTGTCAATATATTCTTTAAACAAAACATAGATAACATTTCCACAATTATGACTTGTTTACGAGTGGGTGAGGGCACTTGTAATGAAATCACATCCGTGACTAAGATAGTCACATAAGTGATATTCTAAAATAAGAATTATTGAAAATTGGTGATTATTAGTCACGTCGGTGGTTTCGAAGTAGCATACGTAATTCAAAAATAGGTCTCCTGGTCTCGCAAGAATTTAAGCCTTTCTCATAGTTCACAAACTTCAAACTTGTGGCTGGTTAAGCTCTTTTATTTTCTCTATAACCTGCTGTAGCGTAGATTGTTTTAAGAACAATGCCACCACGCCCCTATACCATACTTTATGCGTTTTGCCTTCGGGTATGATGAGTTCTAGAGCCCTTGAAATACCATTTGGACTGCTAGTCCACCCGCATTCAGAAATCCGGATGTAACTCCAGCACCCCAGGCGCCTTGTTCTTGAGGTACTTGGAAACAACTCTAATCTCATACTGGCTGACATTCAGAATGCCTTCGATAAAGTGTCGGATTATGTTTATCATTAAGTCTTTTCAAGACTTGTTTTAGCTTTTTGTTTGTCGGAATCATAAGTTAATATTATATGTTTATGTGTGGTTGCCGACGCTGGTTCAAATATTACTTTCAAGCTTATCCAACTTTTTTTCAACTTGTGATTTTTTTATATAATGGAGCAATTCATCTCTGCTCTAAAGAGATGCATATATGTTTGAAAGCAACTGGGTGACTAGTGTCACCTGTGTGTATGAAGTGATGGGACTTATTTATTATTGTACAAAAGTTATTGACAATGTTTAAGAAGACGTTTACAGATATTTAGCTAGATATGCCGCGGGGTAAGTGCATATTTAAGGAAAGAATTGAAATGCTCCTTAGCAGCGGTAAGAACGCGCTTGGAATAACATAAAAGTTGACACAAACTGAGAGACAGATCACACAGGCTCCAAATAAGACCTTAAACCAATATAACCTAATTAAACCGAAAGTGGCACATTTCGGCCTGTTTATAAAATTTAACGTTTAGATCTTCTTCCAATACATAAAATTGAAAAGATATTGAGATATATTTTTTGTAAAGTCAGATCAAATAGCTAAAATAGTAATTTTTTTGTGATGTCACATAATTCTCTAAACGGAAATTTAAAATAACAGTGATGTTTTGAACTAAAAGATGTAATGTTATTTATGGATTAATGAAACGATCCTAATTAATTGATGTATCTTTATGTTGCACAAATGAAGTATTACTTACAATGTAACAATATATTATTAATATAAAACTTAATAAGAATAAAAAATATATATTAATTAAGTATTTAAGTAATAACTTACTTAAATAAAAAAATTTAAAAAATTTAAAAACTTTAAAAAATTTAAAATAAGAAAAATTTGCAAACTCTAACGAGTTTGCAAATTTTTCTTTGTACAGGCAGCTTCTACATTTCGTTTGATCGATATTGGTAATTTGGTAATAGAAAATATTCCAAAAATATTATTTATATGTTATGTTCTTTATACTGGTGATGATGATTAGATGGTCGTGTTGGAGTTAGTAGTGTGTATTTAGAATAGAATAGAATATTAATTATTTAGTTTTCTTAATAATTTATTTGAAGGTAAACTGGACGTGAGTTTATCCTTCTTTTTACGTAGTAAATTATCAATCATGGTAATATATCTACAGTAAATGTCCGTCTAAATATATTTCCAATTCACAGTAGGTATATAAAATACTAAGATCTTTCAAATCAAATTTCATTTTTTTGTGTTTTGACCTCGCACGGTTTGTGCATAGCCACAACAAAGTTTAGGAAACGTTTATAAATAAAAAAGGACGCGGAATCGGTATAGGAATTGGATCAAGATACATTAAAATAGGATATATGGGATTATAGAAAAATAGGGAAGGATATAAAAAAATAGTTAGGTAGGTATTTCTGTATTAATGAAGTAGGTAGGTAGGTAAAGTATAAAAACTATAGCAGAAGATTGTATAATCTTATAAATATTTATATTATTTGTAGCCAGAAGGATTGGAATTGAAGTCGGGAAAGGAACATGGTGGGATTTTAATGAACTGAATGAAGTGGAATGATCATATAAAGGACAGGAAAATATTACATGATTTGCATCACCCACAGCAGAACCACATTCACACAAATCAGAAGCAACAATATTAAACTTTGGCAAATGGGCTGGAGTGCAAGTATGACCAATCCGTAATCTGATAATGATAGATGTCGTAGATTTACTTAAATTTGATGAACAAAACTATGGTTTTAATGGAATATTAGGTTGAATAAACTTATAGTATTTTCCTTTAATTTGAGAACTTTTATTCCAATCTTCTTCCCAAGAACTCCGAAGTGAAATATTAGCTTGTGCAGCGAGATCAGAGCAATAATTTTTATATCGAAATATGTCTCCAGAGGTAATTGCTAGTTTAGCTAATGTATCTGCTTTATTATTACCACCAATGTTGCGATGTCCCGGCACCCACATGAATTCCACATGAAACTGACGTGAATTACATTCACAAAGTATGATGCCAGTGTTTCCAGTTATTATCTAATAAAGCAAGAAAATTGAATTTAACATTTTTATCAGCCTTATTAATCTCAGAATCAAAGTTAATTATAGGAGAAATGACAAGATTTTCATAACTTTAAGAGAAAATTGGAAGAAAATTAGAACGATGAGTTGGGGTTTGGAGGGAAGCAAATTTTCGTTAGCTTATAACAACACAAGGAAGTGACATTGTAGAGCAGTTTTGAAGAAGATGGATGGGCACCCCACCATACACCTACATCGTAATATATTTAATACACGTTCACATCTAGCTGCTAAATAGTAACAGTGTGATAGACCGGTCATTTTGCTATCAAAAATTACCCCTAAAAACTTGATCAGCTGTTTTACTTATCAAAGAAGCCAAAGCTGATGCCGCTTCCGAATGGTTATTATTGTGAATATTAATTAGGGAAAGATGGTATTGTTTCATCAATTTTTTCTTTAAACAACTGCCATTTTTCATTATTTAACCATTTTTTATTATGTTTTATGCGCGGACAACGTTTATGTAAACAAGTAGGTAACAGCCAATAGGAAATGTATTAAAATTGGAAAGTGATCACTTCCATAAGTATATTCCAAAGTTGACCAGTTTATAAATGATGCAAGATCTGGAGACCTATTTTTGAATTTCATTAGAAATTAAATTTTGTCATCTTCAAAATTTGAAAATGAAATTGAAATTCTGTTTCTGCCAATTTTTTTTAAACTGCCATCAATAATGTTTTTAAATGAATTTCTTTTCAAAAACTGACCAAATGAAACTGGGTGTATAGAATTATTCTCATTAGGAGTGAAATCTTTTTGAACGTGAATAATATAGGGAGCAGAGTCCGATACATGAAACAATACCTTTAGGTTGGTAAGGCTTATTTAACTCTGAATTGTGTGAAGTAGTAGGTACTATAGGTTGTGATTGTGAAGTAGAAATGTCGGTATTAACCTTTGTGTTCTGAATATCGGTAGATTACAGCTAGCTACAGTGACAATACTTAGCAGCGGTAGCTACAGTGACAATCTTCATCAGAAATTGGTTGATTGTTCCGGTTGTTACGTTTCTTTTTATTACAATGTTTGCAAGTCCTACGCACATATGCTCTTTTACGTTTAATATTAGAAACTCTATCAGAAACTATATTATCAAAACAATCGGTAAATACTGATCCTTCTGTGTCCATCCCGTCAACAAATTCCGAGCTTTCCGTATATATAGTAACATAATTCGGTCGGCCGGTTCGTCCATCAAGCTAGGTAAGGTATTAAATTTTAATCACTCACCCAATATCAAGAAGAAACAGAAGAATAATAATAAATATATATAAAGAGATTATAAATACACTATTTCAATACTTATCAAGATCCTTAATTCAAAATTAATTAATTTTTAGATAAAATAAAAAGCTTAAAAAGAACACCCGCCAACTTCGACGTTTCCCGCGTTTTTTCCAAATTTCAATTTTTTTTTTAAATCATCGCTCGTATCAATCAGGCAAAGAGCAGAGCCCATACAGCTTATTCAGTGGTATTTCAATTTAAATTCAAAATCTATCACCGAACGAATTTTTTTTATATTTCAAAAGCAGACAAATGGATAATGGTCATTCAGCCAAGACCATAATACCTTTATTTTTCCAAATCATACAAAGATGTTTAGTAACGTGGCTCTTTCTTTAGTAAGGTATAAGTATTATTGACATTTAACAAGTAAAATCAATTAAAATGTAGAAGCGTAAATAAATAAAAAAATATCGAAACCGTTTTGAAATAAAAGGTTTTTTTAATTGTTAATATACTCAAAAATACACAGATGAGCCAAGAATACATATATATAAAGGGTCTTTCAACAAGAACTTTCTGTTTTAATTGTGGCAACACCAACGACATGACAGTATTGACAGTTAGTTTTTGACATATTCATAGTAGAAGCTTTGGCGATTGTTTGGCTTTGGTTGAATTCAATTTCGCTCGAAAATCGCATTAAAATAAAATTCTGTTAAACTTACATTTCGTAAAATTCATGATATTTTCGAACAACATAACACAAAGAAACATTCATAACACAAAGAATTGACTTCTGTCAGCGTGGTCGTGGTGGACATTTGCAAGATATCATTTTTCATTCATAATTGCCATACTTTACTCTTTGTAATACAATAAAAATTTTAATCATCTTCATTAACATTTTTTGTTTTATTAAGTTTTAGAAAACAAAGTTCTTGTTGAAAGACCCTTACAAAGACAGCGAAGAATACATATCTGACATTGCTGGCGGCCTGACTTATGGTTGATATTTTTTATTGTATTATTGATTATATTATTTATGATAATCTTCTAATGATACTATTTATAAAAAAATATTAACCGATTTCACGGAAAATTTAACTTTTTGTAAAATAAATAACAAAAATATTAAAACGAGCGTTACAAGGGTTAATGAAATCGTCATGGACATAAACACTTCATCGTCCAGTGTTTTGTCAAACATATTAATGAATTAATTATAGATACAAAAAACAACGGAAGATTTTTTTACTGGTATTCCAGTTTCAATCACAAAATATATGGATTTCTTTTCCCATTATGGCTGAATCTTTTTTGAAAAATTAAGTAATATCTCAAAAATAAAAAAAAACTTAATAAACTCTACAAAACAATAGCTACTTAGGCTAGATACCAATGCCTTTCAATTATTTTAAAAAAAGCAATACCTAATCTGGGCTAAAAAAGAACAACAGAGTTTAAGGCAGCATGGTCCCAAGACCTTAGCTTTAAGAACAAAAAAAAAATAACAGAACAACAAAAAATAGGAAGTATCCACAATTCCACAGAGTACTTTTTGAATTATCCAAAACCTATACAAACACTATTCTTTGTCCAAAACTTTCCTAGAAACTATTTGTTTTTGAGTATAATAAATAATATAGTGAGAACTATTGTTTACGAATAAAATCTTGAATTAATTTATTGTTTCTCTGTTCTCACGGAGAATGTAATCGCTACAATTTTTTTGTCTTCCTAATAGTTAAAGAAATATTCATATTTGAATACCGATATTAAAATTTCTACGCTCATAAACATTTAAATATGGTAGTTATGGACAAGTCAGAGTCTATAGGAACGTTAGAAGAAGAAGCTCTGAAACGAAAAGAGAGGCTGAAAAATTTAAAGCGCAAGAATCCGAGTAAAGAAAATACTGAGTCTGCTGATTCAGTGGTCCTTCCAAAGTAAGTAAAAATAACCTCAATTAACAATATAGTATATTAAACATACGAGCGTTTAGAATAACCAAAATTTCACCTTTTTTATTGTCCACTTTTAAAAATGATACTGTGGGTTTCTAAACTAATTTTAGAACAATAAATACAAAAAATCCAATATTATTTTCTTAATCATAACATCGGCTTCTGCCTCCA
Source organism: Scirpophaga incertulas (assembly GCA_036419045.1). Taxonomy (NCBI): domain Eukaryota; kingdom Metazoa; phylum Arthropoda; class Insecta; order Lepidoptera; family Crambidae; genus Scirpophaga; species Scirpophaga incertulas. Next base: position 11,059,725 of record CM071638.1, on the reverse strand, counting down.
TTGAATATCTACTAGCTTATTTAAACGAAGACTTTTAAACCTTAGTCCACTATGTAAGTCAAGTGTTGAGTTGTTTTCACCAGTTACTCTATCTTGCTCCTATAGTTATTTCCCTCGCCAACAATAAATATACATTTATGACTAATTTGACCTCAGACAATTTGTTCCGGTCCGGGTGTATCTACATGTGAGATTCTACACCCAGACAGGATAAAAATTCTGGTGTGGAGTGATGTTTGTTGATGTTTTCATTCTCTGTAAGAGTAGGTTTCTATATGGGTGCTTCCATAGTACTTTCCATAGTACAGTACATGTATGACATTTATTATTTAAATAGTATTCATTTATAAAATTGATTTGTATAAACAACTTGAATTTTAATTTTAACTAGCCTCAAGTTGTAATAACATAAGAATGTAGAATCCATGCAGTAACACATTTAGAATAAATGTATTACAGCTCCATATATCCTATGTCAACTGATTAACAAGAATAAGCATAATTCATGCATGAGTGCATGCCTAATACACTCTAATGTTTGAAGTGATGAGACTCATATGGGTTGAGTTGGTGATAATTATGACAAATGTTATTAAATTACTGAAGTTGTAAAGAATCTCAGACTCCAAACCTGAAACTTCAGATTTGGCTTAATTGGTCTCTATTTTTTAAAAATAATCATCACTCCTTTAACTAACCAAATGCATGTACATTACAGACCAAAATTCCGTAGCTATAAGCCCCAAGATGAAACTTTGCAGGAGGCAAAAATAGATGAGGCAGAACCAGCTCTCGTAGAAGATGAAGTTAAGGATTTACTAGAAGCAGGTAAAGAAAAGGTAAAGTATTTCTAAATATGTTATTGTTTCACTAAATTCCATAAAATTAAATGGTACATTTTTTTGTTCCCTTTTATATAATGACACATATCAAACAATAATAATTTATTTACAGGTTGTTCTCCAAGATTTAGATATATCTAGTTTAGCTCCAAGAAAACCAGATTGGGATCTCAAGAGAGATGTTGCAAAGAAGCTGGAGAAACTAGAAAGGAGAACTCAAAAAGCTATTGCTGAACTAATATGGGAAAGATTAAAACAAGGCGGTGAAGATAATTTAGGAGCTATGGTGACTATGACTGAAGATAGACCTACAGAAGATGATTAATGATAATTTGAACTTAATTAAACAAATGAAGGAAGTATATATTTTTTATTGTTATGAAAAATAGTGTTGTCACAGATGTAAATAATATGGTTATGCAAATAAAAACAGCAAAAAGAAATAAAAATAACATAAAAATTTAGATTGGAATTACATGTGCAATTATGAATTGAAGAATTGACATTTACTAAATTTTTAATTATTAGATACCTACATAGAAAAGGCCAGTCTGTGTTTCTGGTAGGGAGGGCTTAGGTGTTAGGGAAACATCAATTATAGGTTTGAAAGGTATAAAATGAGAAAAATATTCAGGTTTTAAAATATATTTTTTAAATTAAACATGAGTTATATAGTTATATATTTTAATATCACAGAATATTATATTACAATTTTACTACTAAGTTTGAACCCTAATGAAAATTATATAAAATATGTTGGTTTCAGTCATATAACTACACTAGCTCAGTGTTTTTCAAACCGTTGGTTAGAATGCATTATCGGGTCACAATGTCACGAGGAGGTTTGGGGTCTATAAAGTCATAGCTCGAAAGAAACTTAAGAATTTTCAATTATATCGGACACACTGTCAGCAGTCAACTATATACATTACACATTCGCTATTATTGTTGTTGGTTGTATTATGTTTCAATGATGGTAAGTGCAATATTTTTTTACATTACTAAGACAATTCTTAACGATACGTATCATACATATGTTGGAATATAGTACTACAGAGTAAAAAAAATACTATGCGTGACACTAAAACAAACTTGAAAGAAGGATAATCTAGGAAGTGAAATCGACGTATTAAAAGGATCTCTTCATTTAAAAGTTTGAACAACACTACTCTAGTTCATTTTTATATAATGTGATGATGATTTGTTATTTATATATACATTTATTTTTAACTAATGAGCTGGCAAACTTCGTGGCATCTAACAGTCAGTGATGTGATTGTTAACTGTGGAAAATGACAGCATTAAAAAACTTAATAAAAATAACAAAGTAATCCTATAAAATTATAAACACGAAAGTTTGTATGGATGGATGTTTTAATGATTTTAATGAAACTTCACAATAATATATCCTATACATTCTTATACAAAGGCTACAATTTATAAAAATATCCTGCGCAGATGAAGACGCGGGCACCAGCTATTCATTCATTCGCTATTATATTTTTTCCCAGCTTTTTCTTCTATTTGTATATTTTTTTTAGTTATTCTTGTTAGACAATTCCAACAAATAGATGTTCATTTTAAGTTGTTCGGCCATTCTTGACTTATTTCTAAATCATGTACCTAACATGAATTTGTTTTAGGTATGTAATAGTGGAAACATAACCATTGTAATAGTCACATAAAATAACTTTTACACATATTGACTGTGTCGGTAAAATTGAAAAGTTACTTTTTAATTTTCACTTACATATAATTAGACAACACAGAAATAATATAGTAATTTACAATTAATCTTACGATTTCATGGGTTTAATGTAATGACATGCCACATTAGTATTTATATGTCTATTCTAACATAGGTAGGTATCGGCTTGATCGACATACGGTTTTGACCACACACCTTGGATATTTAATATATTGTATGTATTGGATTGATATTCAACTGTGTGCAGGAAATGTTTCGCTATTGTCTACTTTTAATCATCATGTGTCTGATAGTGCAGATACATTGCAAACATTAAATCTTAATAAATCAACAATGTAACGGCATTATCTGTCAGTTTCATTCAAATTTAAAGCAACAGAGTTGCATAATTAGTGCATTATTAAAAAAATACTTTTCACAATATTTATCGCAAGTTAATGTTAATCGTTTATCCGTTAACAAGTAATGAAAATTGCACTTTACAAATCGTTGCGATCTACTATAACAGTAGTTGATTTGTGTTCTATAAGCCGTCGAGCCATATTTGATAGTCGCACTCACGGCACGTGCTGTATTGATAGACTAGTCTGTACGTATATTTTACGGTGTGGCGCAATGCGTGACGCATCTTGTTGGTAAATAGATGGGTATTGGGTTAATTATTTTAAGGAAGATTAAAAGAAATTTATTCGTTCATAAATATTTTAAAGATTACTTAAAATAATAAAACTTTGTTAATCAATAAGTTAATACTCAGCCATGTACATATTTACATGTAGTTGAAAAGTTTCTATAATTTTCCTTTAGTTTTAGAAGTATTGTGCTTACATGGAAGATTTGAATACTTCAGCCAGTTACGATACTGGACTTAATATTTTTATATTTGTAATAAATACCCATATACGGTAGATCAATCATATGTTAAGCACGAGATAATTTCTGACGACCAATTTTAAAAATAATAATTGTTAGACATATTAAAATACAAATGGTGCATTTATCCTAAGATGAGCCATAATAATGTTTTTTGTTTATATTATGATTTAAATAATGTCATAAACGTATTTAATATTTTAAAGCTTACATTTTAATTATATAACAATGTCATTCAAGTAAACAAGCAGAATTTATATATCAATATAAATATAAAAATTTACATACACTCTTTTTGATTCATCTATGAAATGTGTCTTAAATGTAAGTACAAACATTTATGAATTTGATTGGAAAGCTTGCTTAATCTGTTGTTAAGCTTAATCTGTGACTCGGAAAATCCCTTATGTTAATAATTGACTCTAATATACCTACTAAACTATAATAGGTATAAGTTATCACAGATCATAGAAATCTGTGAAACTATCGTTTTATTTTTACATATATTTTCTATTGCAAGACCCCTATTGCAAAAATATATTAATCGATTTTTATATGGTACTAGCGGACCCGATGGACTTCGTCCTGTTAAAAAGATTTATAAAGTGGTAGTTTTTTGTTCCTACTTATAGTCAAAAAATTCTCCTGTACAGAACCGTCACCCTGGTGGTAGGGCGTTGTCAATAAAAAATAATTGCAAAAAAGGTCCAAATGAACTAATACATTTTGTGACTATTCATTTATGGAACGTGAAATTAAATCCTCCAACGATGAATTCTGTGCTCCAACGCACACACGCACACTGTTTTGATATATGATATGTGGTTGAATTTCAACTTATATATATAAGCGTTAATAAAGCGCAAATTGACTCTGATGTTAGGAACACACCTACATTGCTTAGACAACAGTTAGTGCTTGCAATATGAACGTTATATAATAACAACTAGCTGTGCCAGCGACTTCGTCTGCGTGGAATAGTTATTTTGAGCATTATATTTATTTTTGCAAACAACCACCCGATCTTGACAACGCGACATATCCAAATTTGATTACCATAAAAACGATTCTCGTTAACCTTAAAAGATATACATATACTGTCGCGGACATTTTTTTAGATCATTTTAAGAGGAATAATTCTTTCATACATATTTTTTTGGTATCTAGAACCGTTTTCGCAGCGTATGCAACGAAAGCCCTCAAAGATGAATAATTTTCCCCGTTTTTTCACCATTTTCCATTATTTCTTCGCTCCTATTAGTCGCATCGTGATGTTATGTAACCTAAAGCCTTCCTCGATAAATGGGCTATTCAATAAAAAGAATTTTTCAATTCGAACCAGGAGTTCCAGAAATTAGCGCGTTCAAACAAACAAACAATCAATCAAACAAACAAACTCTTCAGCTTTATAATATTAGTATAGATAAAGCTCAAATTGACTGTTAGAAACGTTTGTATGGGAAAAAAGTGCTGTTTTTAGGGATTTTCCGATAATTATTCGAATTTTTCTCGCCCTTGAACTTCCACCGAACATTTTAATAAAAGGCCAAATTGGTCCAGGCGTTGTTGTGTTATGCGCTTACCAATATATTTTTATATATAAGCATATCAATATAGTTTATCTTACTATGTTTAATATATGTTTAATTTTCTATAGTACACACATTTCCATTTCTGTACAAATTAGTTCACTGTTCTCTATATGTACGTAACTTAAATTTATAGATAATCGTGTACGATAAATATGATACTGAATATGCTGATAAAGGAGCTAGGAAGAGAAATGTGGCTAGCATTGTGTTTTCCTCTCTTGTGGGATCGTTTGGTGTCTTCATCGGAGTCGAGTTCATTGTAGCTGTAGTAGTTGCTGTCTACATTGTAGAAGACGGTCCTGTCTCCGATGGGTTGGATGGGGCGGAAGTTGTGCGTGATCTTCCCATGAGCAGATTTGAGTTCTCGGAATGCTTCTATCTGTAATTTTTTAGTTATATGTTTCCTTAATACTTATAGCTATCAAAGGATTGTCAACGCAGATATCGGGAAATTATATCGGAGATATATTTGACCAATCAATCGCAGAGCCACAGTACAAAAATCTTTTATTAGTACGTGATGTAAGTGATGATATATGCAACCGAAAATTCCAATAGACGTCATCAGGAAGATATAGTCACCGAAAGGGTAATGGAGAGGTGCAGTCTATGTGAGAACACCGACTAAGACCGAAAAGTCGCAAACCTTAATACTTATATAATTAGCATATGCTGAGAAACGCAGGTTGGTAGGTTTTTCTCAAAGTAGGCCGACGATTTAGTGATAATGGCAGGATGTTATGTGTATAATGGCACTGTATGTTAATCCAGATCAAGATTTTGCCTGCAGCGTAGGACCGATTGATGTGGAGATCCGATTTTCCATGTCCACATGATTATGGCCTATGTCCAGCAGTGGGCGTAAAGTATAGTAACTGGTTGATAGAGGTAAGATATATTGATGTGTATTATTTCACTATGTTATGTATCATGCGTCGGTATATCCAAGATACAGATGCAACTATTTCTGTATTACTAACACTATTAGCACTACTTTCAATATGACCTCAACACGAGACTCAAACAACTTCTCCATATTTGCTTATGCGTTGCATAAACCCTGCTAATGTTGAGATGAGGTCTATTGGTTCTGGGCTACTGCATGCTAAAAATACTGGAAGACTCGGAGAGATGTGAACGAGATGTCTAGTAGCCAGTTGGCGTGCGGTAGTGTGAATTATATATAACATTATAAAACACAAGAAAAAAGTTATAGTATATATATATATATATATATATATATATAATATATATATATATAATATATTAAGCTTATCAATCTATTGAAACTTCAACACAACGTGCTCTACCTAACATACAAGTGCAACCAAAGCCCTTTTGACCTTTAATTACACTTTGGTTCTTCATAGCACCCTCTGGTGCAGTCTAATGAGTAATTTTTGCAGGCTTCGTGTGCTTAGATTGTACGCCATACATCCTGAACTAGGTAAGGTAAAGCCGTCCATGTTCAACAAAATTGTGAACATTCGGGCACTTACAGTCGTAGAAGCATTGTATGATTCTCAAAGTATCTCAACAATTATTGATCCAGAATCCACAGAGATTCACATTGAATATCAACTGTGATACCATCCTTTTATATACCTAAACGTGCTTATCAGAAATACAAAAATGTTGCCTAATATTTCAATAATCAGTTTATTTAAGTATCTAATTAAGACAATACATTGTTATATACAATTATAAGATGTTGCATGCTTAATTTCGTTAATGCCCCGCGGTGGCAAATGCAAGTGTAGCAGTCAAAACTCAAAATTTGAAGAGGTTTGGACTAACGTGATCATGAGCATTAAATTTTGTAAGTTGGAAATTCCAAACACAGTTATATTCATAGTGGCTAGAAAAAGAGTCTACTTTTATTTTATGAGAACTATAAAATGACCTCGCGACGTACATAGAGTTCCTTGGCCTAACTATATTATCTAATATGTGGCGCGACCAGTGGTAAAAACATTACAGCTTTCAGAATGTTACACAAATGTAATAGTATAAATGTTTATGTTTTACAAATACCTTCATAATATTGGAGAGAGTGGAGGAGTTTACCAGAATAAACACTATTTTAATGGAAATAAAATCTACTACTACTTTTCTTAAACTTTGTAGATTATGTCCATTGACAAGTCGTTGCACGAGTTGCAACTTACCTGTTCATGTGCCAATCTGATCGGTTGCTCGAAGTCGAGCCAGATAACGACCTCTGAGCAAGGTGGTGTGGTGAGCGAACCACGGTATGTGAAGTACCGGCGCAGGTCGTACGGCAGGATGTGCAGAAATGAAAATGGGTGCTGCATCGCCACGCTTGATTTTGGTTCCGTCACGTTCATCAGTGCTTCCGTGATCTCGTCATATGCCGGGTGCTGGTGGCGGTCGAGCTGGAATATTATATATATAATATACATATATTTTTTTTATAGGATAGGGCACCAAACGAGCAAACCGATCACCTGATGGTAAGCGATAACCGTTGCCCATGGACACCCGCAACACCAGAGGAGTCACAGATGCGTTGTCGGCCTTTTAAAAGGAGGAAAGGGGGAGTGGGGCCTCCGGTACCCTCACTCACTTGTTCCTCACTCACGAAACACAGCGCAAGCGTTATTTTGCGCCGGTTTTCTGTGAGGCCGTGGTATCACTCCGGTCGAGTCGGCCCAATTCGTGCCGAAGCATGGCTCTTCCACGATAAAAATCTTTTGATAATACAAAATTTTTCCACGTTGTTTATAATCAAAGTGCATATACGTCTACACCGAGGAGTACGATAGGCTCTAATTATACTAGTGCGATTTGGGGCTTAGTCGACCAGCTGACCCAGTGCAAACTGGTCTAATTCATATTCAACTTTTTTTTCTTCAACTAGGAGTGTCAAATAAATGTGTATAATGAAACTTAATGAAATTCAAAAAACGAAAAGCTCATTTGCAAGATCACAATGCAAGATCAACCGTCGGCCTTTAAAAATTCTTGATTTCAAATTCAACCAACGCTGAGATTAAAGCACAAGCAACGAAGTGACGATTTGTGTCTCGAGATAAGTCAAAATCAAGTTGATTTGTCATGAAACAATCTTTTCGTTATATTATATAACGTTTTTGTACACATTTTATTTGTAATGTCTTTTTAATCCGACGTAATCAAGCAGAATGTTTAGAAGATAAATATATTCATTTTCTATGGAACTACATAATAAGTGTTTTTAATCTATGAAATATGGATATAATATTAAATGCACATGAAATAAGCAAATGCCATATGCTTAGTGCAGAATGCTATGCTATCTTCAATAAAATGTATATGCTGCTATAATGTATAATAAAATTACATTAACAATACTTAGTTTATTTTAGATTCTCTAAGCGCACTTACTAAATTTGGATAAGGAATATATGAAAATTAAATTGTAGAAAAGGCTTCTCTTGCTGTTTGTAAAAATTGTATTAAACAGACTGTCATAGTATTATCGTTTTTGAAACGAATAAAATATGGGAAAAATTTCGAAAGATGGATGGATGGAAAGCGTCAACAACAAAGGAAAATGATATAGTACAACAGAGTTCGCCAAGACGTCCTCAGTTTTTACCTTTACAAACAACAGAGTATTTTGAACACCATCGGTAGACATTACAGAATTCCATCAACAATATACAAACTTAATTTGACTGAAACTAACATATGTTAAAACAGTGAAATGAATGACGTTGCTAAATTATATCATTCTGAAATGTCCGAACTATGCTATGCAACGTTAAATTTTAATTGCACACTTACAATCAATACTTAAAGAACGAGCCAACTTTATGAATTGCTGCAAACTTTAAAACGTTTAATATTGAAGAGTATTTAAAGAATAAAATTGGAAATATTTAAATAATCAAATTAATGTGAAGACTTGGCTGAAGGCTTTTACAGCTATGGCCGGTAAACAAGTTTAAAAATTATATATTATATCATAGTTAATGTTAATACACTTTTATTATATGAGGGTCACTGACTTTTAATAGCCGTATTAAAAATCAGTTTTAAAAAGTCGTAAATTTTTAAGTATTTTATGATGTAAATGTTTTTTTTTATATGTGGTATCGAACTAAACCTTTTATACATTACACACGTAACGTTTGTTAAATGATAAAATATGTTGCGAGAATTACTACTTGTGCTAACAAGAATACAATTATACCTAAATTCGCCGCACCTATGGAATTTCATTAATCATACGTTTTTGAATCACGTCTGAAAAAGTAACAGAAAGTGTTAATCGCATGTAACTCTGTTGCTACACAACACTACTACTAGAACATATAAAATGTGTTAAATGACAAACCTCATAAAAGAAAGCCAGAACCGACAAGCCATCATGATGAAGTACAGCTTCTTTCATATTTCTGTATTCCTCCTTGAAGAAAACCATGTGCAGCTCCATTGGGAAACTGAAATGCGCCGAGTTTTTCAAATAAATCTTTATTTTCGTTTATATTAAAAAGCGGGAAGATTTGTATTTTTGAATATTTGTAACGAATCAACTTACAAGCGATTGGATAAATTTGCTTGATATTTGTTATTTGGAAAATGGAAGACGGGGCTAGAATTTATACCACTGAAAATATCTCTTTTCTAAAGGGCAATCCGTGATGTACCTACTTAACCCAGGTGACGCCGAAATTATGTCTTATTTAAAAAAAAATGTAGTTTTCTTGTTTTGTCATATCCTAATCATTTTTCTATCATATCATTATCATTATCTGTCGTAGTATTTTATACAAATAAATTTTAGTACATTATTGTCATATTTTACAATAGTTATAGAATAGATCTTTAACAAAGAATTAATAATTAAATTATGTAGGTATCTATTAGAATGATTGCCATGTCATTAATATCTTTTACTCTTACCTTCGGTGGTTAATTTTGTCTTCCGAGCCGAATGTGTCATTGTCGCCCCAATGGAAGTGCATTTGGCTGAAAATGTAGTCGCCGTCGAGAGGACCGCCGCGGACCCTCGGATGTGGCTCATTTTCTACCTCGATGAGAACTGTCAAAAATCGAAGGATCTAAATGTATAACTGTTTCAACAATCGACATATAGCTATGTGTCAAATTTACATAACATATAGTTTATCTGGAAAGAAAAACACGTAAGTAGTATGTTAACGCACCGAGCTGCGTATGACTCACAGCGGGGAAGCGGCGAGTGGGGCGTTTTCGGATCGGTCCCGCTTGACAGGACCACGGGCTCTGGCTTGTTCGACCACTACTCGTGACCGCCGAACGCATTCTTGGTCTTTATAAAAATTGTTATAGTACATCATTGAAAAGTAAGATATTGTAGTTGTTTCTTAATAAATTTATTGCAAATTAAGCGCAAGTTTGATTTCGATTGCCTCCGTATGAGACAATTTTGGCGACCGTGACAGGACACAGCTGCAATCTTTGACAGAATTACCTACAATATATGTGCGAGTGGCGTCATCGTGCAAACGTCCGAGGAGACAAAGGTCACTAAAGAAAATTGTTACGAGGATAAGGAAGACGTGACTTCTGGGCCCTACAGTATATTGTTGGATTTTCACCACTGCAGGTCTAACCCGAGGGAAGTACGCCCAATTCCTGTATACCTTACAATCTATAATTTAATATTTTGCCTGTTAATTAATTGTGTGTTGGCTTTTCAAGCGGTTAGAATTTTATTAATCTAGCTTAATTCAGTGCCACGAAACTATAATAGTCATTCTAGAAATTTATTTGCTTACGATTAGCTGTTTTAAATAAGTAAATAATTTGAATTATAATTAACTGTTCCATTAAAAAGACAAATTTGTATTCTGCTTTGTGTATGCAGGCTCACTTATACTATTTATAATAATACCTACTTTTACTTTCATAGCGCATTTACTTTCGAAGAACATTTATTATTGCTTTCTTCCCTTAATTTCACTATACTTTGCACTTTATTTTGTAATAAAGTTACCGAATAATCATTCGATTAATGCTTGTAGGTAGTTAATTAATTAACGCTTGCTTTAAATCTTTCTGCGACACAATTCCAGGCCTGCGGCCCGACCGGCACGCGTCGTCTTAATTAAGTCGTCAAAGAGGGCGAAGGTCGTGCTGCGGCGAGGCGCCGTCTAGACATCCGACACGACTACGTCTTCTGGATCATGAGCTTAAGCCATCATTTTCACCAAGTTTGAGTTTTTCTATTTCATTGCTTACCAAAGCCGTTTATTGTTTTAAAATATAAACATGGATGATAAACAGGACGCTAGTAATTTGGCAGATTAACAAAGTATTCTGATTATTTAAATATCTTTAGTAAATTACCATCAAATGAAATTAATTCTACTAAGTATCGGGAGTTGGAATTAAAGACCAATAAAGTACAAAATCTATTGACAGTTTATGATGAGCTGCAAAACAGTATCGATATACTACACTGGGATTCAGATGAGCAAATAAAGGAGTGAGATGATATTGAAAGTAATTTTTTTTCTGTGCTATCAATCGGACAAGAATTACTTAACCCCTTTCAAAAAATTAAATCGGATGCTATAAAGGATGATCAGTGTAGTGTCGGTAGTGGTCAATCAAACGTGTTTAATTCTATTCGGCTGCCAATTATAAACTTACCCACATTTGATAGTAATTATTTGAATTGGATGGAATTTAAAGATTCTTTTGAATCCATGATAAACAATTGTGATTTTTTTTTTCCTGGGGAGAGCCTTGCTTCGGCACGAATTGGGCCGGCTCGACGGGAGTGATACCACGGCCTCATAGAAAACCGCGGTAAAATAGCGCTTGAGCTGTGTTTCGCCGAGTGAGTGAGGGTACCGGAGGCCCAACCCCCCTTATTCCCTTTTAAAAGGCCGGCAACGCATCTGTGACTTCCATTCAAGCCGTAGGGCCATTAGGGCCAAGGCTAGGCTGAGTTTAGTCGGTAGGTCTGTGTGGTCGAGCCGCCTCGACAGCACCAAGAGTCCGACATAATCAACGCATCCCTGCTTGCCTGTTGCGTTGGTATCCATGATGGATTCTCAGCCTCCTCTCCTGAGGAAAAAGAAAAAACATAATTTAAAACATATTTTAACTATACATTCTCCCATTTGGTTTCCCATTCGATTCTGTTTTCGGTTCCAATTTCGATAAATTGAAATTCAAATCTCCGAGACTTAGCATCGTAATCAAAGTTAAATTAAATCTCTCCTTGAGTAGATTTAGAAAGGGATGGTGCTATTGAGCCCACAGACCGTCATCCTTTTTTCATTATATGTACTTATGTCAAGATTTACGTTTGAGTCTCATTCTTTAATACGGGCCATAGAGTCCAGTTAATTGGAAATAAAATTTGAATCGCTGATTTATTTGATCGCTTATATTTATTAAGTTTATCATTTATATCTCCGAATAAATATTAGAAAATGCAATTATGTTTTACAATATGGCATATATCAGTAGCTAGTTCTGCCGCAAGTGAAACTTGTGTGAAGTTTTATTAGTGGTATACAACTTGAAATAACATTATTAATTAACGTACATTTTTGTATGTACAGAGAAGTGTAGGAGGAATTGTGATCTTCGTGTTAATCTCATAACCGCCAGTTTTTGTCGTTTCTCGGATATTATATATTCATTTTTCACTCTCCTAAAATGAAAGGGAACATCATGAGGTCCCTGAGAAGAAAAAAGTATGTAAAGTTGACAATTATCATGATGGCCAGTATGGTTTTTAATGTAAGCTCGTGGTTGTCGGTAGGTACGTATATGAGCTGTCGTCAAGATGATAAACTTGTACAGCATTTCCAGTGGTAACGCATTAGTAACGCCATCAAAATTGTACCATGACTTGAAAGTTTACAAAAATAACTTAAACAATAGCAACTCTGGGTAGTGCATTTTTATTAGGGTTCCGTAGCCAAATGGCAAAAAACGGAACCCTTATAGATTCGTAATGTCTGTCTGTCCGTCTGTCCGTCCGCATGTCACAGCCAGACAAGTTATCGACATACCAGACAAATCTCTGTGATGTACGGTGTGTCTTTTTTATTGTTAATTGTATATATTGCTTAAATAAATTTAAAAAAAAGTCTTTTTTTTCCGAAACTATAAGAGCTATACTGTTGAAAATTTGTTATTCTTCGATTAAGGAAAGTAAACTGCAAACTAGCACAAAAGACAAATTACAGCAACTGCAACTGACTCATATATCACACACTATGAAAGATATACATATAATCTATCTTATTGATTTATTTGTAAAGTCGATTCTATAAATACTATTCCTGAGTGATGAGTGGCGTTTCTAAGAACGGCACCCTTAGTAATGCGTAGCGTTTCAACAATGCACTTTATCTATAAGAAACAAACGTGCCTAATCAATTTTGTGGACTTCCTTATATAAATGCAAGTCTTTTATTTAGATATGATGTATATTTGATTGAACATGAGTATCGCAACGCTTGTATTTAATAAATGTATAATCGTATTGAAGTAACTTCATACAGGGACAACTAATCACCACTTACAAATGTACTCATATATAAGTACCAAAAACAAAATAAGTAAAAAACACGTGTTAATTACTACTTTGTTTCATCTATTAATTTGTATTCATTTGCAATATCTGATTTCTAATGACTCTAAACCAATATATTTTTGACATCGTTTCTGCAAACTCTTAACTACATTGAATCTGAAACCTTACTGCAGTAGTATTGCTTCGAGGCCCCAAATGTCAGTGTATGGGCGCAAGTACCATATTATATCCATACGTATTGACTAATTGCTTATATTTTCAGTAAGGAGTAATCTTTTTATATATAAAAATGAATCGCAAAATGTATTAGTAAGCGCATAACTCAACAACGACTGGACCAATTTGGCCAATTCTGAAATAAATGTGAATCTGAATCTGAAATAGTGAAATACCGCCTCGATCTATTGACCACATCAGGCTTCTTTGATGATAATATAGTCTAATAAAAATACAGCAGCATTCCAAGAGTAGTAGAAAACTTACCAGTGTGACCGTTGTTGGACACATGGATGTCGTCAATGGAGTCGTCGAAGCCCACGAAAACGATGTCGGGCAAAGTGACTTGCTTCACGCGCAGCACGTTGATATTAATAGGGCTCTGATGCTTGCCCCTGCACTCTCGGTATCTGTCGCCCCAATGGGTTGGTCCTGTAAATTATTGATGTCAATAGTTAATTTCCGCATAGTATCAATGGAATTCGGAGATGTGTCAAATAGGTGGAGTTTCGAATATACTAATCTGAGGGGAAATTTTATAACTAAAATGGGCAATCGCTAACAAACAAACATATCCGAGTTTTAGCTAATTCTGCCGTAAACCAGGATTTTTTTCCCAAAACTTCAGAGCCCCCTCGCGGCGATTTTTGTCGTTAACTTTTTCTTAAACTTGTATAGTCGTGATCTGGTCGTCAAGGAGAACAATACTATCGAAAATTTGGAGTCGATCGCCGCTCACCAAACTATCATATTAACTGTGCCATGTAGGTACTTTGTTTGATTTGAAACTTATTTTTTAAGTTTTTACAACTTGATATAGTTTTAGTTGTGTGGAAAAATAAATGTATCTAGTGAACATAATTCAGTTTTTTATCAAGTCATTTATTTCTATTCCGATTACTATTCAATCGACGCCTTACAAAATAACGACCTTGATTTTCGAATTGTTTATATAGGAATTTGATATTTACCCGTCATAAAAATTAGACAAAGACATTTGTCAGTTTCTAATCTTTCAATTACTTACCGCGTGGTAAGTATAAGTGGTGGTAACTGATTAAAATTATAGAGATATTCATATTACGTCTCATTCGTCGAATTTATTAATATACAGAGCTGTGATAGGGGGTTTTATCACCAAATGCCAATTAAAGATTTTCGCAACAATCATGTGAATTTCACCCAAATTATACTAAAGATAGAACAAAAATTTTAAATCATAGTAAGATAGCAATACTATTTTCTAATGGGCGCGGCAATGAAAATACAAACGACAGTCTCAAAAATGAAAAACCAACGTATTTGTAGGAATTTCAATTTTCGAATTCTGTGCTTCATTAAGTATGTAAGTAAGTATGTCAATAGTTTCAGAAACCTTTAGCGTGGCCCATGTCTAAAAACATTATGAACGCTAAAGCTCATAATATAAGAAGCAATTGCGCTCCCCTAAGGTCAGGAAACGAACCAAGGGAAACACTACCTCTCATATTAAGACAACCTATTATTATAATATACAATTCTAAATTCTGTAGTATTACTTTTACGATTCTAAAGAAAGTTTTCTCATCCGATATGTAAGGTATCCGATATGTCCGATAGGTAGGTAGTCGTTTATTCATCTAATATTAAGTAGCAGATTTCCATAAACGTACATTTTGCCTTCTAGTTTACTCATTGTGATAGTTACTTATTCACAAGCACTGAATGTACTTCATTGCCGAGGCCGCAACAGCTGCGACCTATTATTGTGATACATTTCTGAAAGTTTTAGGAAATACACACTGGAATTTTTATCGTAAATATTTACGTATGATATGCATTTACAGTACACAGATTATAAGTCTCATTTTATTTTCTCCAGCCTTTTTACAGATAATACAAAAATTGACGTATACTTTCTAAATGCAATTTAAGTTTATTTAATATTTTAGGTATATACTTTTTTTATTACGCCACGATAGAAAATTAGCCTATAGTTTGTGTCGAGACTATAGTTTGTGTCATTACCGCAGTAATATGTGCTCTAAAGACATATATGAGATTATAGTAGATTATTAGTTCATCATCAGAAGTAATTTGTTAACCTACTTAAAAATTGTTTATTGTTTGTATAAAAATTGTAGTTTTGAAGTTATTTGGAAATTTTTGTTATTTTACTGAACTAATTATCGAAGCGTTACTACTCTAGCAAACATTTTTCATAAAATCTAAATATACAAAATTATTGTTTATGTGTTTCCGAATATAATTTGTTCGTGCTGTGTTTATAGTTTCTTTAGATTTTGTTGGAGTAACTTTTTGAAAGTGCCTAGTTTTGATATCTACGTACTCCCGAAAAAATGTAAAAAGTTCAATGCAGTAGTTTGAAAAATATACGATTACTAGAGTCTAGCTTGTTTAAGTTTTTCAAGCAATTACTCGTACCGTTCGATTTTTTTATGAACACCAACATTTATATTTGAAAGATTTTGAAAATATAAAAAAATCTTATTATCAAGTAAGTAAGTACTTAACATCAGTAGACTTACAATGAAATATAAAGCTATAACATATACCCTTGGTGCGCCTTTATTCTCGCCTTTATTTTTCTTATCAGCTAAAAAATACGTCCTGAATGGGTGGTAGGAAAAATTTGAATGATTCAAGGAGCTTTCTATAAAGTTATATTTTGAATGAAGTTAATTTTGATTTGTATTGATTTAATTTGCTTATAACGGGCGTTTAATTTTGAATTAGTGTTTTTGATTGCGCAAACTCACTTAAAAATAAATTCCAATATATTTACATTAGGCTTATATGTGTGTTCAAATATGAAGTAAAAAAAGATTCATTTCAGCTTTGAATTGCGACTGTGATGAAAGTTGTATCAACAACAAGAATGTGTTAGCAATTTCATTAACTAAACGCGACTAAACTAAGAGTATTAGTACTTATATAGTCGACAAAAGCTAGTCAAGAACGAATGTTCGAACAAACAAATTGAGGTCAGTAGTGGCTTTTTAACATCTATGTTACGCCGTTTAAGAATTCGCAAAACGTTATACAGATGACTTAAATACTGGACATACACGCAATTTTTGCTATTCACAAACATTTAATACGCAAGAATTCGAATAGTTCGGTTCCGGACAAGAAATTTTGTTGGGGCAATGTTTCAAAAATTACTCCACCAAACTCTGTTTTTCAGGAATAATTTTTTTTACTACAATTCATAAAATTTTGCTATTGGTAAATTACTGCTCATGATGAACTTATGATTATCCGTTATAACTTTATATCTAGAGTACAACATCCTGCTGCGGTAAGGTATACTAATGTAATCCTATTCTCTAAGCCACAGATATAGTACCTGCTACATAATAATAAAAACACGCAGAATGTCTTAACAAATTAACTATAATTTCTTCTCTCGTATTATGAATGTGAGAGTAACTAGGAGACTAGTGTAACAAGATTCAAATGAAACCTGAGGGGACCCAAGACAACTCGCGACGTACCCTGTCAATCAACAGACGAGGCTTTGGCACTCAACTAGCAATAAAAATATTACATGCGCTTTTCGACTGCTAAACTTTAGCAGGCGTTGATTCGTTTTAAAACAGCCAAACTGTCGACTGACGTATTGTTAGTAGATCGTATTAATGATTCAAAGATAGGTCTCCTGTTACATTGTCGCTAATGCGCGAGACGAACCTGTTTTAAATTTATGAAGCAAAAAATACTTAAAAAGCACAGAACGATCCTTCGGGAAACACTACATCAAGCAATCGACTTTTAATAGCTTTCTAATTGTCTGTTACCTTTCCACATCAAAACGGCTGAACAGATTTTGACATTAGTTTGAAACCGGGGAAGGACATTGAATATTTTTACCACAGGATAAATGCTTTTCCCGTGGGAAAATCCAATGTAACACGAAATGATAATACGAGAATAAATGTTAATAATAACGAAAACTTCGCAATTATTTCCTAATCATTAAGCAGGTATATGGATAATCAATTATAGAGATTACCACACTGTTAGATATATATACTTCCTCATTATGTAAATCTTTACTTGGTTATTGTTTCGCGTGAATGTCACAATTCCGTAGGTTATGGATACCTACCTATTTGTCGATTTCCTTGTCGAGGTACCGAGTGGTACGATCTTCCAACCAATCGTAAATCAGAGGGAAAACGGAAAGAATTAGGGCAAAGAATAAGGTATCGGAAGCTTTTTGATTTCAATAATGAGTTACGATATTGGATCTCAATATCGGAATTCCGATATTAATATTGGAATTACACGTCATATGTGAAAGTTAGTTGATATTCCGCTTTCACGTACAGAACCAATCGCTATGAAAATTTTCATATGTCATTTTAGAAGTTCCTAATAATTTGTTGAGTACATTTATCCCGAAATTTTCACGTAAAATAACCTAGCTGAAATTCAAAAGCTTTTTCCATCTGCGCGAAACCGCAGAAGGAAAACCTATAGTATTTTCTATAAATGGCACATAAATTCCTTCCTATTATTATGAATTCGAAAATAACTCCGTCTGTCTGTATGAGACATGTTTACACCAAAACTAGTGGCCAAATTTGAGAAAGAATACAAGCTACTTTTTGATGCGAAAATAGAGTTGTAAGGGTTAGGGGATGAAAGTTAGTGTATGAAGGGGATGAAAGGTACATGCAAAAGTACATAAATAAGGAAGTATACTATACTAAAATTTTATATCTGTTGTCGATCTGACATCGTTTTTTACATATCCCAATCGCTTTGTTAGTTAGGTACTATTAGGGCAATGCTAAGATTTTACTCAAAATTAAAATAATATAAAAAAAACATTACTCTTTTTTAATTACAAAATATTTTTTTTTATTATACTTTTCAAATACGAGTAGGTGTACCAAATAACTCTTATTTCTGAACAATTGTTGTGTTTTAAAACTCTGTATATTCGGAAAAAAATTGTTTGATTCCGATATCACGATATGGGATCTATCAATATCGGAGTTTTTGTTACGAGATTCTGATATTCGGAGTTTCCGAGATTCATGCCCTAGATAGAATAGATATTGTTAGTGGTTCCTAGTTTAGACATTTCACGTGAAAAGTAATTTACATTACTAAATCTTTTTTGTTAACTATTTTAAGGTCATCAGCCTTGACTTGCTGCTTTCCTGTCACCCATTGTCACAGCTATTTATATTTAGCAATTTCGTGCCAAAAACGTATTATTCAAAGATACGCATAAATGTTAGCCATTTTAAAAAAAACTAATTCTATAGTACCTTGTACATTATAGATTAATACCACAGTTTGCAGATTTATACTTTTTTACTAAACTTACCAATAACACCATCATATCCAAAATCTTCTCCAAGCGTAAGAAGAAGATCTGAAACATAATACAAAAATTTACTCAAAAGCAACAAACATACAAAATCTTAAAAAATAAACAAATATTTTATTAACTTATATTAGCATTCCGTCACACTCGAAGGCAAAGCCACTAAAGGATGGCAAAGACGCTTAATGGCATTGTTCTTCAAAAAGGCGGACAGAACCTAGTTAAAGAACTACAGACCCATCAAGTTCATAAGTCATGTTTATTAGCTGTCTTGTGTGACTGCTTTTCAAACCCGATTCCGAAAAGGTAACCAGTGCCAGGAAACATTCACATATAGTGCTGTGGAATGAATAATCTCTTTAATAACTTTCTTTCTTTCTTTTTTCTTCTGTACAGAAATGTCAATAAAATTATTAAGCATAAAATTTTATTGCATATTCCCTATACGGAATTCGTATAGATCCTAAAACACCTATACATAGCTAATTCTAAGAATGTTGCTTCAATAGCTTTATCGTTTTATAACGATTAGAGAACTCAAAGTCATAGGGCGTTCCATAAAAAGTATAATTACAAAAATTGCGACTAATCATATGAGCTGTTAAGGTGACTCCGGAAAGGGTTAAACTGGCTGTTTTAAATTAGACGTCTTCCTCTAATGACATGAATTATTTTATGCAGCTTTATGTATATAACTGAGCTAGTAGAACGCAATGCCAGGATAAATAAAATTGTTCTATACCTATAGGTCTTAATGTTTTGTATTATATATTTAAAATAAACTTAATATCACAAGATGCTGTGACCTTTCACACGTTTCTTTTATTTTATTTACTCGTAGATACACTTTTTTATACATTGGTAAATTTTCTTTCAAGAGATTGTTTTTGAAAAATCATTATTAAAGAAAAGATAAAAAGAAACAATAGCCGAGGAATACTGACAAGAAAATATATAGGTAAAGCTGAAAAGGTTGTAAACGTCGTGCGTGTTACTTATTATTATATATAATTATTATGAACAAATCAAAAGAAAGCACAATATTGGATTTTCGGATGTTTTTTGTTTGCGCTGTGAGACCTTTCGCCTTCATAAAAATTGTCTTAAGTTAGTAAGGTTTTGATAGTCTATGTTATAAAGTAAGGATATATTAGACCTTCGTAGTCGAGTGGTTGGTATACCGGTTTCAAGGTGTCGCCATCACTGAGGTGCCGGGTTCGAGTCCCGGTGGGGGCAGATATTTGCATGAAGAATGCGAGCATTTGTACCCTAGTCATGATTGTTATAATATATTTCTACCCAAATTTATTTATATATGTATAAAATGTATGTCTATCCGTTACCCTAGATCCCATAACACAAGCCTTATTACAGAGCTTACTTTGGGCCAAGCTAATTGGTGTAAGAGTAAGACATATTTATTTATTATTATTATTGTAGCTTAAGTCACGCGTCTTTATAAGACACGGTCCTTTATAAGGCGTACGCGGGGATACAGATCCAACGCGTAGAGGCGTATTTAAGCAAAATTTCATGAAAGTGTGCGTGTACCAACTGGATCTAATCTCTATCTACATTATGAAAAATGCAGCCAAAGACTACACCCAGTTAGATGCACAGAAACTATTATCATTTGTGGTCAAAAAGTTTGTGCACTATTGCATTTCGATTTTGGTGGTAATGAGACCCGGACTATGGAAGAGACTCCGGTTACCTGCCTTGTCAAAGCCTCCTAATTGATTTTAAATATGGCAGGTGACTCGCCGCTCACTAAATGGGCCCCCCAAAAAAGCAGACCAATATTGGTGCGAACAGAGCAACATTGGTGTGAACGGCTAAGGGTGAAGAGAGGTGTGTCTGCGACAGCAATCGAGACGCCGCGCCGTCGGCGTTATGACATTATTACACTTCCACCCTTCGAGCATCTGCTCTTGCGACTCCACTCTGCCCGGCTGGTTAAGGCAAGACAGAGGCGGGTGGCATACGCCCCCCTGAAGCACATCGGTACCCTCGGTGACGCAACTCACCGACAGCTCGCCACAAGCTGCCCTGAGGGAGACTGACTGCACTGATGGAGCATTTATGGCAGTTAAGGGGCATTAAATGCCCCCCACCAGCGGGCGATGGGGTCGTCACTTCCCTACGCACAATTATTATTATTATTATATTTGTATTTCGTTGATCTAAAAAATAAAATGTTAACAAATTCAAACAATCATACACGTAAGTACTAATTTCAATGTGATTCCTTCATACGTTCCCTTCCCGAGAAAAAGGAGTGACAGACAGACGAACAAGAAAGAGATGCTATAAGGATTGCGATATTACTTTGAAGGTACGGAACCTTAAAAGGAAGAATGAGCAAAGGTTCGCCTTTTAACGCCTTATTGAAAATAACCAACCTATTCTTATTAAATATACAGTGTGTTAGGGATCGGACTTCCGATACTTTACCAACGTGTTGTATGTTAAGTTTTATCGACAAAAACCTATACAAATGGGGGTCGCATCCCTCACCCCTATGAATGTGAGCTATTTTAAAATTTTATTTCTCGTATTTTAAGAAGTTTATTAAATCTTGCTGTTTTACGATTTTATTTGGTCTACATTCTTCATTACATTCTTCGTCTAATTTGACTGATGGTTACATGTTTAATTTAATAATAGGTAAAGTATAATATGTATATCTATCTATACAAGGCATACTTATACAAGTTAATTCCGCTAGATTGTACAATCACTGTTGATTTACATAATGTTGATACTAACACTGTAATGCACATATTTTGATTTATTCCTACAAATCTTCTTTGTATTCAACCTTTGCGCCGGAAGGCAACTATTACACTTTATCATTGGCCAACAATCCATGTTGAAGTCGGAATTTTATTTGCCATCATAGTGTTACTTACATAGATGCCTTTCCGGTCATAAAATCACCATAAAACTACTAATCAGCTCCCGCAGCATGAACACCGTATGAAGATATAATAAAGCATTTATTGTGCGATATATTCGCCATCATGAAATTAATGCTTTATATTTTAACAGTTCAAGATGATGAATCGCTGTAACATATTACGTTTCGGTGCTCATGCTATCCGTAGCATATATTCAGACTTTAGGCTAGAGTAGTAGGCTAACTAATTAAAGCTCAAAATACTACAGAACATTTTTTATTGTTGAGTCACGGTATCCAGTAATCTCACTGCCTAGCGATGTAAACCTATAGGAATTTATTTAATTTAGTTCTAAATGTTTTTCTTTAATGCTCCGCTCCTATTGGTCATAGTGTGATGTTATATAATCTATAGCTTCCTCGATAAATTCGTTGTACAACACTTTAAAAATTTCTCAATTATAATCTTAATTCTCCAATTTCTATATATCTTAATCTGGTTGGAAGAACGTTTTAATCTGTAACTCGGAAAATTCCACATATGACCAGTATTTCTTAAGATTAGTAGGCTCTTGAGAGAAACGAATCAAACAAAATCTTCAACTGTAATAATAAGTGTAAATAGAAAATTCATCTACCATTAGAGATTTAGAAGTACTTTGAAACTATATTATTTATTAAGTCCATTTATTTCCATCACCGTGTTTTTCTATCCTCACCTTATTTATTATACATTATTAAAAATTTACAAAATAGTATTACAGTATCTATGGATCTATGCGAGTCATTTGACTGATATAGAATATTATAGGAAATTAAAAAAAATATTAGGTATGGACTTTTATAATTGAGGTGAAGGTATAATTATGAGGTTTTAAAATATAGATATGCTATCAAGCACAATCCAATTGAAATTTAATTCATATTTCGAGTTTTTATCTATCAATCTGGTTGTCCACATTTTTGATTAATTTAAGAAAAGCGTACTTAGTATACAGTAATCAAGAAAATAAATACTAAATAACAGCTGATAACACTTAGTGCCCATTTGTCACCTACATTACAGTATGCTCTGCATCCAGTTGGCTCATAAATGTAAGCTTTTCATTTGCACTCACACTTTTACTGTACAGTTTACATTTCCAGCTCGTGTTTTTATATAAAAAGTAAAGTCACAGTCTCCATTAATTTCACAGGATCTACCGTGTTCACAACATGCAATTGCACCCAAACATCACATCAGACTTGCGCAGAATAAGTATACGAAGACTCAATCTGCACTTAATGCAATGTACCAAATAACTTAATGTTCGTGGTTGTCGCTGCTCACTACCCGACTTTCTCTCTTATAATAGAAAGAGAGTGTTAAATGTAGATTAACTACGCCAGATCAATAAACAAAGAACGAATGAAGAACATTTTGGAGTTTATAAAAACGGTAAATATAAGAAAAGAAATAATATTTTGGACATATACCATAACAATGAAATATTAAAAATATTTAAGTATGTTTTGTATGGCTTGGATACAAAATATACCTAAATTATTTTGATCTCTTATAATATTATGTTACTGCCACTTTAAATACAAATACTTTTTTTATTTTTTATAATATTAAAGCAATTTTGCTTATAATTCACTAATTTATATTTTACTTAAAAATGTTTCAAGTCTATTGGTTATGTTATGTCGGCCGGTGTATTTTTGTTTTAAAAGAATAAAAAAAATAATGAATATTTTCTATACAATTATGTACTACTATTTATTTGTTATTTGATAACCGTGAGTGAAACCGTAAGTTTTGTAAGGTATAGGGTAGACGACTACAACTGATTATGGCTGTTTTTATACTATAATTATCTGATTTGAGCAATTTATATCTCATGAAAGTATGTCAATATAGAAATTTCCGTTTAATTTTTTAATTTATATTGTTTTTAGATTTCTAAAAAATTTGCAATTATTATTTACGTTATTCTAATGAAACGAACGCATTTCTAACATTCTCACATTAAGTGTAACATTTTTTTATATAGAAAGTATACCTATAAACGGACAAATAACAAAGTTATTTTAAAATTTGTTTATACGCTCATACTTTGACGAGTTTACTGAGTTATGACGTCATAATTGCAGTGTTTTTAGTATGGAGCGTTTTTGGGCGACCCGCGACAGCGCCGCAAACATGTCGATGTATCTTCAAAAGTAATGCAGGTGTACTGTTGGTTCTACAATATTTCTCACTTAAAAGAGTACTCTTATTATATACACTTATTTATTATAACATCTTGTTATATAAAAGAGTACTCTTATTATATATATATACACTCTTATTATATATTGAATTTAAAAAATTGTCGTCTACCCAATTGTAAATATACACTTGCCAAGGAAGGACGTTGTATTGTAAATGTTAATCAACAAATAATGTAAAATAAAAAAGCTCATAGTATGTTTAGTGTATAGTAATTTTTAATAAACAGTACGAGCATACATCATATTTTAAAAACATTCTACATTGTCTATTATTAATCATAGATAAATTTGAATTTATAGATCAGGATTAAATGCCTTCTAATCTTCCATATACAATATAATAATAAAGTTATCTTAAAGTCTGGGATATAAAAAGCACATGTTTTTAGGTTTTTTACACGTGTGAAATGCTGATATTAGCAAAACAATCCTATAATTTGCTCTTGCAGTTTTGTTTTGTATAGCAAACTACAAAATAGAGGCAAATAATGAACGCTCATTAGTATGTTACAAATTGTTGAAAGTTATTATAGTTCTACAATATTATAAATTAAAAATAATAGGTTACTTGTAACATATTTATATATAACCTTTCCCTGTACTATTATTTTGTTTGTTCGGCTCACCTAGATTGATACTATTAAAAGATGTTATTTTTTGTTTTCAATAACAACAACCATTATCGCTGTAATGCACACCAGCCTACCACAAGTTATATAAAATTATATTTTTCTGGCACCACAAAATTAAGAATATAAAAATTTCTGTACGTTTAGTGTCGTCGTAATTATTATAATGATAAGTGTCGACATACCGTCACTTAGGTTTTAATATTAGTTTACTTTTCAATTGATACATGTAGGTAACATAAACTTTTTCACCGTTCAACCGAATGTCAGGCGTTATAATAACAACACTTACTCAAGTACTACAAAAAGGTAGATTCTTTTTTTAGCATAGTTTTCACGGCTATTCTTGTACCGTAAAGGCGATTGCGGGAGATCGATGCAAGCCGCTACTGTGCCGTATCAACCAGCGACGCGTATCAAGTTCATTGATAGAAATAAATTGAATATTAATTATGTGATTATTTCTTTTGACCTTTCAGGGAGGAATGGTGAATAAAATCGATAGGCCATTGATTGGCAATGGTCAAGTAAATGTGTAATTATATAAATAACTCAACCTCGAGAGGACCATTTCCGCTATAACTGTACAATTATTTTGTTGAAAGTGTACTAACTTTTCGATGCCGATTTCATCCGATGTTCACAAGTGAACAAATTATTGAATTGAGTGCATAATACTTGCCTATTTTTAATACAATCTCATGACATACAAGGAAATCTACTACTTATCAAAAAGTAACTGAAATTACGTACGTCTTGTAATTTAATCAGCTATACACTAGTGACAACATCAGTCATAAATCGTTGTTTCAGAGATTAACTACAACTACTACATAGACATTAAAAACCGACAAAACTCAAATTTGCACTAATTCTGTTATATTTTATGTTACAAACACAGACACTTCAATTACATATATTTTATAAAAACTTTATATAATATAGGATATTTACATTGTATATTTACTAACCCGCATCTTTAGCTGCAATACTTTTGATTCGTCGCCCAATAACTCATTTGGTTTGTTTCATGTAATGTGAAATTCTATAAGGGTATTATATAAATAACACCAAAAGAAACAAATCTATAAACTTATTCTTGTGAACGACATAAAAATCTATTCAGTACTTTTTCACGAGAGATCGACATACACTAATGACAGACAGACGCGGCGGGGGATTTGGTTTTGTAATTATGTGTTGATTGATTTACTTGCGCTGTTCAGGTCAGCAATATCTATGCACAAAAGTAAAATGTTTCTTGGATTTCTGCAATGTATTTAAATCACGAAGTTCCAATAGACATCTATCTAATAATAACGGTATAGAACCGAGCGTACTATTTAGTACTACACATACTATTAAGTAATAACTGTTTAATACCGTTTATCAAGCATAATAATCTAACGGAACTTTGTAATTGAAATACACTTCAACCTGTTAGGGAGTCGTTAGGTCATCTCCACAGCGGAACTATAGCTATAACTATAGAGAAACTACTGAACGATTCTCCTCGATTGTCTTTTCTCATAGGACGCACGTTTCCTACCGAAAATACCTGTTCTAACACGGATACCTATTGATAGCGTCTGTTTCATACACGGAATCCTTTATTTTTTCCGACGGCGCTACATTTCCGCGTTTAAACAATACAGCGAAATTGATAGTACTGTAGACATGTCCGCGGACGTATAGCCGGCATCACAGCATATAGGCGGAACCACGCGGACAGAGATAGTGCAAAGTTAAAACAACAAGCATTTTCGCTAGCGATACCCGTCTCGATCAAAAGGCAACACGTGGCAACGTTCAGCATTTTAGATAATACAGTTCCGTGATGAGTATTTGGTGCCAGCAAAATCATCAACATAGTACGCTACCTAAACTTTCTACCGACAAATTGTTAACAACCATATTATTGCGATTATAGCTAGTCTTTTTTGCCTTACAGCATCTGTGTGAACTTCCTTACTATTCAAAACCATGAGTATTAATGGTTGTTACTTAGTATCGTCTGTACAACCAGTAACTAAAAAATAACTGTTATGTCCATAGTATCTCACCGTGTATATTATTCAAGCTATGTTAGATATCACATTATGATTTACGTCTTTCGTGGAAAACACAAATAAGGCAACAAAGTACGTACATAAACTGAAGTAATTTGATGGACACTGATGGTTAAAAATTAGTTCGACGAAAATAAATACAACTTACAAGAAACAGACACAAAGTTGCGCAAAAGAATAACTTTTCATGCCTTGTGTTAGCTCTACGTTATCGATATCTACGTTAATTAGATAAAATACTACTACTAGAGTGTTACATAATTACCTCCATTTTACTAGAACTACTACCAGAACTCAGTCAATCAATAATGAATTCTTTCACTCTTATTTATAAATCGTAAAATTTATCGTATTCTTAAGATATTTTTTTTAAATTTCTATACAAAGATGAACTGTTAATCATTATAAAAGTTAAAATATATTTTTTATTTGAATAATATTTTATAGTTTTCAATGTCCATCGAAATTAAAAGTTTCGAGTCAAATACTGCAGTCAATTTGCATGTCACAGCCATGGCGTGTCAGCTAATCTATAATTCACACAGCTGTATGTGCTGCGACGATTTTGATTCCATATCAGTTGCAGTAAAAGTACGTAGATTTAAGTTTCATGCATGATAGAGCAGACAATACAGTAAATGAAATTCCTTATTATGTACTGCGAAAAATAACAAGGTTAATATTTAATCACGATCGACAAGTTATGTATTATGTAAATATATACAATATTTTCAATTTCATAATGTAATCCTATTTAAAATTATATTTATTCTCATTAAAACCAAAAATATAACAACTTAAAATAACCTCCTTTGGTTTTGATATGTCCCGCCACGAATCTGCATTTACGCATTGTTTCCATGCGAAATTTAGAGACTGCTTTCTTCAGATTTTAGTCTCAGAATCGGCGAGCCATTTATACCCGGTCATGTCCTCTAAACTCATTATAATTTAATGTCTAAGGGCAGACTGGGTTCATTTTTATAAAATCCGGAATGTACGCTTGGAGCCAAGTTTTGATAGTTTTTGCCTCGTCATATGCAAATTTCTGCTGGAATCTATAATATTTTTTAATAAATGTGGGTCATACACAAAACACTCGAAAAAGAAAACGCACAAAATAAAAGTCACGCAATCGATTCAAAATGTTATAATTTTTATATTATCGCACGGCCGTGACTTTGCCTACGTCAACTTACCTCGCGGGAAAATTTTATATAAAGCAAAACAAAGCTAGTTTTGAATAAAGTTGATAGTTATTTGTCGGTAATACTCTAAATCATCGAAATTAATTCAGTAGCATTCAAGTGAAAAGGTTATAAACAATAAACTATGTACATTTATACTTGAAATTAATAAGTCAAGACATATAATAAAGCTTATTTAAATACCAACTTATCAAAAGAATGAACACAAAAGTCTAAATTTCACTTCTGTAGAATTTATCTTTTCTGTAGACATGATATCTGCAGAAGAGATTTCTACAGGAGAGACAAACGAAACAAAAAAAAAAATAATACAATCAAAATTTTAAGGTTAGAATCTTAACAATGGCACAGTTATAAACTAGTTCTTAAATCACATAATGCCAAAGTAGTTTAACATAAGAAATAGTCATAATTACTTTGCAATAAATCACTAAGAAAAGATGCACTGATGTTTGACAAAAACTTGTGTATTTAATTATGATAATATTTTATCAAAACGTATAGGACTTTCTTCTCAGCATTCAACCGGCAACTGATGCGTGACTCAGTGTTACCAACACAAAAAATAAAAGTTGAATATGCGATCTGTTACGAAAAAAATAATCGTTTATTTTTTAGTCTACAGGAAAGATGTCAAAATTTAGAACAACATTTTTATTTATTTTAAATGAATAATTAACACACTTATTTCTGAAAATCTTCATTAAGTGTGTACCTACATACATACATGTCATTATAATAAAGATACCTGTTATTTTAAAACCACAAAAGTATTTTTTATTGCCCTCCAAAGATCTGTACTCAGTATCTGAACAGTCTACAGGAGGAGAATTTTATAATGATAAAGTTAAATTTAAATAACTAATTGAATATTTTTATTTTTCCTTTTTATATAATTAAATGGACATAAATGTGATTTTCATAAATTAGAAAACTAAGCAAGTTAAGTAAATACTAAGTTAGCGTTAAAGTAAGTGAACGCTTTTTTTTTAATTTTTGTGTATGACCCATGTATTAAATGTATTATGAAATCTGCCAGTAGGCAGATTTCATAATAGGAATGAAGAAGACTGATAGTCTCTTGATACATTTGTTTACTGTCTTCACTCCTGACCTTTGTGTTTCCTAACTTTAAGAATTTGCTTATTGTATTGCTGTTTAATCGTGAAAATATTTTTGTCGGTAAGCTTTTCACCTACGTATCGAAGCAAAAGGTATAATTTTGGGGAGTCTCGGGCCTGATTTTGATAAAAACTAAAACAGTATTATTAGATTTTTTGAAAAAATCAATATTTCTAACCAGGAATAATAACTATTAACATTTATAACAGCCTTAAATGGTGTCGCTAATAACGAACAAATTTTGAAAAGTGATAATTAACACGCAAACTTAAAGAAACAATCATACAACTCATTTTTAACAAAACATATTTTTATTTATTTTACGTTATCATTACTGCTTTAATAATTAATTGTTCAAAATGATAGGCATTGTTCTCAACACAGCTGTATACGACAGCACAAGGATTGCACTGCATTCAAAATTACAATATTATTTATAATATTTTTCAAAGATCGTTTCAAATCATCAATTGTATTATACGTGTCTTTGTGGATTTCTTTTTTTATACCTTCAAAAAAATAATTTAAAGGTGTAAGATCTGGTGACCTCACTAGCCACGGTACAGGACCTTGCGTTGCAATAATGTTCGCCAAACTCCTGCAAAATTCCAAACTAACATTTCTTTTACTATACACCTATTATGAGCTGGGGCATAATTTACTGGGGCCAAAGGTAAATTATCAAATTCTTCGAATAGTTAAATTAAAATGTACAGATGTATGAAAAATTTAGAAAACTTTACATATAATAATAAATTTAGAAAAATTGTTAGAAAACTTTACGAAGCCATGTTTTAGAATATAATAAAAACAACTTGTATATTATTATATTGACAAAAGTAAACTGTTTATTGCTTAAAAATACTTTATAAACGAATTGAAAATTAAACACTCCGGCCAAAGGAGATTTAATTTAGTATTACATAAAAAAAGTATCATGTATTTCCCGTAAATTAAATAAACATCAATAAAAAACGGATCGTACGAGGCTACCGTACAATCTCGTACGAGGCGGCGACAGTTCTGGACGCTCCCCCCAGTGCCGGTTTTAGCACTATCAGCGCCCTGGGCGAGATAATTACGACAGCATCCCCGCCTCCCCGAACCCCCCACCTCCTCTCCCGTTAGGAGTTAGATTTTCTTACAACTTTATTAGGACCCCCAAAATTTAGGGAAATTACATATAAATACTTACTGCAGCGCCCCTTTGTGGCCGGCGCCCTGGGCGGTCGCCCAACCGCGCCCTACCCTAACGCCGCTACTGCTCCCCCCCATTCGACATCCTGGCCGACATGTACCCGGGGGACCGGGGGAGCGCCCTGGGACCCGCGCACGAAATAAGCGGGAGTGGCACCGACGGATTGTGGCGGCCTGGCGTGCGCAGCTCGAATTACGGATCTGCGCGCGCCAGCGGGCCGTCGGTGCCGTACTCCCGCACCTCGAAGCTTGGCTCCACGGGAAGGAGGAGGTCACCTACCGATTGACTCAGATACTCACCGGGCACGGCTGCTTCGGTGAGTATCTGTGTTGAATAGGACGGGAGGGATCGACACATTGCCACCACTGCGCATCCGACCTCGACTCGGCCCAGCACACGCTGGCGGAGTGCCCCGCGTGGGCCTCCGAGCGCCGAGTCTTGGTCAAAGAGATCGGGCGAGATCTGTCTCCGCCGACATTGATTGCGGCAATGCTGGCGGACGAGGGAGGTTGGAGGGCTGTAGCCTCCTTCTGTGAAGCAGTGATGCTCCAGAAGGAGGCTGCCGAGCGAGGTCGGGAGATGGCCGATCCCGCTAGAAGGAGGCGGCGCCGAGCTCGGTAGCACAGCGGAGGTGCGTGTTTTTTGTAATAAAGATTCATAATAATAATTTCAATGTAGCTAAACAAATTCTTTGTGTCAAGTCAAAATTTTAAGAATATGTACTAACTAACTTCTACAACTACTATATTAAAAATGAAGGTAGATATATGAAAAAAAAAATACAATTTGGTAAAAGACCTAGAAGCAAAATAGAATTTAAAAAAATATGGAGTGGTAACAGAATAAGTACCTATTGACCTTTATTACAAAAAATACTAACCAAAGACTAATAGGCTGAGGTCAATGGCACTGTTAAGTGTTAACATTGTGCGATTTACGCGACATTTAAAACCTTCGGATTGCTAACAATAAGAAAATTAGCTACAGCTCAAACGAATAGGACCTTTATTAGAATCGTCAACGTTGTGGTGTTCAAGAGTACCACAATCACCATTCACGTCCGGCCGATTGCCCTACCGACACGTTACACCTAAAGACAATGAATGTCATTGTGTTGTACCATTGGCATGCATATTATATCGAAGAATAAAAAACACTTAATAGAGAAAGTGACGTGGAATTCCACCTCGTAACACAAGTAGAATCGAAACGGATACGATGAGAATCACATTTACCTAGATTGACTATACAAATACCTATGTCAAAAAACCTTACCAGCTTAAAGTAGATTTTTTCTTGAAATAGAACTGGGTGCTTGTGTAGAATAACATGTAAATATTTTAAGCAAAATTAGACGTCAATAATTATATTGATAATTATTGAATTGGACTACACTGGAAATGTAGCGGACTGGAATGAAACTAACCCAAAACAAGGAAGAAAATCATTTCAGTGCCAATGAAATTAATTTTCAGTGATATACAACACATAATTCATTGTATATATTTTTTTTAATTTTATTTCAATCATACATTTGTCAAGTACCAGAATAATAACATTTTTCTTTTTTTCCCCCTGAGGAAAATGCATTAAATTGCGGCTGTGGCGAGCCGGCGGTTATGTGAGGCTCTCCTCCCCAGAAGGGGGAGGCCTACCCACTAAAAACCTCTGGGATGGCCTTCCTCAGGCATGTAGGGAGCCCCCGGGAACATCAAGCCACTTCCGGGAACTCCCAGCCTCCGCTCCCCCGCCGATACAGGGGAGCCATCCTCGGGAGAGGCTCACTACCTCCCCCGGTCTCCTCCACTGACGAAGCCCCCCGGCCACGGAAGGGGCGTGGTCCATCCCGGCGGCGCCGCAGCTGTGCTACCGAGCCCGGCGCCGCCTCCTTCGAGCGGAATCGGCCATCTCCCGACCCCGCTCGGCAGCCTCCTTCTGGAGCATCACTGCTTCACAGAAGGAGGCCACAGCCCTCCAACCTCCCTCGTCCGCCAGCATTGCCGCAATCAATGCCGGCGGAGACAGATCTCGCCCGATCTCTGCGACCAAGACTCGGAGCTCGGAGGCCCACGCGGAGCACTCCGCCAGCGTGTGCTGGGCCGAGTCGAGGTCGGATGCGCAGTGGTGACAATGTGTCGACCCCTCCCGTCCTATTCAACACAGATACTCACCGAAGCAGCCGTGCCCGGTGAGTATCTGAGTCAACTAGAATAATAACAATAGCCCAGCTCTCTGTTAGTATGGTACATATAAAAAAATTACAAAACGTGTGTATTGTCAATCAAACAAATAGAGGAATAAAGAGTCAAAATTTTAAATATTTAAATAGTAATAAGGTAAATCTAACAATTCTGCAACGACCAAAACCTCAGTAAGTTCACTTAAGTGAATTAGATTAGTTAGTTAGTAGATTGAACAATTAAAAAGCTATTGAAAAAGAAAATGCAAGACTTAACTCAAAATTCTTTGAGTGATTTAACAAGAAAATCATTTAAGAAGAAAATTTCTTTTGCATTGTTTTTTTTTGTGTTTGTTTTAATAAATTCGCCATGTTGTAACGGGCCACTACGACTAAGGAACTCTACAGTACAGTTCTACATAGATTCTTGACAATGTTACTGTAAAATGTTTTTTGTGAGTAGCTTCTCACATCCACTTATTACTATACTAACGCTATGTTATATACACTTATTATTGCGATTGTTTGCAAATGTTGGAATAATACAGTAAATTTAGCAATAAGCATGAAGTAAATTGTTGGTTTGTTGGTATCAACTCGCGTAACCACCGTAGTTCAGCTATGATAGCACAATTTTATAGTTAACTCGTGTAATTTTCAAAATTCTAATGCTATGTTCTTGCTTCCTTAGTTCAGAACCAATACATTTCTAAAATGAGGATATCTTTTATATGTAGTTTTCAGTAAAAATTATAAAAAGTTGACAAAGACCTTTGTAATGTGTTTATTGCCCAGTATATTACTTATACCGGAATTTAATCCTGCTCGGTTATTCGCATATTGCATTTATATTATTACGCTGTTATTTAATTGAGCCAATCCAACAACACAGTCAGAGTTAATAATGCTTGTGATTGTTATTATTTAAATAGACAGGTTTAATAGTTGTGTTACGTTTTTGACAATTATATTATTTGGATTCGCCTACAATTATACTACACACAATTGTTATTGTCGCCATCACGGAATTTCTTTACTTGGTGATTCGTTCGGGCTGTGAAATGTCCATTGACTTGTTATTTGTCCATCAGAAGTATGTACTTCATACTTCAATCTAATAATACTGTGTAATGTAGAATAGAAACAAGTCAACAAGCCAGACGAAGAAAGCTTTACTTTTCATAATAGCTATACACATCATCTGTGGCCAGCAGCAATTCATAAAAGCTCAATGTAACTGAAGACCGCTTGATACATTACATGTGAAATTAGAATCTTGTGAAATGCTAAGGTAGATTTAAAGTGTATCCTTTAATTATACTAATATGGATTCCGACTAAACTAAATAATCCTGCTGAACCTACCTCGTGTGATGAGAAGTGTTATAAACTGATGCAGAGTAAAAGTAAATTTTATCATTATTTTTTGCTTGAAGTAAAATTGAGTATGAAATTTAATTATGTTGAACTAAATGAGTACGTCGGCGAAACTGTGGTCTTGGCACTGACATTCTAATCAGGAAGTTCGGGGTCTCTTTTCATGTTGATCTTGAGACAACTCCTATGTAGCTGGTAAAGTAGCAGTTATCGTAGAGTAAATGCAAAGCTTAACGTGTTGTTGACTGTACATATATCCGACACTGTTGCGGGACAGTAACTCATTATTAAGCTCTCTAGCCTGCGAAGAAATAAAGCAAGTGAGGTCGATCCGCAATGGGCCGGTGTGGTTTACTAAGTTTTTATAGCTCTAACTCATTTACGAGAGGTTCGTAGTTCTCGTGAGTACATATAATATCTATGATAATAGTATTTCAAATCTATATTATATTTATTTATGAACTTGAATAGAAATCGCAGATTAATACAATATATTCAGTCATTAAGATTGATATTCGCAAAATTAAATAATAAAAGCTATACATTTTTAAATTAACATTAATGTTGTCATGACGTGAATGTCATCTCGTACCTCGTTGCAAATCAACCTCTTGAAAATTACTTTACTTGGAGACGCACGGATTTACTAGTGGTAGGTTAGATCATGTCAGAGACAAATCGCAGTAATAAAGCAAGCTTAATGAATGCCGTGATGCTAGTGCTGTGAATTGAAATCATTATCTCCATAATTTATTATGGAGATCCTCGCCAGGTTACCTAGTGAAAATATAATATGTATCACTCGATATAAGTTGTGAGACGTTTTGAACAGACAGAGCGATACTTTACGCCCAGCCAACTCCTGGAGACCTATTTTTGAATTACAAATGCGACTTCGAAATCACCGATGTGACTAATAATCACCGATTTTCAATAATTCTTATTTTTGAATATCACTGATGTGACTACCTTAGTCACAGGTGTGATTTCATTACGAGTGCCCTCACCCACTCGTAATCAAGTCATAGGTACTTGTGGAAATGTTATCTGTGTTTTGTTTGATTTTTCAGTCTATATATACAATATACATATATGAATGTAACACATATATATTATATATATATATATATATATATATATATATCTTAATATATATATTTCTTGTGTGCGTGTGTATGTGACTGAACTCCTCCTAAACGACTGGACCAATTTTGATGAAATTTTTTGTGTGTATTCCAGGGGGCTTGAGGATGGTTTAGATTCACAATACGGTCATATAGATATTGTTTTTCAGCTAAATTATTTATTTAAAAACATTTGAGACAACGTGAGACAACGTGACATTTGAGACATTTGACATTTGAGACATTTGACATTTGAGACATTTGACAGGACAACGTCTGTTGGGCCAGCTAGTATATATATATATATATATATATATATATATATATATTATATATATATATATATATATATAACCATAATGGTTAAGCCGGCAATAACCGGCAGCGGCTACATTCTGCGTGGAACCGAACTCTTACATTTATGTGTGTACTTTATCTATGTTGGCAGCTCTGCGATCGACTTTCAAAAATTGGATGTTTAGGAATCCGTGACCTCAAAGTCACCGCGGACTATTTAAATTCAAATTCAAATTCAAAATCATTTATTCAGTCTGGGCTGTTACAAGCACTTGTGAATGTCGAAAAGCTACGCCATCGGTTCGCAAATCTACGGCGGGAGACCTTGTACTGAGAAGAACCGGCAAGAAACTCAGCAAGGGCTGTTTTTTTTCCCTGTATTAAATAGATACAGAGTCGTCAATTTGGAAAATGACTTCAATATTGATAATTCATGAAGTCACTTTCCATTACATAGTATAATTAATAAAAAAATATTTAGAAAACATGCCTATATTAGGAATGCCGTGTCATACAGTTTTAAAAGAATATATTAAAGTTAAATTAAAATTATAATAAATACGAGTAGTACCCAGTATAGCAAAGAGCAGACTCATCTCCGCTGGCAGCACCCGTTCACGAGCATGACGCATGAACCAGCCATCGCTTCGCTCAACCATGTTTTAGGGAACGTAACGACCCGCCTCACACGACACTGCCGAAGAGATTTTAATGAGAGTATGACTACCCTTAAGCCACAGAAGGATACAAATTACCAAAAACAGGTACCCGTGTAAATTAGCACAACTAAAAAAAAAAAAATCAACCGCAGGACACGCGCATACAATCATTTAAAAACTAGCAATAATGTATTATACAAGTAACAAAAGGTTATTATAATAGGTACAGTTAAATATACATGTTATTATGTTACACAGTTACCTAAGAATTTATTAACAATTTGTTTATTTCAACGAGCGAGGGTTTTTTAGTCCCAGACACTTCGATCATCCAAGTAATCCTGGACTCGATAATATCCTTTGCTCATCAAAGTTTTTTTTACTCGAGTTTTAAGTTTATTAAAAGGTAGATTAACAATACTGTGTGGTAACTTGTTATAAAAAGTTATACATTTCCCCAAGAATGAGTTTTGTGTTTTACGTAATCTAAAATTTGGAACAGCAAGCTTATTTTTATTTCTTGTATTTAATTTATGAACATCGCTATTCTTAATGAAATTATTGTAATATTTGTGTACATAGATTATATTTTCATAGATGTACTGCCCCGCCAATGTTAAAATGTTAATTTCTTTAAACTTATCCCTAAGGGAATCCCTTGGTCTTAAATTATATATAGCTCTAATTGCTCTTTTCTGTAGTATAAAAATACTTTCAATGGTGGCAGCTGATCCCCATAGCAAAATGCCATAAGACATTACACTATGAAAATAACTAAAGTAAACTAACCTTGCTGTTTCAACATCAGCTAGAAGCCTTATTTTTTTAACAGCATACGCAGCTGAGCTAAGTCTGCTTGACAGAGCATCAATATGGGTATACCATTGTAATCTGGAATCTAAGTGTATGCCTAAAAACTTAGTACTCTCAACAAGAGATACCACTTCACCATTAATATTTAAGGGTGTATTAACCTGCCTTACATTTGGTATAGAAAACTTAACAAATTTGGTTTTTCTCGAATTTAATGAAAGATTATTTAATGTAAACCATTGTAGAACTTTTGATAGAGCACTATTTACCTCGTCCGAACAATTGCTGCCTCTGTCAACTTTAAAAACAAGAGAAGTATCATCGGCAAATAGCACTGTTTCACATAAAGTGCTTGTATAGTAAGGAAGGTCGTTAATATATATTAAAAATAGTAAAGGACCTAATATTGATCCCTGAGGCACGCCCATAACTAGTGAAGTTCCAGCAGATTCAGTTTTATTAATAACAACTTTTTGTATTCGATCCGACAAGTATGACTTAATAAGGCCGAGTGATTTGATAGAGACACCATAATGCCCTAATTTCCTCATTAATGTGTCGTGACTTACGCAATCAAATGCTTTAGAAAGGTCACAGAAAATACCTATTGCGTCTTGTCTGCCCTCCCAAGCATCAAAAATGTGTTTTAAAAGTGAAATTCCAGCGTCTGTAGTGGATTTACCCTTGGTAAAACCATATTGGTTGCAATGAAATAACTTGTTAAGGGTAAAATAAGATGATAGCTGATTATAAATAATCTTTTCAAAGATTTTGCTCAAGGCTGGTAATATAGAAATGGGTCTAAAATTAGTAGGGTCACTCTTATCGCCAGACTTGTAAAGTGGAATTAATTTACTATTTTTCATAAGATTTGGAAAGACCCCCTCATCAATGCATTTATTGAAAATTAGGGCTAGGTGAGGCGCAATTTCAGAGATAATTGGTTTAATAATATTAGTTGAGATACCCCACAGATCCTCTGTTTTCTTATTATTAAGTGATTTAAAAGTTTTGAGGATAAATTCAGCATCAATATGTCTAAAATGAAAAGATTCCTTAATCTCGTTTACATTTGATTCAAGGAGGGCGACCGCACCGTTTGAACATGATCCGAGGCTACAAGTAGTATCTATAGGTATTTGGTGGAAAAACCTTTCAAATTCGGAGGCTACTTCGTTATCAGATTGAATTAACTTATCCTTAACCTTTAGCGAATAAGTATGTTCGTTTTGTTTTATTTTCCCTGTTTCATGGTTTATTACTTTCCAAACAGTTTTTACTTTATCTTTTGAAACATTAATTTTATTGGCAATAAAAAGTTTTTTAGCTGTAACACAGACTTTTTTAAATATTTTAGAGTAATTTCTTACATACTCAATAAATTCAGGGTCCCTAGAATTAGATTTTAGGGCATATAGCTCATATAATTTTCTCCTACTTTTGTAAATACCTGGTGTAGCCCAGTCACTGAATTTCTTTTTACTCGTGTAAATCTTAATGGACTTTTGTTTAAATATTTTACTAGATTCACTTTTGATAACATTAAAGACGCTGTTATATAAACTATTTGGGTTACTATCATCTAATGGTAAAGAATAAATTCTATCATTAACATTATTTTTAAATTTTTCAACACCGTGTTTTGTAATAGGCCTACAAGTAACCTCAATGACCAATGGTGCATGATGGTGCTCAATAGTCACAAATTGTCCACTATGGTCAGAATTAATGAAATTAACTATGGATTTTTTAGTAACATCACTGTTGCAAAAAATATTATCTATACAAGTGGCTGACGTAGGTGTTACTCTAGTAGGTTCATCAAAGACATTAACTAAATTGAATGATTTAAATAGATTTAAATATCTGCTAGACAGCTGTGACATGTCTAATATATTTATATTAAAGTCTCCACAAACAATTACTTTTTTATTTTTCTTACAAATAATTCTCAGTATTTCCTCCATAACAGACTCAAACTCTTGGTAGTTCCCTGAGGGGGGCCGGTAAACAGCGTTTAGTCAGCGGTGATTTCGAAATCGCATTCGTAATTCAAAAATAGGTCTCCTGATGCTTATTAAGATCATTTCGACCGCACCTGGTACTGTTCACGCTTCTAAGACTCGCAAATATTTCTCCTAAGTTCCTAAATAACAAAGGTCGTATCGTCAGTGACCCAACAGAACATTCTTGGAGCATCGAAGAGACTTTGGTTCATAGTATGTTCTTTATAGGCGCTTTAATAGAGAGGGCTCTGAAGAAGTGTTTGCAATAGTGCTTGCCACCGCAGGAGTGTATATCTGTTTCACCAGACACCGATTTATTCTAGCACAGTCGGTTCAAGAGTGTCTTTCTACTACGTACGGGTAAATTCTGGAATGAGCTCCCAGTTGCAATACTCCCTGGGCGTTATATATATAGTACATAAAACGATCCTTAAGAAGACATTTACATTTATATATCATATAAATAAATTAAACTGAACCTTAGAATGTGAATGTGTCACCTCGTTTGCCACCACCAGTAATAAAAAAAAAACAAAATTAACGTTTAAGAATTCACCATAAAAGTAAGAAACCGAACGGTTTGGTTATTTGTAAAATAAGTAATACTTGGTTTGGTTTTCGGTCAGGTGGTTAATAATAGCAAAACCTATATTCAAATAACATCCTAGTTTTGTTACTTAGTTCATCAGTAACTTTTTATGTCCAACAGTAACCAAAAGTTATGTGTTGTTCATGCAAATATTTTTTCCGTGTTTATTACAACATAGGCGCAGTTTGTCACGTATTGTATTACCCTTTTTTATCTCTATAAATCATAATGTTCTTCTTGCTATATACGCACAGGTTATTACACATTTGGTGTGTTTAGAGATTACCTACCTTGTCTATTTATGTTTATTATTACATAACAGTAGGCATCAGTAAGACTTAGCCACTCACGCTGGCCCAGTGCGGGTTGGTCGACATAACATACACATTTCAATTTCTTGGCAGGTATGTGCAGGTTGCCCCACGCTGATTTCCTTCACCGATGGAATTCAGATAAATGTACAAATTGAAAAAAACAACACTGGTACATGGAATACACGGCAAGCTGCCCAAATCACACTCCCAAATGACACTTAAATTAATTATTTTTCCTGTTTAATCATCTTCATCTATTTGGCTCCCAAATCAAACAGATAATTATTATTATATGTATGCATATTTTCTTTATAATACATATATAATAATAGACGTACAAGTCATGTAAATATATTTATGTTTTGCTACCTATTGTGCAAATGGTGTCTGTTCATACGCTTGTGTGCTTCGTATATTTTTAGTGTTTGACAAATACCATCGACGGCATCAATCAGGTATCTGTCGGTCGATTAATTGTTCGGTACCCCCAATTTACAATACTCACATTGATAATCTTCGGATACATATAATAATAACCAAATTGTGTGCTACATTCACAAAAGGTGGGTTGCACCAATTCCTCTGACAAAACCTGTTTCTATTTCAACGCACACCGTTACGTTCGTAAATGTTAGTAAGATTTAATCTTACGCACGGTTCCTGGACTTGTCTAAGTTTATATTAGACTGAATAGCACATTACTTACGGTCGATGTTCCGAAATCACAAGCTCGTCCCTGTACTCCTAAGACGTTATTTTATTAAGTCGTCATCAATTTCAAATACAAGTAATTAGTAATTCATAATACAATGTTGCTTGCACCGTTATTGCATAACTAAAAAGCGCGTTCCACAGCATTATACGCCATACTAAGTTATAAAAGCCTGATAGAAGGCAAAGGGTTATCCACTCTGTGTACCAGTGTATCAGTTCTTGTTTTGTCTCTTTAAAACATGACCCTACTTGTTTTTGTGTGTGACCGCATCAGAAAATGAGTTCAAAGTAGGTAAATGAAAAATTGCCGTTTCATGTACTAAATACGATGAGTTCACGGGTCGCTGGAAAAATAAAAAGAACATAATGAGCATTGCTATGCCTCTGCATTTTGTGTATGTATATATTACTAATAGGGCTTATTACACCAGGGATATAGTGCCATTGATAGAGATATGTCTACTTATGACACATGAATTGATTAATGCGTATAATTTTAATTCTGAATAGTTTGGAAACAGATTGTTATGATACACGTCGGTTATTCAAATTAAGCTAGATGGGTGCTTCCCTTGCATCAGTGCTTTTTCATACATTGTATGAGAATATTTCGTTACATTTTAATAAGATTATAATGTAAAATAAATACTTAAAAACACTGAAAAACATGGTTACGCGCAATGTCAATCTTTATCTTATATTAGTGTGACAAATTTAGAGAATTAACTTCGTATAGGATTTAATTAAAATTGTTGTATAGCGTGGAGTCTTAATAAATATAAGAGAAATAAAAGTGTCTAATTTATGAAATTAAAATTTCAAAATTTCCGACACTAATATTGTAAATAGTCTTTGAGGTTGTACGGTTTATTATGTTTGTCGCCGGTATAATGGCCGAGTGAACTTGACGGTTTTGGCTGCAGCAAAATTTCTTGTTACAGTTTAGTCACAAAGTGTTTAAGGCCATGACCCAGATAGTTTAAATGCTAGTTTCTCGTTGCATTACCAACAAATAAGTGGAAGAAGACTACGGAAATTATATCGTAAACATTTTAGTGTATGCATACGTCACGTCAATTTGATGACTGATCTTGGTTCAAGTCCAAATGGCATAAATTCTTTTTATGGTAGACGCGTCAATATGTGTAGCCAAATTATTGTTTAATTATAACACATAAACTTTAACATTAAGACGTTGTTACCACCACGTGAACTGATGAAAATCTAAGCTATTTCCGTCCCGTTTTATTTTTATTGGATTATAGTTTGAGCACACTATGTTCTTAATCTCAAATCCCTGGTGTAGATAATGTATGTAGCTTACGTGGGAAAAAAATAACAGACACGATTTAAAAAATTACTCACTGTGTCCCAAAGACGCGAGGTTGTCTTCGAAAAAGTGACGTTTCTTTTACTAGAACCGGAAAGAGAGTCGAAGCGTAGCTTTTTCAGCAATATAACAACGAGAAATATAATATAAATATAGACAATTATACAAAATTGAAGGAAAAATGTTATAACCTGATTATTTCTAGTACAACCAAAATAATTCAAAGTAATACCAATTTCATCTTTAACGATCCCTACATCCACTGGGAAAAGGGAGCCGTAAAAGCTAAACACTAAATTCATCTCCTCTTTATAAAAATATATAAAAGTGATATATATAAAAAAAATAATTATATTAAAGTCATAGGTATATAAAAATCGGGGTTCGCTTCGGGAGTAATTAAAATAATGTTCACTTACATAACAATTATGTACTTATCCCATGGGAATATCTACATCTGTTTAAAACCTTGATATACAAAAAATAAGAAACAAATACGAATACGAACTTGAATGTTTTTTGTTTTTCCGTTTATGGCAGTATTTTGACATACCTACATGTAGACAATTCGTTTAATGGTAACCGGTTACAGTCGTCTATAGCCCTTATGAAGTTTCTGTCAGGTTCCTGAAGTTGCTATCAATATTTGAACATAAAATGTAAAGTCACGACACCCAGTAATTTCAGTGCCTTTTCACATTTCCCTTCACATCGAAACACAGTTATGGAAATACTGCTATTTTGCAGCAGAAATAGGTAAGACTGCGGCACACAAGTTCATAGTCCGTCACAGTAGGTAAATAGTCCTCCACGAAAGCATTCGAAATATCAGGTCAACTTAATAAATGTACTAACACCAAAATAAAATCGAGATAATTCCGAAAAGTTGTTTCACAATAAATATTTTTAATTGCTCTTAAATGAAAAAAGTATATAAATTTTAATGTACGAAAATAGTTAAAGACCCGTATTGTGCAATGCCATACAAGAAAAAGAGATTATGTTTAATAATCACTATTTATTAAAATATTACAATTTCAAAAAAGTTATACAGAAATAATAATGCTAATGATCCTAAATGGTTTACCTAACACAAAAGTGACCACACCAATAAAATTACTGTAATCTGTTTATAGTCATGAGTTCTACTTTTTAACAAATTTTGACGTTACAAGCAATAACAAAGCTTCCTGTATTAACATCTTTATTGGTGAGACTTTAAGATACATTTTTGGGAGACTACATGACTCTACGGTGCTATACCGCACCCGTCTCTCTCATCGCAAGCGGACATCATTATGGGCATACAATTGGGCAACAATACGATGATTTGCGCATTTGAAAATGCTTTTTGAGTCTTTTTAAGTCTTGCAATAGCCATGAGTTTTATAACAAAATTGAAATATTTTTGAAAGAGATATATAGTCATACAATTGTTAAAAATGCCTACTGTTTGAGGATATTGTATGTTTGGACACACTACGTGAACATTTTTAAGTATAAACACGACGTGTGTCTAGCGTCAATGGACATTTCTTGTCGGCAAATTCATATGAAACAGTTAATTTCATGCTTAATTTTTGTACAAAATATTTTATTCTGTATTGAAAAGCATTATCTTTGGTATTCATATACATAAATGGCGATATTTTAAAAATATCACTAAATATGGATAGTATTCACATTCTTTGTGACTTTGTATCTATTTATAGGTGTTTCACAAACAATTTCTGGAAATAAGTCAACTTTTATACTTTATATAATACTGGTCAATGTTCTCTAACAGTTTATTTAAATTAATACGCAAATAAAAAGTTTGTATATCATTTCGACCCGCACACGCAAAATAATTTCTTAAAGCAACTATTTTTGGTGCAATCTCATATATAAATGTATCTTAGCTTTATTGATTTCCAAT
Source organism: Scirpophaga incertulas (assembly GCA_036419045.1). NCBI lineage: Eukaryota > Metazoa > Arthropoda > Insecta > Lepidoptera > Crambidae > Scirpophaga > Scirpophaga incertulas. The sequence continues at coordinate 11,015,899 of CM071638.1, read as the reverse complement.
TATCATTTATTCATATCATTTCAGTAAGAAACGAATTGATCAAGAGGAATGTTGTAAAAGTTCCTCTTAACCATTTCGAAGCGATATATCAGAAAATGACCCACTGCGCGTTAATGAGGAGTGCACTCTATGAAACTAGGTTAGTCTGTATTACCAATGTCTTAACTATGACAGCTTTCATTGCAATTTAGAAGAATCACTTTCTACGGCAATCTTATTCGTCCGAAGTTTTTAATTCACTTTTAACTTCCTTGACAGTGAATTAATTGTACAATGATGTATAGATCAACATAGTATGAAGAATAGATATTTTTTTATGAATATAATATATCGCGTTCACTAAATCTTAAAGATTCCTTTGCTATTACTATTGCCTAAAGTATAAAGACGAGGCCGAAATGTATGCATTCATGAACGGTATTATTAACAAGCACAAGTTAACAACAATTAACTGTATTCATTGCTTATCGTATGCACTTTGTTATATCCCCTTCAAGTGTCAGAAAACTAAGATAAAAATAAAAATATTTTATTTTTAACTCTTTTTTGATAAATTGCACTCCTTTACATTTATAATAGCGAGTATTTCTATAGCCTCGTGACTTTGAACAGTTAGAGAAAACGAAGACGAAGCCACGAATTTGAATCATTGAAAACATTGTTAATTAATATAATGGCCGGGAAAATTATGTTTTCGAAGTAAGTATTTTCAGTTACTTTTCGTCAGCCATACAGCATATTAATAGTAACTAGTGTATTTTAAGACAAGAAAGTTCTTTATATAAAATTGTAATATTGTAACTGTTAAATTAAGCTTTATCAAATTTGTGTTTACATTAATATGAAAATGTATATATGAAAATAATCAATTACAATAAATTAGTAGCATATAATTTCATATTTTTTTAGTGTGAAATAGAATTTACCTTACAGAGTAAAAATATTTATTATATATACGCAAATATTTTATCTATCACAGGTTATTACATCGTGAAAAAGTTTTTTTTAATGTACGCACCTAACTTAGAAATATAAAATATGTACAAAAGGGTTCTTCCAAATATTCAATAGGTGTACTTTATAATGTTTTAACCCCGTTCCATCAAAGCCTTTATGGCCAAGGCTCAAGCAGAGTTTAGTCGCTAGGTCATCCCAATAGAGCCGCCTTGATCGATTTGGAATTCGGCATAATCATCGTGGCACTTGGCTCTATTAAGATGAAGAATGGTATCTATTAAGATTCTCAGCCTCTCCTCTTCAAAGGGAAAAAATATTTTTAACCGCTTGTCGTTTTATAGTAGGGTAGACGACTACAACTGATTATGGCCATGTTTATACTATAATTATCTGATTTGAGCAATTTATATCTAATGAAAGTATGTCAATATAGAAATTTCAGTTTAATTATTAATTTATATTGTTTTTAGATTTCTAAAAAATGAACAATTATTATTTACGTAATTTTAATGAATCGAACACATTTCTAGCATTCTCACATTAAATGTAACATTTTTTTATATAGAAAGTATAATTATAAACGTACAAATAACAAAGTTATTTTAAATTTTGTACATGCGCTCATACAAATTAGGCGAGTTTATTGAGTTATGACGTCACAACTGCAGTGTTTTTAGTATGGAGTGTTTTTGAGCGACCCGCGACAGCGCCGCAAACATGTCGATGTATCTTCAAAAGTAATAGGTGCAGGGGCACGATTCTCATGCAATAGAAAAAAGTTCACATTCGTAAAAAAGTTCGAAGTTCGAATTTTTTTCGAATGTAACACAGTTAGTCTATTCTCAGAAGTTCACAATCGAACTAGTTCGCATGAACGTCATTCGAACAAAACGAGTGATACGGACCAGTAGAAGTGACATTCGAATACGAATTTAAATCAAAGTTTGATTGGATATACTTTTTGTTTGTGTTGATTTGACTTTACATAGGAAATGGACGAATTTATTGTAGATTTTAATTATAATTTAGTTCAAGAGTTAGAGGCAGCGAATGCAGAACCGCCGCGACGAAGTGTTTCAGCAAATGTAGGTCCATTTGATTTGAGCAATGCAGAGTTTATTAACATTTTCGATTAAATAAGAACCTTACATTAGAACTCATAAATGTTTCAGCCAGTGATTCAACAGCGATCACGCATTGACTTATTAAAAACAAAGGTAGGCAAATAAAAAAAATTAAAAAAAAAATATATATGTACCTATATATATATATATATGTATATACATATATTCTACATATATATATATTATATATTATATATGTGTGTGTGTGTGTGTGTGTGTGTGTGTGTGTGTGTGTAGAAAATATCGGAAATAAATAATTTTTAATTCTCGTTTTAAGTTGTTTACTAAAAAACTTAAGAGTTTAAAATTCAAGTGTCATATTAATAAAATAATATATTTTTAAAAGTAATATTTACGTATAAAATCTATTAGTAGATGATGCAGTAACAGCGTTTTTATAAACCTTAATAATAAGGTAATTTATTATTTAATCTATACCCGACGTACTATTTCGAATAGTAATTGTTCTATGGTGCTCAGAATACGAAATAACGAAACATTCGAACTTTTCAGTAGAGCGAGATATTCGTAACGATTTTAATATGGAAAAAATTCGATTGCATGAGAATCGTGCCCCAGGTGTACTGCTGGTTCTACAATATTTCTCACTTAAAAGAGTACAAGTGCAGCGTTGTGCAGCGTTGTGGTGAGGCTGGGCTGACGATTTATTGTGATTTGATGATCGTAGGGAGACGCTGGATTGGTATCCAGTATCTTCAGCTGCATCGTCCTGCGCTGCAGGACCGATCGATACGGATATTCTTGGGGAAGCCTATAGCAATGGGAGTGGGCGAAATGATAAGAGTAAGGACAGAATAAGGAGATAAAGTCATCAATAAAAATAATGACTAAATCAATAAAAAGTATTCTACTCAGAAGTTGTTAAGTACTTAATCAAACGTTTAAATATTGACACAAAAATTCTGGCAATACGAGGGAAAGCCTTTTGAGCCACCGGAAGGAAAGTCAGACCGCATTTGTATTGAACCTGTACATTCATATACAGTTTGCTGAGCTTCCAATCCAACCGTGTCACAAATAAATAATATTTTTCTTAATGTGTTCTCTATTTAATTTGTAAATACGTACGTAGGTAATACATATAGTAGTTATTAATAAATTTATATAATATAACTGGGTGATATTTCATACAAATATATATTAGTAAACTCATTGTCATATTGAAAGAAAAATGAAAAATTACAATAGGGCTAATGATTAAGAAAGCTATTATTGCATAGTAAACAAGAGTTCTCTAATTATTAGAGAAATATTTTGGTTAATAAAAAATATTTTCTCAAATTCTTTGGGATAATTTATTTTGAATCTGTGTTATTTATGATCTTTCTGTTTCAAAATGTTTAAGTTGATGAAATTATATTTCACATATACTTATGTAATGTATTATGCAATAGAAAAACATATAGGTTGCAGTAATTTAATAAATGTAGAGCCATTTATAAGCATGATAGAGCCTTTTAAAACATAACCCCTAAACGTTTAAACATAATTGTTATACCTACACTTCAAATAAGCAACTACTTTGTAAAATAAAGATTCTAAACAATATTCAATATCTTAAAATGCAATATGGCATTTTAAGAATTTGCGAAGAGCGAAATTTTAAAGCTTCCTTGCAAGCAAAATTAATGATATACTTGGTTCAAATTTATGGAATGTATATAGCAATGTACCTATATAGTTTTATTTTATATTTTAAAATCGTCAAAAAATATTTTGTAACCATCAGTTAAAATTAAAAACCTTAAAAAACATCGTACCTTGAATAAGGGTGAGCGCGAAAACTAATGTAGTTTTGAAATACATCACAAATACACAACTTGCTAGCTTTTCAAACTGAAAACTCCGTCAACTGTTCTTACATAAATAAGAAAATGCTTCTTTCATTTCACTTCAACCGCAATATCACGAGTAATAGCATAATGATTGTAAGAAATTGCGGGAGCAAATAGTGCATCTATTTTGCATAAACGAGGCAACGCGACGCGCGGATCTGATACGCAAGGGACAACTGTCAGCGCTGGGCGATCATTCTTACTTATATCACTAACGGTTATGTAGCTCGTGTTTAAAGACGCCACCTGCGGATGGTATGAGCTTTCGACCGAAAGTTTTAAATTGGAACTTCAGTTTTGTGAATTGTCAATATATACAATATACATAAGCTGCTTATATATCTTCTGTGTACAAAAGATTTTAATCCGCGAAAAAAACAATTATATATATATATATATATATAATAAATTAATATCTTATACATTATTATATCTTAGTAGATATAATTAACTATTTATTTGACAAACTTATTGAAATAAGTAAAATAAAACTCAAGCACTTGATGACTTCACTTGTTATCATTTATTCTTTATGATATTTAACAAATTACATACGTAATTTACGTTTCTAAGAAAATAATACTGAACCAAGCTAAACTTTATTATTATTATTATAAAAGTAGCGCAATTGAGCCATAACCAACATGTGCCGCCTATGGATTAAAAAAAAACATTTTAAATGACAAATAATCTCTATAATCATTATTTAAACATTATTATTTAGCTCGACCTTTCGAAAGAGATCCAATGTGGTCACGAGAACTAGAACGAATGATGTCTTCTCGCGACCACAGTGAATGCAATTCAAATATGGTGGTTAAATCTTAATTTGTCACTCCTCGGTAAAATTGCATTGTTGCAGTTGAGGTAAGTAAAAAAATTTAAATCATGATAAGAAGAGTTTATATTTTTATGGTATTCACTCGAGAGTTCATAAAATTAAATAAGTACTACAGAAAAGTAAGAGGAAACACAAAGAGAACAGTGCCATTAAAATGATAAAAATTACTCACCGTAAAACTCAAACATAAAAATTAACGCACCAAGCTCAATGAATTTATCAATCCTCTTTAATAGCACTCTCAAAAATACTCAATCTGAAAAAAATGGTGAAATTACATATATTATACTATTCTGTCGATGATATTTATAATTATAAATATTATTGCATAATATTTATAATTTCCCTGTTATTTAATTAAATTTAAATATTACTCCTCATAAATTATTTATTAGTAGATGTGCTTGTTTGTTAAAAGATACCTATTGATTTTTTTATTATTATTTTAATTTATTGATAATTGATTGATTTGCACATTGTCTCACAGTAGAAAATGAACATCGTACAATCTGTATTTTACATAGCATATTTCTATGCATCATATTCTTGCAAATAAATAATATAATTATTGTATATGTATTAATGCAATATTTTGAGATTTGTGTTCTTACAATATATATATAAAAAATACATCAATATTATAAAATAATAAAGCCCATAGTGCCGCCGGCAGTGGAGCAAGTTCCAAGCTACCAGTGGTTATGGCTGCAGAGAAAGGAACCTCCGGACAATACGTGCCGTTTCGAGAATCCCTGCTTTCTAGATCCGACCCTTTACCTATCCATCAAGCGAGAGTCTCTTAAAATAATGTTCGTGACTCTTCACTATCAGGCCTTTCGCCAACATCACTATGATTTTAGAATCAATATCCCACATTGCGGTTCCTCCTATACTGGTCCCTCATATATGCCAAGTTAATGTATGGAACTTAATAGCTTAATACAAATATGATAAATAAATTTATGTTAAGTAAGAACAACAATAATTTAAATAAAAATTCCATCAAATACATAAATAAAACACGAGAAAAAAATACTTACCCGTACTCGTCGTTCAAACGTACGTAACGTACGTAGGCTGCAATAACTATTGGCGCTCTTTTACTTTTGAACTTTGTAGTAAAAAGCTATACATTTCTCTATAGAAATGTATAGCTTTTTACTACAAAGTTCTACAAAGTGTTACCGATTTGCCTTTTCAGATTTAAATCATTTGGCAAAAATACTCTTATGAAAAGTTATTATACTGTTAAGGGTTAGGTACTTATATGATAACAATGCTTGGGTTTAATTTTAATAACTCAACAGTTACGTTACCAAATATTATAACTGTAGTAAATAACATAATGAAACTCTATAATTTCACATTATATCTATAAAAGCTATCTTTTATAAATATAATGTGAACTTGTTTTAACTTGTAGAGCATTATTTTTCTTAGGCTGGCATGTAAAATTGACGACTCTAAAATACAGGGGAAAAAATAGCCCTTGCTGGTTCTTTCCAGTACCAATCTTTCGCCGTAGACTAATGGCGTTGCATCTTTGAAGTGCAAATGTGGTTGTAAAAATCCAGTTTAAAGACTACATTTTTAAATTGATTTGATGTCATTAATAGCGAGCGGCGAGATCTGATTTTAATTTATAAAAAATAGTAGTTTGGTTTTTACGACGGCTGCTACTTATGTATCCGGAATAGAAAAATTAAACAAACGTATATGGCTAAATATGGGTTTATTGTTTTTCAAAGTATTCTCCACGATGATCGATACACTTTTGCATACGTTGAAACCAATTTTTATAGCATTTTTTCCACTCTGTGGTATCTCTGAAACATGCTGTTTGAACGCGTCGACGGCATCTTCACGGGTCGAAAATCGTTGACCACGTAATTTATTCTTTACATTTGAGAATAAATAGAAATCATTAGGTGCCAAGTCTGGGCTATACGGTGGACGACCCATCAAATCTATTTTTTGACCCTCCAAAAATGTATTTGTTTCGCGTGATGTGTGACAGCTGGCATTGTCGTGGTGTAGAATGATTCTGCGTCGTTGTTGTTTTTACGTACTTCTTCAAATACTTCCGGCAACCAAATGGTCGTGTACCACTCCGAATTGACCGTTTTACGATTCTCCAGTAGTATTGCAGCCACATGACCATTAATACCAAAAAAGCAAACCATTTGCTTTAAAGTGCTTTTTGCACGAGTCACTTTCGTAGGGCTCGGCTCATTTTGAAACATCCAAACTGTAGATTGTTGCTTAGTTTCGGGATCGTACGCATAGATCCAAGATTCATCACCTGTGTAGATGTTTTAAACAGATTTTCGAGTCACCTCCGTTAAATTTTTTAACCATATTCTTGCACCATTCGACGCGACCTTCTTTTTGATGCTAAGTTGTGCGGTATCCAACGCGAACAAATTTTTTTTACGAACAATTGTTCATGTAATATTTTATTAATGCTTGTCATACATATGCCCAGAGTAGCCTCTATCTCGCTATACGTAACATGACAGTCTTGCATAATTAGTTTTCGTACAGCTTCAATGGTTTGTGGCACAATGACTGATTTCGGGCGACCTTCCTTAACTTCGTGCGTGAGCTTACTCCGTCCACGATTGAACTCACTAAACCAGTGATACACAGTGGTTTTTGATGGAGCTTCAACACCAAAAGTTGAAGTTAATTGATCTACGCACTGTTGTTGCGTTAAACCACGTCGAAAATCGTAATAAATCATAGCACGAATATTTTCACGTGTGAGTTCTATCATTTCAGCGATATGACATTTTAAACCCATCAGAAACAAAACACTAGCGTATAAGGAAAAAAAATAACGGTCAGTATTAAAAAAAAAAGAACGAATTTTACCATGAAGGTCATATATTGCGTTTAAAAATGTTGAAATCACAGATTCCGGATACGTAGGTAAGTAGCAGCCCTCGTAGTATTCATGCACCTTATCATCCTTTTACAGAACTAAAAAAAAACGCCAAATACCGTGTATAATGACAGTTTTAAATGTATTCTATAGTAAATTTTATTGGCTTTTAGAAAAAAATCACGCAAACCACTTTTTTCTGCCGGCATACCTATTTGAAGTGTGATGAGGGCTGAAATTTCTCCATCACGCCGGAAACTTTTTATTTTATTTATTATTATTTAATTTTTAAAAATATCTCGGTTTGCGCGCTCAGAGTGCCGGAAAAATCCCGCATACCATCTTGAAGTACATAAACTATATTAGCATCTAGTCCAAAATGTACGATGTTCAATAAATTTATTCCCTATAACGGGACTTTCAGTGTTACCGGCTTCCCGCCTATTAGTTATGAATTCAGAATTAACAAGTTGTTACTCATCAATTTTTACTCTTCTTTCCGCATAAATAAACGCTACCTGTAGATCAGGGTATGTTGAGCTTACCTACCTTGATCTCGTTCTATTCTAATTTGCGTCATGTCGTATTATATTGCGCATAGATATCTAAACAGTACTTACAAGATTAAACGAACTTACCTTAAGTGAAGTTCTATCTTGATTATACGAAGCTCCTTGTCCGAGACAGGCATGGTCAGGCGTTAGTACATAGACGTTACTACATGTAAACACTGTCTCGGACAAGGAGCGAGTATAATATTTTTCTCCCCCTTTGTTCTGATTTGTATAAACGAATAAAGTATGAATTATCTTCGCTTCTATATAATTTTGTGTCACTTGATCCGATTGCTAAAAATGATGTAGTTTAGCATTCGCCGGAGAAAGCTGAAACACTGCAATGGACAGCGTCTGACCTTGCGCTTGAGCACTAATGACCTGGGCTCAGCCATGCATCCCATTTCACAATTTTTTCTCAACACTAACAAAAAAAAAAGTGTCTGACTGACACACCGGAGACGTGCAATGTAAATGAAACTGAATTTCATTATATAATCTGTAACGTTCATATAGTTTTATTTAGAAATAATCAACTCTAACCGCGGTTTCACCGCTAAACCCTACTGGTGAGTCCAGAGGTAATATTTATTTTTTACCGCTCTAGTTTCAATTTTCGTAGTTAAGTTCGTAGTTTGTTAATGTTATGTTAAATCTACCTTTATCCGACGTTCATCAATAATTTCAAAACAATACAAAGATAATATATTGATATCACCTTATTTGGCGTAACCTTAATGTCACTGAGGTTGGGATGGTCGATAGGAAGTAAAAGTATTAGATATTGCGGACACAATCGGCAACAGTGGGACCATGCTGGCGCTATATGGGAGCTTCAAGATCGGAGCTGCCACCACCTGTTTATCGTTTTATTTCCATATGTTCAATATCCGACGCTCCTAAAATGAAAGAAAACGTAAAATAATCCACATATACACTTGCGCATGTATATGTAAAGGCGACCGATCTGCAGCTGGCCAGAGTTATTGACTTAGGCCCAAGCTTAATCTACAAGCTGTCATTATTAGGATGATATACAAAGATATAAAAGTACCGACATAGTTAAAATATCTTATTTACTTAAAAATAATCACATTTTTTTTTAATTTTATAAGGTTGTGATGGGTTGTCAGTTTTAATACTGACAATTAATAACAATCAAGACTGCGTTTTGAATGCCTGTAGATCACGACTTCGTACTCACGTCTCCATTGACACTGTAATTACTTAAGAAATAATTCTGTATTTTAATTTATCAGTGTCCCTAATTATTTCCTTTACAAAAATTAATCGTAGATTTATTAGATCCGCTAAGTTGGATAGTTTGTTATAATTTTTATTGTATCAATTCCGCGTCGATCTTGGTAATGTGCTACCTACTCCCTACAATGTTTTAACGCTTTTAATGTCATGTGTTTATTTGGTTTTGCTGTTCTTTTGTCTATTTTTATATATACCAAATTATAATAATATATAAGTATGTTGCAGATAAATAGGACGATCAACTGTACAATGAAAACTAATTATTTCCATTAGACCAGACAAGAAAACCGTACTAATACGGGCAAAACGGGCTTTTTACAAATTTTACAAATAACTTTATAGATATAAAATTTATTACCTAGCACACTTTAGACACAATAAATACAGGAATACTCAATGAAACTCTTTGTGGACTTCACACATTTATTGTATTTTTGTCTAATAAAAATACTATATATCATATAACTATCGTAGAGGATATATACAGCAATTGACAGTCTTGCTGGTTGTACACACTCTCCAGAGCACAACATAATAGAGTCCCAATAATGCACTTTAAGGATTTCTACAGGACTATTTTTTAATCCTTAATTTACAGCCCTATCACAACTATTTTAAAGTTTTGAAGAAAAAATCTACACTTCCAAAATAACACCATTCAATGGATATAATTATTTATTTATTGCACTAATTAATCCAGATAATATTGACATCATTCAAATTGGGCTTGATAAGAATTGAGTGGTGCTAATTTAGCAGCGTCATGTTTATATTGCAATAATATTTATTCAATTCGCTGTTCACGATGATATTTAAGTACTTACATAAGTTAGGCACACCAATTTAATATTACAAATTAGCGATAATTTCGATTTCTAAAACCGAAGACACTATTTTTAAATTTAGTAACAACTACGATACATGTTGGTGATTAACAGTTTGATATTACAATTATAACGGCTTAAATAGCGTTTCATCAAGTTAATTGCATTCGAAATTCATCAACAAGGCGTTTCACCTCGATCGATCGCACAATACTAATCAAGACTTTTTAGTGTAAAATCAACAATTTATATTGAAGCTAAGAAGCATGAACAAATTTTAGAATTGCAATAAAAAAATATTACAATTGGTTACACACTAGCTCGCTGGGCGTACCGGCCAATGATTTCATGTGGATCACTAAAAACTAGGTCATAATTATGTACACGATGCAACTTAAATCGACAATCTTAGTCAAACTCATTTTTTACATTTACATTTAACAGATATCGAATAAATAAGAACTAGAGTTGGTTGATCCTCGTGATACTGGAGGATGTTGACAAATAAACAGGTAATTAACCTCTTAAGTAGCAAAATCATAGCCGTTATCGAATTGTATTACACCTATAGGATCAGATATAGAAATAGGAGTTAAAGCTCAATTACTTCATTGTCACATCGTAATACCGTAGACAAAAAAAAATAATTTCTAATCAAAAATATATTAACATTAATTTTTCAACTAATCGTCAGTTGTAAAATATTCCAAATGAATGCGCGGTCTACATCTGTTTTAGCTATATACCGACAGTAGTAACTATTGCTATTATTGTACTAAGAAAACACGAATAATATTATCCAAGTCAAAGCTGAAACAGTGCACAGTAAATAAATATGTATTTGTATTGCATTCTACAACTTGTCTTACATTTCTAGAAAAAAACATGAAACAATCTACAGTTCTACACACAGCATACATAGTATGTACAATTGTAATTATATACACAAATACATATCATGGCAAAGATATCAAATAAGTGCTCCGTGTAGCAACCTGTGAACACGCACGAGCATTTCACTCATATCTATGTACTACCGAACTTTAATTATTATTACATACATATTAAATACTCCCTTGGCAATTAGGTACTCGAAAGTTTAAAGCATTTTGAATAAGGCAAACTCTAACGCATATTTGAACGGTGATAAGCTTTGCCGTTATTGGTAACTAACAATTCTTATTGTCCAGATAAAAACGTTGCCAAACACCTCCGTTACGGTGATTCGTACACATCAGTGCCAGCACGCGCCGATCGGTAACGTGTCCGCCGGTGTCAGGGTAAAATTCTACTGTTGCATACATTTTATGCATTAACAAACCCAAAATACGTGTTATATATGTAACAGAATAAATTATATTTATGCACTTGCATTTAAATTTGCTACACTTATTATTTTATGTGCACTCTTTTTGTATACGACGTGCAAAATTATTATGTATATAAATTTTTAATTATGGATTATGTTAAATTATTTATTTATTTAGCATTTCTTGAAAATAATAATGAGTGATTATATATGTTTTTGCAATTTGTACTTCTTTTTTAGGTAATATGAGCATTGACGCTATATATTATTTATTGGTAGATATTTATACTACGTGCGTTAAATCGCAAGTGTCAGCGACATAAAGAGGCATTGTTTCGTTACCACTCAATATTAATTCAAATTTTTAAACACAATACTATGTGGTGGCGACTGATTGCCACCGACGAGAGCGTTTAGCTCATCACGGCACTTATCGGCATTGCCATATATATATGTCGCAGCCAACTGGTTAAAATAGCCGTTCAATCAAACAGCCAGCCCTTTGACTGAACAACGTCGTTCAACCTAGCTTATTAATTGAATATTTGAGTCGCTCAAAACGTTCAACACTACAGCTGATTCAAAAGCCGCCGTCTAATCTAATTAGTTCAGCGCTCACCACCGCAGCGCTAGGTGCGTTTTGTTTTCAATATGGCGTCAACTAGCCGTGGTTTGATTGTTTCAAGATATTTTTCGGAAAGTAAGTAGTAAATATACGTTACACGTGTTATTAAAGACACAGACATTATGAGCTCACATACGAGTGAATCAAAATTTAAACAAATATTCGAAGAGACATTACGGGATTATGAAATTCGTAAATTTTTGACTTTGTAATTTTTTGCTTGGTGCAATAAACAATATTATGATTAATAATTTGTTTTTCATTTTTACTTATTTCATCAAACTTTTGGTCACCTCTTAAACTTAATTAAAGAAACCTCCCAAGAAATTACAAAAAGTCTTCCTATTCTCTCAAATTAAGTACTAAACTAATGGTCACCTTAGTTAATTTGCCATTTAACCAGTTGGCTAAGCGTCGTCTAGCTGTAATGTTGAACGTTGCAATCAACAAGTCGGCTAAACGACGTATAGTTGTGTGATTGAATGGCGTTGTTCAGTCAAAGGGCTAGCTGTTTGATTGAACGGCTATTTTAACCAGTTGGCTGCGACATATATATATATACATATATACGCGCTTCAGAAAATTTAAAACGAAAAGCATTGACGTTTCACTTTAACATATCTATTTGTCAGTTTTTTACGATGAAACATTGTATGTACAGATAATATTCATTATAAAAATAAGATCTAAGTACGACTACAGACAGTTATAATAATGAACAATATCGAGCAATGCCTAGATAGATACCTGTGTCAAGAAACAAAACACAGTTTGTGCGTTTAAATTTGAAGCTAGCTTAGGTAACCTGACAAGGATGACTCGTTGATTTAATTGATATGTCCGAAATAGATGAGTGACACGATGCAAGAACTGTGTGAAGCCCGTGAACACATCTGATAAAAATACAACGTATGGAAAATAACTATTTGCCGCAACTACTGTCACTTATCCATAGGTACACCATGTCGCAAAAATATTTAATTTACACGGTTGTATATTCATACAATCATAAATATATTCATTTGTACATTACACGTGTGATTTTTTCTTTTAAACTATATACAAATTAACACAACATTCCGACCTTCACCTTTATTCACAATTTATTATATTTAAGCTATAATATTAATTAGGGCTGTAGATTAACTAAACATATATTTAAATTAAAATTGGTTTACTTAAAACAACACCAAACGCTACCACAAAAAATTTGAAAACAACATTTTCAAATACAATATCGAAATAAAAACATTTTCTATTATAAACATTTAGGGAATACTACAGATATAATCTATTGAGGGTGAAATATTCTTAAAAACAACTCATAAATTTATTATCGTATTCGAATTTCCAACAAAATGCTTGTTGATGGTGAAATATTAAACTGCTTAAAATAATATAGACACTACGCATAAACATGCAATAAAAGATTCTAGGCTTGCTATCCAATATCTTGTTATTCCTATTAATAATCTGAAGAAGGCGTCCAATAATTTTGGATAGCATCAGCCGATAGCAAAATTGAGATATAGGCTTTTTAATTTTATCCACCAACATTGAGAAGATAATATTATAGTTTATGCATACATAAAGATTAGCAAGAGTGAATCAAAAATTTCAATAAATCACAAAATTAAATTATTTTTTTCCATTTTGTGCATTATTGTGCAAAATATTGCAGTTCAATATTTACACTAAAAACAATCAATAGATATTTTGTTGAAGAGAATAACAGTTAAAATTAACTAGCCGTTCATATAATGGAAATAAATAATAAATAGAATAAAGTTTATACTTAAAATAAATATAAGCAATCCCTTCATTTCCTATATTCCTGTGGAAAATTGGCGTTAATATCTAAAACAAATTCTATGCGACAGTGTGTCGATTTGTTTTCTTAAATCATGACATTATTAAAACAGCATCTAATTCAAAGCCACAATCAAAAATTCTTGCCACAGAAAGTTTAACCATTCGGTTTAACTTTCCATTATTGTGCACAAATGCACAATAATTTCACTAATGCCACTTGTACACAACTAATGGAACAAACAATAGTATGTATGACTTGATATGGACAATCAAACATTATTATTTTGTACAATTATATTTACACATACTAAATACACATGCATTAGACTTCCGGCGATTCTAAACAATATGTAAGAAATGTATTGATTTATAGCGAACCTATTTGATTAGAGTTAAGTTAAAATTGAAAATAGTAACAATAACTATACATAGCTTCAGAGTTCATTACAGAAATTGGGAGTGATAGCAATAAAAAAAACAAATAAATAGAGACATTATAGTAAATGTGATTTGTCTTTGGGCTAGTGAATACTGACAAATATTTGATAAATAACGGATATATTACGTAAATTAATTTCCGTTAATATACAAATATATAAGTGACAAAATACTATTTTGACTTAAGACTGCTAATCAGTCTTTAGTAAATCTAAAATGCCATTTCGTTTAAGTAAATAATTGAAAAGTAGAAAATATATTACTATTTGTGTAAACAAATTCTTAAGAGCTTTAAATTAACAGGAAATATAACATTGTAGTTTGTAAAAATAGGATATTATTCATAAAATAAATAAAATAATACAATTTGGATGCCGAGGTTTTAAGTACACGTTATTTAAAGACAAAATTTGAAAACGAAACATTTTTTGAAATTTTCAATATCATTAATATACAAAGTGATCCATGATTTTTTGTTTATATAATGCATTAACAATTACCTAGCATACAAATTAACTTTCTTGGTAGTGAAATATAGATAAATTCTACAAAATCGAATGAACGATAATTACTTAAAATTAGGTTTCATAAAAATTTTAAAAATAATATAGCCTAAAATTTATTGTATAATTATTACCTCCGATATTTACTTTTTAATTTGTAATTATTCATTGGGTAGTTGTGATATTGACTATTAAGGAGTTTTACAACTATTTCTATTGCAGCTGAATAATAAGTACTGACAAAACAGACCATGTTAATAAACTAACTGAAAAAAGATACAACTCTTGGAAGTTAACACCACAATAGAAACATCATATATTTAGTCAATTATATTCACGAAAGTAACTTGAGTAAGTCTCACTTTAAAATCTCAACACCACAATCTTCGCATACAGAAGACATTCCCAACAACAAAAATAAATGTCAAGCAACTATTAGTGTTCTAGTTACAATAATGTACACATCTTGAGTGTAATCACAGTGTCTCTAGGGAAGAAAGGCATTTTTGAAACACTTTGCGAATGAAGTTGGAGTGATTCTGTGATTACTAGCTTCAAAGACCCTCACCAAGTCAGATATTGGGTGAAGATTGTGCATTACTCATACACAATTTTTTTGTATCGATCAGAATATTGATCCACAAATAATTTCCATGGATTTCATATTTTTATAGAGTATATAATTATATAATATAATTACAATAGAAGAGCAGAGAGTACGAAGGTGTACATTTCACTTGTTTGTAGTGTATGGCATTAAGCAGGACCAATGTTTAAATGTATTGCAGTTACATTATTCAAATGTCTGTCGTCGCCACCAAAACGTATATAACAGTTATATATGTTTTGGTGGTTTAATTATCAAACGTAATAAGCATCATGCTCAAGCATCCCCTTGATCCACCACAAAGCTTCATGGTCTGTCAACTTAAGGTTATTTAATAATTTTAATTGCATAACAACAGATGCTAGATTTGCATAAAACTGGTGCTCAAATTTAAGACAAAACGGTAACAACTATCCCGCTAGGTTAAGACCTCACTAGCATATAGGAACAAGGCATAATTCACTAAATCCAACAGACTACTGAAAAATTTTGAGAAAATACCAAATCTAGATTATAGATGTAGTAAAAGGCCATGGATAAAAATTTTAAATGTTTTCTCTTATTTCATGGTCATCATACAAGTGTACAACTTTCACATGCTTATGGCTTGCCCATCTAGATATTTAATTGCCCATCTAGATATTTAATTGAATATACAATTCAATAGCTCTGTTACTGATAAATGTAAAATCGGGTGCTCATGCCAGTTCATTCCTGTATTGCAACAAAAATTTTGTGGCGCCTTTATTTGAACATTATTCAAACAACATGGATTCCCATTGTTTTGTTGTAGAAAACGACATAAAAAGGCAAGTCTAATAATGTCGACATGGCTAAATCTCTAAACAGCGCAGTTACCAGCACACAAGTAAATGTTGGAATTCTGTAATTATCTTCAATTTATTTTACGCTGCTTCATAATTGCAGACAAATGTTCGAGTACACGAAAGAATGAAATATTTACAGTCATCAATGAGCCACTAAATAAATGTACATTAACAATTTAAAATATTGTGACATACCACAGTTGCAAGTGGCTACTGTGGCACAAAGAAAAATTTGCATTACAGATTAAGTTACCAGCAATATGTGTATATGAAATCAAAAGTAGGCGGCATTGGCATTAAGTTGGCGACTAAAACATTCAAACTTCGTACTGTATCGTTAGTAAACCAAAAGCGAAAGATAGGACGACACAAGATAAACCATGTTTAAAGTTCACATTATACCACTGAATAACGACTAGTTATAAAGAGTATTGTCGACGCTGACATTAAAAAATAGTATAGACGCAATATGAAAGTTGGCAACGACGCCCGAAAGTTACATAGCAACCGAAAAAGTTAAGTAGCAGCTTTATTAGTGAGACGTCGCTTCTAGTTATTAGAGGTGGTGTAGGACGAATAAAATCAATAAACAAATTTCACATTTGACATAATAATGACAAGTGCAGCTGTGCTAACGCTGACAACTATGGTAACAAATTGGCGCACAATGGAAATGGGCAATGGCGCACGACAGTGTTGCCAACTGCACCGTATTTACGGTAAAAACACCGTAACCTGCCTCGATCTACCACCTACCGTAGCAAATTCATTAAGGTAGCAAAAAATACTGTAATACCCATTGAAATGTGAAAAAATCTTACTTTTTAAAATCTAATAGATCATTTTGACAAGTGTATATTAAGTAAAATAATTTCGAGATGAAATTGTTATTTTCATAATCGGCTCGGTTATTTTGCAATTTATTTCACGGCAACACTGTTTACGCTTGGGACGTCGCGCACGTATGAATTCTAAGCCGGGTCCGCTGCGCCATTTTTTGAACAAAACATTGTTGGAAAAACGTAAAGTGGGCGTCGCTGAACAGTTTTGTTAAGTTTTGAACACACGACTCTACTTTGACGCGGCCAACGGAATAAGCTACTAACAAAAACCATCAGGGGGAAACCTTTTATCGCAGCAGGCCATACAGCGGCATGGAAAAGATTGTATTGATTTTAATCCCAGTAAGGAAATGATTGAGAAACATAATAACGATATGTATATAAATATTGAAACAGTAATACTATCAGATTCTGAATAAAAATATGAGTTATATTTCAATTCTAATCATGAACATGCTACTTAATGGGCAAGGTAATTCTATCGTATTTAAAATCTAGATTATGTATTTTGGAAAATGTACCGTATTTTTCGAAGAGTGCTACCATGTGATAAATTTTAGAGTTGGCAACACTGGCGCGCGATAAAGTCGTCAACGCTCACCGATAGAGGCCGGTCGCGTGCCGCGAGCCGGCTCAGAGTTTCCGGGGCCTGGTGAGCCGCCGCTTCTTGCGGTCGGGCGTGCCGCTGGCGGAAGTGGAGGCGGAGGCGGAATTGTCGTCGGAGGCGCGGCGGCGCGCGGGCGGGGTGGCCTGCGCGGCGTCGCCGTCGGCCGCGTCGGCCGCGCCGGCCGCGCCGCCCGCGCCGCCCGCGCTCGCGGGCACGGCGGCGGCGGCGGCCACGGCGGCCACGGCGGCGGCGGCGGCCGGCGCGGGGGCCAGCTCGGTGGCCACCACGCCCGTGGCCGCCGCCTCCGCCTCGGCCTCGGCCGTCTCCGCACTCGTACCGGCCGCCCACTGAAACGACACAATAGTACATTACTGCAGCGGCCAGCAAAAGAGGTGTAGCTACGCCGTAGCACACGAACACTTGAACTTACTGGGATAATAAAGTCAGTTGCACAGAGTACTGGCAGTTGCTTCAGAACGCCAGCTCTGGGCGCTCGTGCTAATTAATTAACTCTGTTGTTTTATTTATCAGGGTGTCCACAGCTATTGGTTAAAGAAAATCCCTGACTTTCCATGACTATCCCTGACCATTTTTTCAAATTTCTATGACTATTTTTTCAAATTTCCCTGACCATTTTTTCAAATTTCCCTGACCAAACTAATTAAAACATTTTTTTTATATAAGTCATTCACTCGCTCTAATACCACAATGAGAAGTGTTGGCAATTAAAAAATAATAATAAAACAATAGCAGGCCCCCAAGGGGCGACGTGGAACTTTTTCAGCAAATAGAATGACTTTTTCATCAAAAAGGAGGACTTTTGTTACTGAAAAGTAAAACTTAATTGTACAAAAAAATCAAACACTTTTTTTGCTAAAACAAATTAAAAACCAAATAATATTAGAACTTTCAACAGTCTATCTTTTTCTAACTTTTTCTTATTATGACTATCTGGAACAGATACGTTTGTAACGAATTCCAATACTTTATCATAAACTTTCAAAGGTGGGTCAATGCAAGGGCCATTTTCAAGCCATCTTATTGAAGTGAATTTCTGTGGAAATTCTGTACTGCCAGTAATTGTTGTATACAGAGCTCGACGTGCCGGTGAGTCTTTAAAATTATTATACATTGTTCTTAAGAGTTCGTTTATTTCCCAATCAGTTTGCTTATGTTCGGTTTTAACAGCGCCATTCACGGTGCACAAACTCCGATTAATGAAGATTTTGAATTTTCTGTAGCAAGTTCTGCTTTCAATTTATGAAGAAAGCTCAGGTTAACATTGGGTTCATCCATCGAACTGCAATAACTTGTCATGGTCTAGATTTAACAAACCCTTTAAAATCCATTTAACATTTGCAGTCGACTTCCCTAGAAAAATATTTATCCAATACCTTGTTTCAACTCTTTCGGTAGTCTTGTTCCAAAATCTTATAACAATATCCATTTGATATTTCTGGGAGACTTTATTTAGTGATTCATCAAAGGAAATTACGTAAAATAGACAATCTTCTAAATTTTTTTGCAAACATGTTTTTAAATATGGTGCTATATTCCGTAGTTTATTACATATGACGCTTTTGTTTTTCCCAATGTGAAGTTTAGGGCAATTTTGCTGTCAGGAAACATTCTTTTGAATGCATGCTGGTTCTAACACTAGTATTAAGGGGCATTTTGTTAAAAACAATTTCTAATGCCCAAAGTATTTCCGCTGATGTCACATTATCGTCTTTGTATGTAGGTATACACATTTTTGTAACTTTACTTTTATGGGAGTCATAAGAACTTTCGATATTGAGGGACGAAGTCTCTGTGGCGCTTGCAATTGTCGAAGTTGATGGTTCATCAGATTCAACCTTTTTTGTAAAGAATGAAATATTTGTCTTTTGGCATGTGAAACCAGTGCATTTTTACCCATGTTACTTAATTTTATGGACTTGCAGCATATCTTACAGAATGCTAATCCTGGGTCATTTGGAACATCATTCAGCCATTCAAAAAATTCAGGACTGACTTTGGGATCTAGCCACAATTTATTAAATGAACATTTTTTGGCACTCATTTTAGTTCTAGTGTTGTAAAATTTGTATAATTCCTCGTAGATAACAGTAATGAGCTGTTTTGTATGAAGAAATAGAAGATTTCTAAATACGAAGAATTAAGTAATATTAAAAGTGAGTAAACTAGTTATAACCTATAATTATAACATAGTTCACTCCAATTTTGAAGATACATGTCCATGTGCACAATATGACTGATAGTTCACCCTGTCAAAGTAAAACTCTTTATTTATTGTAAATACTCATTTATTTCAAACAAAAAAGGAGTAATTTTAGTAGGTAATGGCAAAAAACTACGTAGTTTTCTCCGGACCTAAAAAAATGCTTTAATGGTCTGGATTAAGAATCAAACCAGAGCATAAAATATATCCCTCATTTT
Organism: Scirpophaga incertulas; assembly: GCA_036419045.1. Classification (NCBI taxonomy): domain Eukaryota; kingdom Metazoa; phylum Arthropoda; class Insecta; order Lepidoptera; family Crambidae; genus Scirpophaga; species Scirpophaga incertulas. The sequence goes on along the minus strand of CM071638.1, from coordinate 10,995,587 downwards.
ACAATCATTGAGAAATTTTTGCATGGATTTCAATTTACAGTTCAAGAAATTTTTATTGACAAATATCTTAAATTTTCCCTGACTCTCCAGGTAGCTCCTCAATATCCCTGACTTTCCCTGACCATCTCAAGCGTCCCTGACTTTTCCATGACTTTCCCTGACTTTCCAGAATGTGGACACCCTGTTTATGCATATCCTTCTAATGTCAAATTATTAAGTGTTACGGTGGATAAATTTTAATTATAACCGTAAAAGAGGCATTGATGAACGAACGTGTACATGTGGGCCGCGGCGAAGCCGAGCCACACATACCATCAATGCCTAGTTGTGACCAAGGCTTTTATACTTTTCTTTACATTACTTTTCTTATACTATATTACTTTTCTTAAATAATGCGCGGAAATTAATAATACATTTCAAAACTCAATGACCGACAATTAACAAAATTTTTCACGCGCCAAAAGATTCGTTTCTCATTATAAAACAGATTTTTTTTGCAAGCCAGTTCGATATTTAAATAAAACTCTGATAAGTTGCCTCCTTGGTTTGCCATTTTTCGGAGCAACAAATCGTTCCATTTTTAAAATACACGATAGATATGAATTTACATGTATATTTATTTGGCCGCTAAAACACGACAGATATAGATTTTCATGCATTTTTTTACCGGCCGCTGCTCGCACGTATTTGGCCAGTACAGCAATTTCGATTTATCTCGAAGAAGGTTGTCAAAATAATGCTCAAATTTTCAAGCATGTTTGAGAAAAATCATTATTTGCAAGAACATATAGTTTAAACAACGTTAGATTCAAATCAAATCAAATCAAAAATTTATTATTCAAATAGGATTTTACAATCACTTTAGAATGTCAAAAATGCTACGCCATTGTTTCACAAGTCTACGGCGGGAGACCTTGTACTGGAAAAAATCATCAAGGGCAATTTTTGTTTTCTCCCTGTATCATTACAGAGTCGTCAGTTGGAAGCCGGCTTCAGATACAGTCTGAACCCAACCTCCGATACAAGTTAAAACAACTAACAAATATATATTTCCGTCACAAGAGTCATATTGCATTAAACAAATCTGATATGTATATGTCCGGTACAAAACAAAAATATTACTTATTATAGAATCATTAAAATTATATATCGCAAAATTTACATCCAATAAAATTAAATTAAAGACCATTAGTGAGACGAGGACTTATAACAGTACATTGAAAGACAATATTCGTATCATTATTAACAAAATAGAGTTCTATTTTCATTTAAAAAAATTGCAAAAGGGTTGTAGAGGTCATCTACCTGATATCGTTTTTCAATGGTAAATTGAAAATGGTAAACCTAATTAAAATAAAACCAATTTATTTCATTAATCTTAAAAAAAAATTGCCTCTTATTGTAAAACCATTTTATATATATTAAGTGTTAAAACACGTTCTCTATAAATAAAAAGGGCAGTAATTAACCTAACATTACCAAACTCCTTGTTTAGCTTCACGCCACTAAGACGCCCAGAAAATATAACTCTGACCACGAAAGTCAACGAAAACCCAAGTATTATGAGCATGATGAGATTTAAGAAGCTACCTTCACATAGTCACTGCTCAATAACGGTTTGGAACCCTCCACCAACCTACATAAAGAATATAATGAAAAATTACTAAATCTAAGTAATACAAATTTCAAGTTTCAGTTATTGTAAAGAAGATATGAAGTAACAAATCTGCGTGGTGTGGGCGTCTAATTAAGAGGGGTGAAAGTCATATTACCAGAAGTAATTTAATAAAATTGTGGATGGAAATAAGGGTTGGGAAAGACCTACTACTGGGTACTAAAGTATACCTTGCGTACTATAAATGTATACCTGTGACAGCAATTCTACAACCCACGCAAGTGCTGTAGTGTATGTTATATAAAGTTGTGACAAAATATTTAAAGTCATTATATCAGTAACTGCATTGCCGTATCTCACTCTTAGGGGTCGTTCAAGTATTACGTAGCGCAATAACATTGTTTTTTTTTTTTCAAATAAAAAATTAGGGAATTGTAACTCCTAAATTGGCAACCCTTTTCGTTTATGTTTTACGGGCAATCCCTCGATTGTATTAGTCTGGTTGTCATTTTTAATTTGTTCCCGCAATTTGGCAAATCTTTTCGTTTATATTTCACGAGGAATCCCTAGATTGTATTGTACGTCATTTAATGTTGTTTTCGTTATCAGTATTCGTTAGTGTTTATGTATACCTAGGATAAAAATTACTACATAACTTTTTGCGAATTTAGGGTAAAAATGAGCACTTGAGTGTTACGTAACATTTACAGGGAGGGGTGGGGGGGGGGGTTTACAGAAAACGTTACGGTGCGTTACAAAGGGGGGAGGGGGGTCAAAAATCTTCAATGCTCTGCTACCATTTGCTATGGATCGTTTTGAAATAAAATAATTTCTTGATATTTTCATTTATTTCTCACTCTTTTCACTTAATAATGTTTTTCATGGGAACACACAAAAGTAAAAACTTCTAATATTTTTTACATATAAAAAACAGATAAAACAAAAAACAGAGATACACCGATTGTTATAGATTATCAATATTTAATAGAGATGAGATGTGCATTGTTTTCCAACAGCAACGATTTATAATAGCTTACGATTAGTACCTGAGCTAACGTGGAACCCGGCGACACACGCAGCGAGGCTCCGCATTCCGCACACAATGGCGGCACAGCGGGCGAGCGAGACCTCCAATACTGCAGCTCTGTCTTGCATTTATTTAATTCCTAAACAATAATACAAATTATTAATTAAAATAGTTTTAATAGATTTAATACAGAGAATATAATATCTAATACATAATAAGTAATGTAAAAATGATATAAAATTGAGTATTTATTTGTTCATAGCATTTGTTTCTGTAGAAAAATGCAGTCCAGTATTACGATATAAACTGATTCAAACATCATTTACTGCTGCTATTATTATTGTAAATACCAAAGTAAAGTATCTATGTTTGTCTCTCTATATAATACTTCTTAAATTAGTTTTTAACTAATTTAAGATTTCACAGCATGTCCCATCATTTAGTAATTTTCAAAGAAGAAAATTGATATCGTAAATCCTAATAAATTATATGATGAGAAGAGAATTAATTAATTAATTAAAGTTTTAACAATGATAATAATTCCTTATTCTGATTTCGTCAAAGTTATTAATAAGCTTAAACGGACTCCATAAAAAATCGGCCAATCCCCCGGCACTAGCAATCAAATTCATCCAAAGGCAACAATAAAATATTGTACGAACCAAAATGTGAATGCGATTTTTTTTTATTATTTGGTGACAATAGTTACATTTTGAGTGGAGCATTTTAAAACGTTTGTTCAAGTATACTACCACGACTTTTGCCATAAATTGTCCTGTGCTAACATATTAGTATAAATAGAAAGTAGTTTAGACGGAATTTGAAACCAGTCAAATCTACACTAATGTTATAAAAAGGAAAGATTTGTATTTTTGTATGTAACAAATAAACTCAAAAAATACTGGACCGATTTTAATAATTCTTTTTTCATTAGATAGCTACATTATCACTGAGTAACATAGGCTATATTTAGTACTATTATCTATATAATAAGTAGGAAAAAAAACCTGCCACTTTACAAATCTTTTGCCAGGACGAAGTCTGTCGGGTCCACTAGTATAAAATAATGTAATATTAATTTTACCGAGTGTGGTCCACGAAAAATTTGTAAGAACAAATAAATATTAAATAAGTTGTACTGCTTTACATTAATAATATACCTGTAGTAGAGTCTGAAACTTGCGGCTAGTCTCCTCATTTTTCTTATCGTAATCGTCGAGTCGATTTGCATACTCAAGTGTCTGCTTCTGCTGCTCTGCAATTTGTTTTTGTTGCTCCGCGATTTGCTTTTGTTGCAAGGCCGTCTTACGCTTACAACTCCTAAGGTCACTTCGTAACGCTGACAATTGGTCATTGTATCTGAAATGCAAAATAGTACATTGGCACACCAATCTTACGAAAGCTCATATTAGGCGTAGGGTTTCTCAATTTTCGAGCTTTTTTCTATCTCGGAGCACGAGAATTCTCGACCACTATTTCTCGAGAATTCTCGGGTTGTCGAGATATATGGAAATTTTTAAAAATATGTGTGTTCTAACAATAAATGTACGCTTTTTATGCAATATTCAACAACATTTGTTATTAGTTTCAATTGACTTTAACTTAAGTATATAAAATTTTTATTAAACGAAATAAAATCTAGCGAGATCTTTTGTCATTATTTCTACACTCAATTTTAGGACTAAACAGTCTTCATCTTTGGGAAAAACAAATAAAATATCTTCTAAAAACAATGCCATCATGTCACCACAATATAATTTAGTACCTTACATTACATACCATATAATTTACTTTAGTCTCTGTACTACAAACTTTTCTATTAAAATGTATAATTGAAACGACAGTTTTTGAATCAGGTATAAAAATCAAACAATCAGACTAGCTTCATAATTACAATGAATAACAATAAGGTACAGGTAACTTATTTTAGTCCAACTTTTCAATATAAACTTTCAATATTTTGTTATATATAGTTTTTTTTGTTACGTAAGTATAATAATCTAATAAACAATTAATAATCAGACTAATTAGAATCACAATTTAAAGAGGAAACTGTTCCAAAAGCTAGCTCACTAAGTATTTTTATTATTTAGGAAATAAGAGGGCAAAAATACGAGGGCATTTAAAGCATTATCTGATAGTCAGTTTCGTATTAAGTTTTAAAAATGTTTGACTTAATTTCTCGATCACTTTTTTCTCGTCTCGAGTAAGGCAAAATTTCTCGGGAATTCTCGTTTCGAGAATTCTCGCAGAGAAACTCCAATTACGCGACTTTAGAAACGATTGTATCTTACTACACCTAACATAGATTTGAGCTAGTTATGTTAATTAAAGAAATCTAAATAATACCAGTGTGAGACGAAATAGACATTGTGTGAGTATTCAAAGTATTGTACTATCGAAGTCGTCAAATCGCGCCTACTATATAATCAATAATCGTAGTTATTTTCGTTTGCGCACAATCACGCTTATCTACAGCCGAAAATGATCTGTAAACCGATTTGTAATATGTATATTTGCTCATTCACTCAAAAGTTAATATCCATTTTGTGCTATTAACGTTGTGTGAGCTACTTATAATAGCTTGCAACCAGTTACTGTTGCCGTCCTTTTTTTGTTCCCCTGAGGAAAATGTAAATTGCATACCCCGGCTGTGGCGAGCCGGCGGTTATGTGAGGCTCTCCTCCCCAGAAGGAGGAGGCCTACCCACTAAAAACCTCAGGGATGGCCTTCCTCAGGCATGTAGGGAGCCCCCGGGAACGCCAAGCGACTTCCGGGAACCCCCAGCCTCCGCTCCCCTGCCCATACAGGAGAGCCCTCTTCCGGGGAGGTTACAATACCTCCCCCGATCTTCTCCACCGACAACGCCCCCCGGCCACAGGAGGGCCGTGGACCCACATTCCAGGGCCACGTAAACCGGCCCCGTAGCGAGCAGGGTGCAGTGCGATCGGTTGGTCGCCCAATAAATGGCGACCAAGCCCTGGTCGTCCCCGAACCACCTTGGGTGTTTCGGGGACAATTTCGCAATTAGACGTCCATCTACTGTTGCCGTCCAATTGCGAAATTAAAAAATACGGTATAAAATTAAAAAAATATCAGTAATAAAATATTTATTTATTTAAACTTTATTGCACAACATTAAAAATGTGTACAAATGGTGGACTTACCTCTCCCACGGTCTAGGTCTCTACCAGTCAACCCATAAAGCGTGCAAGAAAGTTATTTAAAAGGCAGTGCAAATGCAAACAAAAATATTATCCTTTCATTAGAAAAATTGTAATTTGTGGAAGGATTTCTGCAATGGTAAATGTATCGAAACATCACTATCACAAACACGCGTTTCGAGATCTACTAAAGATCAAATAAAACGCTGAGTGCGCTGGTGGCTTGAGCGTCACCAGCGAGACGGTTTCGCATTAATTACGATTTCTAGTGACTTATTATTCAGATTTCTATGACCGAAGCCTAAGGAGCCAGTCTGAATAGATCAAGTTACACAATGCTTGTTAGAATAGTATTTCCAACTAGACAGACTAGTACACAGCAGCGGTCGTTTCTGACTCGTCTAGATTAAAACGCCGAATCAATAGTATACGTTAAATATCTCACAAATAAAACATGCAATCATCGACATCGTAACGGTAAGTCGATAATATACAATCTCCTTTTTGTAATCAATAATATAATAAAAATATACAGAATAATTATAATTTAATAAATCAAATGATCAATCCATCGAATCCATCGCAATGACCAATCGCTGTTTATGCCGATAAATCGCCAGATTTATTGAAATGATAAATTTTAGTGTATATTTTTTATTTATTAATAAAATGATATTAATTTATCTATCATATCATCTCACTAGACATACTTCTCAGGTATGAGGAAGGAAATATCTTAAATATTAATGTTTAATTACAAGTTATAACTTTAGTGTTTATATTTGCAATCCAAAAAATTTAAAGTAACCTAAAAATAGATAAGTAGGCAACAGCCGACCTGAAAACATGAAATTTAGAAGATGACTACCTTAAATTCTCTTAATCAAACAGTTATTAATATATTAAGAGGTTTGATATAATTCAGAGGTAATTATTTATGACTACTTATTTTTAAATAACTAGATTTAATTTTTGAGGTAGAAAAATAAGTACTGAGACATTTCTTTCATTCATTTAGATCGATAATTTTGGGTCTAGTATAAATGCACAAACAATACATTAACAACTTTCAAAAATTAAAAGCTAAATCTTAGATAGTAACATAAATACAATGATGTGAATATTTATGTAGTCTGAATGCATTATTAACTTACAAAACAGTTTGTGAGACGCAAATTAACGCAACTGATTAGACATTAAATTTGAAAACTCGAGAAAACAAAATCACTCTTATTGACAATAGGATCAAATATATTTGTCAGAATATAAATAACGAGTATGTACACACTATAGCTGTAGTCAAGTGATATACTTTATTGAAATACTTGTAAGTACAGCTTGCTTTGAGCAAAGTGGATTAGGTAGTAATCTATCGAGGACTAATCAAATTAGAACCGACTACAATGACAACGGCGTATAATATGTGAATATATTATATAGATTGCATTAACGTTAAGTTGAAGTTCTTATTACGAATACATCCAATCCATTAACATATCAAGATAATAACGCAACCTACCATCGTTTCCGCTATCCTTATATCTACACGACCACAATAATAATACAAACAGTGAATAGTAAGTGTTGTGTAAAAAAGCCAAGTTAAGTGTTGTGTAAAAAAGCCAAGTTAAGTGCGAGTCAGAATCGCGCACCAACTGTTCCGCAAAAAAATATTAATTTATAATTTTTCGTATATTTTTTACTGTGTCTTTGACTATTCGGTAATAAACTTTTCAAGGGGTTCTTTTCCTTTGCAATTTTAACATATGTAATGACATGAATATATGTAAACAAGTTGTTATTAATTACCCTGTATGCCATCGTCATGCTAAATATGTATTAGATGTTTCCTGCACAATAAATATTATATCTGATGCGTCATATGTAACCTAAGTCATCCTAAGAAATTCATATCCCAAGAACACTGAATAAGCAGTGTAGTCTGCTAACATTACCTCAAAGTATGTTATGTTTAGCAATACGAGATTTTCATGATGAAATATAGAACATAAAAACGTTAGTTACAATCCAAAAAATCTTATTAGTTACGATCAAGCATTGTCGATAAATAACTCAAGTCGTTATAAATTGAAATGTATTAAAGACTAGTTGTGCCTGCGACTTCGTCCGCGTGGAATTTTGAGCATCATATTTATTTTTGCAAACAACCACCTCTGCTGTTATCCGATCTTGACAACGCGACATATCCAAATTTGGTTACCATAAAAACGATTCTAGTGAGTAAACTTTAAAAGATAGACATATACTGTCGCGGACATTTTATTAGATCATTTTAGGAGGAATAATTCTTTCATACATATTTTTTGGTATCTAGAACCGTTTTCGCAGCGCAAGCAATGGAAGCCCTCAAAAATTAATAACTTTCCCTGTTTTTTCCACATTTTCCATTATTTCTTCGCTCCTATTAGTCGCAGCGCAGCGATGTTATGTAACCTAAAACCTTCCTCGATAAATGGGCTATTCAATAATAATTTTTCACTTCGAACCAGAGGGGCGATCGCACTAATAAATCGCAAGCGAAACGCAACCGAACCGTTCGGCTTAACCAATCCGAACGCCACAATATGTTCGATGACGTGATATTCTAGCTCTCGGATTGGTTGAGTGGAACGATTTGGTTTCGTTTCAGCTGCGATTTGTTAGTGCGATTGCCTCCCAGGAGTTCCAGGGGCGTTCAAACAAACTAACAATCAATCAAACAAACAAACTCTTCAGCTTTATAATATTAGTATAGATTATGATGAAATTGGCAGACTTCTTGAATATGTCCTAGAATATTTCACTGCTCTATGTACGCTCTGTACAATAATATTTACATTGGCAATTAATTAGTCTATGAAATATCAGTAAAGTAAAATATGAACTAACTTTTTCATTCCCTGTTTGATTCTATGTATCCGTTTCCTGAGCACCATGTTGCTTTGTGGTGGGGGCGGTGAAGGAGGGAGGCTCTCCTCCAAGTACATATTCATTGAAGACGTGCGATGCTCCCCCGAGGATGTCCCTGGCTGTGGCTGCGACGACGACTCGAAACCACTTTGGGGCGGGGAGTCGATGCACGCGTATGACTTACTACTTTCGCCAGCTGGAATGCATATAATTGTATTATGAAACCTTACATTACTTCCCTACAAAATAATTTGACAGAATAGAGTGCTTTATTCCTATATAACTTATATTTTAGTTTTAACAGAATTACCAATTTTGTCAACTCAATCTACAGATATACATACGGGAAAAAGCATTTGTGATGTCAAAGAAGTCTGTTCCAAAATATGTTATTTCTGGAAGTTTGGGTTCAATATGCTCCTTGAAATATTCCATGGCCATTGTTGTCAAATCAAACAACTCATCTGTTACTTTATAAGGCCTAGCCAACTTTGTTGTAGTTTTTAAATACGCTAGTATACTATAAACTTCGTCTAATATCTGAAACAATAAATCAACTCTGAATTAACACATTCTGTAGATGAATTTAATACCATTAACAATATTAAGTGTTCTGGTTTTTATATATACATATATTGAGTCGTTTCAATTTTTAATAAATAAGTTAGATAAAGATAAGCCTTTGATTTATTATATTAACACGGACCTAACAATTTTACTTGTGTAGAAAATTTAAAATTATCTCCAAAGCAGTTGACTAAAGTAGAAACAAGAAATTGTACTATTTTATCATTCTCAACTAAAGCTGATTTTAATTTTTTTACGTAATATTTCAGTTTCATCATTGAAATAGCAGTGGACCTGTACAAAATTGATTAAATACACTGAAAACTACATATATCAAGTTCGTTTAATATTGTGAACTATTGGAAGTTGAAAAAAATTAAATTAGTTTTCAATTTTAGTGATTTTTTTTTACTTTTATAAACATTATATTAAAGCTATTTTTAAATATAATATAGTGTTCCTCGAATAAATAGATATTAAATTCATATTTCGTGTGTCGAGTCTACCCTAAATTTTGAGGAATTTTAATGATTCTGATGTTGTTTACAGGTTCACTCTGAGAATTACAAGGCGAGATCTATACTCTATCGCCTTACAGGCGAATGTTAATGGTGGATTTCTATCGGTCAAGTATCACTTCAAGAGTATCCTTGTGGCTTAAGACGCATCACCGCAACATAGACGCACCGCTAAAGGCTCGGCCGCTCATATTTGTAGTGTTGTGTAGTGTGGGACATAACGTTTGGGCTTAATCAAGCACGCTTGTCCACAATGAGTTTGTCGACTTCACACAATACAAGTTGCCTCAAACTGTTTGTTTTGTCCTTAAGCACAAAAGTGTCGGCATAAATGTACAAGTCGCCATCTAATACCCGCCAAACCAACACATAGGCTGTAAATTAACTAAACGAAATCCGGACTTACATCTTGACTAACACTTTAAATCAGAACAAGCGGAGATCGAACTGGTTAATAGATTTCCGTCTGTTCCGCTAAAAGCGACGACGAACGACAGAATAGTTATACAAACAAAACTGCAATATAAATCTCAGGAAATCTCTATACAATATTTACTTTTATAAAAAAAAAGTATTAAACATCCTGATACACAAAGAGAAACCAACACGGACCTGCCTCTAGTCAATCTGTTCAAACAACCTATTACCTGGACGTCCTAGGTCAAGTAAGTGGGCGTCACGTTAGATAAACGCTCATTGGATATCATATACACATAGTCAGAAATTCACACTAGGCAAACTCATAGTAAGCAGAGTAAAATGTCACGTAGAAACAAGTTGACATTATACATAACCTGCGTTCGTCCCACAATGATATACGCTTCCGTAGTGTTCGCCCACGTCCCTAAATAAAGGTGAATTCCAGAACGTCTAAACTCATATATCGAGCTCGTTGGAGAGCTCGAAGATCCAGGCTACACTCAAGTCAGCGATATAACCGATACAGACACGTATTGGGTTGATTTTCACCCTCCACGATACGGCAATCTTGAGCATCTGAACCACGAGGGCTGCTTTTTAAGTGTGCCTTTGAAATAAGTATAGACAATTGTTGCGTTTTCCCGAACGCCCGTTATTTGCTTATATTATTTAATTATATAATAATATTGCTTACCGGTCCGTAGTTCTGGCTTTGCTTGAACTGTGTTTTGTGTGTACTAATGTGCCCTACCGTATGTGGTTATAAATATATATCATATATTACAATACTTGTAGTATAAAAATAGGAGAACGCGTGGCCGACCACTTTTCCAATCCAATCCCGTCTTCAAGACAATATGCAAATATTAGTCCAATGGTATATTTAAATACACTATGATACACTTCCAATGTAAATGATCAATTATTAATCCGCCGTAAATATAACTCAATAAAAAATGCCGTGAAAAAATCCGAAGTGACAGTCAAGTACCGAAACCGTAATGTCAAAATCTTTTTTTTTTATTACTTTTTTAAATTTCCTTTTCCGCGGTCCGAAACTCATAAGTCCTAAACAATCCCCCACCCCGAGATGAGCAACCCTCATCTCGCTAGTCTACCGGTAGACGGGACAGGGTTGCCACCGCACGGCGCATCACAGAGTCGCCGATCGAGACCTCTGCGAACCGAGGTACACCGTCAGAGCCTGGATAAAGCTTCAAAATGCGTCCTCTACGCCAACGTAGAGGAGAAAGATTTGAATCCTTAATCAGGACAAGATCCCCTACCCGTGCAGGAGCCGTTTTATCTGTCCATTTCAGCCGCTGCTGCAACATGTGCAAATACTCCGAATAAAAAAATTAAAATTAATTATTAAAATTTTGTGACATCTGTTGCAGCATTTGAAAGCGAGAAAGTCGACTCAGTGGTACATTCTCAAAGGGATACTCAGGGAGAGCTGCAAGGGGCTGGCCGATGAGGAAATGACCCGGTGTCAAAACCTCCATATCGTTGGGATCCGAAGAGAGTGGGCATAAAGGCCGTGAATTTAAAGTTGCTTCCACTCTGTAAAAGACCGTAGTAAGTTCCTCGAACGTAAGAACCGTTTCCCCAATAACACGTCTCAAATGTGTCTTAGCCACCTTCACGACAGCCTCAAAGATGCCTCCCCAATGAGGACATCCAGGAGGATCAAACTTCCACGTAATGCCCTGAGTAGCCATTGCTTGTCCCAAGTTCGTACTATGTTTCGTTAAAAAATCATGGACCTCCTTAAGATACCTGTCAGCACCCTGATAATTTGTGCCGCAGTCCGACCGTACCAAACTCGGTAACCCCCTCCGTGAAACAAAACGTCCGAACGCCGCGATAAACGCTTCCGTACTAAGCGAAGATACTATTTCTAAATGTACTGCCTTCGTTGACAGACAAACAAATACACATAAATAAACTTTGTAAGTCTTAGAGGTCCGCAAGTGAGAAGCCCTGACAATAAAAGGACCAGCGAAATCCGTACCGACACCGTGAAAAGGTCTGGTGACACTAACCCGATCGCTAGGTAGGTCACCCATCATAGGCTGCATGGTGTTAGCCTTTAACCGATAGCAAGGTATACACTTAAATATAACCGATCGGACGCACCGTCGCGCCGATAGTATCCAAAATTCCCGCTGAAGAATAGCAAGCAGTGCCGTACAACCTGCATGCGAGTTAGTAATGTGCCGATCACTTACTATCAACTGCGTCAAGGGTCCGTCCTTGGGCAGCAAAAGGGGATGCCTAGCCGAATACGGCAGCTTCGAGTTGCGCAGCCGTCCGCCAACACGAAGTAATCCCTCGCCATCAATGAATAAGTTAAGTTTCTGTACGGCACCCTTTAACCGACCCGTCGTCCGTAACGATTTAAGCTCGTCAGAAAACCGTTCCGATTGTACCCGTCGTACCCAAAACATGAGAGCAGCACGCCGTTCGCCTGCCGTCAGAAACAAAGATGTATTTCTTACAACCGGTTTGCGAGTATTCGTTATAAACCGACGCATCCATCCCGTAACGGCCAGTAATTTATTAAGAGAGCTAAACCGCAGTAAAAGAGGGTTTGTGACGATTTCTTTCTCCACAGCCATGACACGCACACAGGGCAGCGGATCCGATCCGATTAAAACCGTAGGGGGCCATGACGACTCCGGTGCCGTCAACCAAGCAGGTCCCCACCAAAGGTTATGACTCACCAACGAGGAGGCATAACAGCCGCGAGAGGCCACGTCGGCGGGGTTCAACTCGCCGGGTACGTGCCGCCAATTCAGATTCACTGACGAGTTTTGAATTTGCGAAACCCGATTCGCAACAAATGTTTCCAGCCTATGTACCGAGGTCTGGAGCCACGCCAAAACAATTTGGCTGTCAGTCCACGCATAAACGTTGCCTATGTTAATGTGCTTCCCGAGTGTATCACAAACATGATTCAATAACCGAGTAAGTAACGCAGCTCCCGAGAGCTCCAATTTGGGTATGGTTTGGCGGTTGCGTATAGGAGCCACCTTGCTCTTCACCGTGATTAGATGTAACGCTACTGAACCATCTGGCTGTATCGTCCGAAGATATACGACTGCCGCGAAACCCGATTCCGAGGCGTCACAGAAACCGTGAAGTGACGCATGATACTTCCCCGGTGGAAGTATTTTACGAGGTATAACAACCCTTCCGATAGTGGGTAACTGATCAATAAATGCGAGCCAGTCCGTTAAGAGTTCAGTAGGTAGGGTCTCATCCCACTTAAGCTCAGCCAACCATAACCGTTGTAGAAAACATTTAGCCCAAAATATTATAGGAGCGATCCACCCGTTAGGATCATAGATACGAGCAACCGTAGACAGGACTAGCCGCTTAGTCCATATCTTTTCCGTTATTGTTAAAACCCGAAAGGAAAAGATGTCAGGAACCGGTAAATACTGAACACCTAAAACCGATGTTGAACGAGGAGAGTCCGGATTCTCAAATAACAATGGATCTTGAACGTGATCCGCTGGTAGTCCTTCTAAGAGACGTGGACTGTTCGAAATCCATTTCCGTAGTTCATAGCCAGCCGTTGCCAATAACGCTATGAGCTCGTTACGTAAAATTAAAGCCTCCTGTTCCGAAGATCCACCCGTGATAACGTCATCGACAAAAATTTCCGACTCTAAGACGTCCGCCGAGGGAATCGAACGCGTTCCCGTTGAGCGAGTTCCAACAAGCACCGCATAGCCATCCAGGGGCTAGATTTCAAACCGTACGTGTTTGTGTTCAGTTCGTAGACGCGTAATGGGTGAGACGGGTCCTCGCGCCAAAGAATCAGCTGATACCGTCTATCAGCCTCATCAATCACCGTTTGCCGGAACATCATGCGTATATCCGTCGCGAAGACCACCTGGTGTCTACGAAAGGCCGAAATAAGATCCGAAATATCTTTATGTAGTTTAGCACCCGAGTGCAGGATTTGGTTCAATGAAACACCGTTAGAGGAAGGGGCCGACCCGTCAAACACGACCCGTATCTTACCGCTATCCGATTTAAAAACCACGCTCTGCTACCAAAAAATGTTGCGTTTTCCCGAACGCCCGTTATTTGCTTATATTATTTAATTATATAATAATATTGCTTACCGGTCCGTAGTTCTGGCTTTGCTTGAACTGTGTTTTGTGTGTACTAATGTGCCCTACCGTATGTGGTTATAAATATATATCATATATTACAATACTTGTAGTATAAAAATAGGAGAACGCGTGGCCGACCACTTTTCCAATCCAATCCCGTCTTCAAGACAATATGCAAATATTAGTCCAATGGTATATTTAAATACACTATGATACACTTCCAAATGTAAATGATCAATTATTAATCCGCCGTAAATATAACTCAATAAAAAATGCCGTGAAAAAATCCGAAGTGACAGTCAAGTACCGAAACCGTAATGTCAAAATCTTTTTTTTTTATTACTTTTTTAAATTTCCTTTTCCGCGGTCCGAAACTCATAAGTCCTAAACAACAATCAAATAGATTATTACCATTTATTGTTTTTTAAAGAATTCTCCGCGATATTGAACACATTTTTGCATACGTTCAAATCAGTTATTAAAACATTTATTCCACTCCGAAGTGGGGGTAATCAAAATGGCCGATTTGTATGCATCAACAACTTCTTCGAGTGAGCTGAAACGTTGACCATGAAAACTTTACTTAATTTTAGGGAACATAATAAGATAGTTAGGGCTGTCAGGGCTGTAAGGCGGCTGGTCTGAAATTTCATTATGGGTGCTCAAAAACATCTTTGTTTGGCGGGCGGTGTGCAAACTTGCATTGTCATACAACGTCTTGGATTGTTTTTACGAAATTCGGTGATGACTTGTGGCAAACAAACAGTGGTATACCAGTAAACGTTAACCGTCTTGCGATCTTCTTGTACAATAGTTGCGAGGTGACCACCCTTTGCCACAAAGGAGGCAACCATTTTTTTAAGTGCTCTGTAAGCGTATGACCTTGGTCAATTTTGGCTCATCCTGGAAGACCCAGACAGTCAACTGCTGTTTAGAATCTGGATCGTAAGCATATATCGAAGATTCGTCACCACTAACCATATTATAAATGCTTTGACTCCTCAATTGAATCGCTGCAGAGTTTTGCGACACAGCAAACACAGACTGCTTTTTGGTCGTCGCTAAGCAAATGTGGTATCCAACGGGATATCGACTTTCTTACGCCAAGTTCTTCGTGTAAGATTTTTGGACAGTGGTCCCTGATATGCCCACGGATGACTCTATATCACGGTATGTCACACAACGATCTTCGAGGATTAGCTGCCGCACGGCGTCGATATTATCTTGTGTCATGACGGTTTTAAGACGACTTTCACGTGCTAGGCTAGACTACCTAAGTTCAAATACCAGCTGTTCTATAGTCCTAGGACATGGTGCTGCATCACTAAACACAGAAGTGATCTCTTTAAAGCACTAACGTTCCGATAATCCTCTTTGAAAGCTGTAGAAAATTATCGCACGAAAATTTCCCTTAGACATTTTCATTTTAACAACAATCTTGTCATCTTTGAATAGATGATACAATAAAACTATTCGTTCGATCTAAAAACATTCTTTTGTTTTCGAATTCTAAATTCAAAAAGATGAAAAAACAATATACATACTTGTTTTTATAATTGCGGTAGGTTGGCAAACGACAGCCCTTGTAGAAGCACGCTTAATTGTCGACTCCCTTTTAGCCTTAACCGCCCGGTATCGAACCGGGTTCATTAGACGGCGAGGCGCAAAACCTCGTTCGTTCTAATGCCTTCTCAAAGTAATAAAGATAAAAGATGATCTACAGATTCAGTGTAGATCCGTATACGAAAAAGCAAACACCCTGATGATCTGTGATTGTATACTTTTAATCCTAGTTTCAACATAACATAAATGAAGCATTAGGTCTTTATTACAATACGAGGGCTGCTACTTAAGTATTCGGAATCTGGGATTTCAACATTTTTAAACGCAATATATGACCTTCATGGATTTTTTTTTTCTTGAATTACTGGCCGCTATTTTTTTCCTTATGTACGCTAGTGTTTTGTTTCTGATTGGTTTAAAATTTGAAGCTGTACGAAAACTAATTAAGACCGTCATGTTACGGATTGCGAGATAGAGGCTACTCTGGGCATATGTATGATAAGCATTTATAAAATATTACATAAACATTTGTTCGTAAAAAAATTTGTTCGCGTTGGATACCGCACAACTTAACTCAGCATCAAAAAGAAGCTCGCGTCGAATGGTGCAAGAATATGTCATAAAAATTTAACGGAGGCAACTTAAAATCTGTTTATAACATCTACACAGGTGATGAATCTTGGATCTATGCGTACGATCCCGAAACTAAGCAACAAATACAGTTTCGGTGTTTCAAAATGAGCCGAACCCTACGAAAGTGACTCGTGCAAAAAGCACTTTAAAGCAAATGGGGGCCTGCTTTTTGGTATTAATGGTCATGTGGCTACAATACCACGAATCGTAAAACGGTCAATTCGGAGTGGTACACGACCATTTGTTTGCCGGAAGTATTTGAAGAAATACGTAAAAACAACAAGCGACGCAGAATCATTCTACACCACGACAATGCCAACTGTCACACATCGCGTAGCGAAACAAATACATTTTTGGAGGGTCAAAAAATAGAATTGATGGGTCATCCACCATATAGCCCAGACTTGGCACCTAATGATTTCTATTTAATCCCAAATGTAAAGAATAAATTATGTGGTCAACGATTTTCGACCCGTGAAGATGCCGTCGACGCATTCAAACAGCACGTTTCAGAGATACCGCAATCAGAGTGGAAAAAATGGTATAAAAATTGGTTTCAACGTATGCAAAAGTGTATCGATCATCGCGGAGAATACTTTGAAAAACAATAAACTCATATTTAGCCATATACGTTTGTTTAATTTTTCTATTCCGGATACATAAGTAGCAGCCCTCGTATTAGTACTGCTGTCAGCATTATTTCGACACAAAGAAAAGTATTTTCAATGCTACTGGTCTCATAGAATATCTGAAGCATTTGTAATATCCATCGCCATTTGTTTCATGTTATGTACTGAAAATGATATGCAATGAAAAAATTGGATTGCTTTACATGTAACATGGGAAATGCGTATGCTTTCACAACAAAGTTTCACAAAGTGTTACTATTTGTCAAAGATACTCTTATAAAATAAGGTTATATACTGTTAAGGATTACTTAAACGATACCAATGCTTAGGTTTAATTTTAATGATTCAATAACTACGTTGCCATATATTTTGATTATAGTAAATAATTTCATGAAACAATAGCTTTTATAGATATAATTTATATAATGCAGATGTAAACTTGTTTAAACTTGTAAGGGAAGTTGGGTTAAGAATATTTATCTGAGGCCAGCTTCTAATTGACCCATTACGTAACTAGTAGAGGAAGGTATTACACCTTCACATACATACATATATATTAATATTAATACCATTACGTTATTAAAGTTTGAGAATATCCGGCTTATCGGATTGTGGCTTAAAATCTATACAATTTTAGTCGACAAATCGATAACGAAAGTGCCTTTATCTTGGAGTTATCGCAGTAACTTAGTAACAGGTCTACAGACTTATGTTCTTTATATATATTTTTTCAAGGTTTTCTTAAGGTTCTCGTGTTTGCTTCGTAGTAGCAAGCAGACGCTTCACTAAGATTTCAGATTTTATTCGATGAGTATTTCCATTGAAAAATGTAAAAGACGTGGATCTCAGCGACACAAAAACGATATGTATTCACGGAGTGAATACAAAAAAGCAGTGGATACATGACTAATATTAAACAATAACAATAGGTACGTGACAGATAATAAGATCGTAATCGATAATACAAGTACATTTTGTGTCGGGGTCATATCTGGGTCAGTATGCACTGAAATTTTAATATCATTATGCACAGCGATACGTATATAAAGATTCCGCCATTGATTACTGTGAGACTGTTATAATAAGCATATCAAATGCGAAGAGAGAAAAATAAAATTGATTGATGTAGGCTTGGCTCTACCTTGCCTATTTTGGTAATATAGATTAGTATAAGTATATATATATTACGTATATATTACCGTTTTATGTGTTGTCGCGTAGCTGGCAACAATAATTATTTGCTATACAAGGGATGTGAGGTAAATGTGTATAAATTGTAGGTATAATAAGAGCGGGATCTCAGATCTATAAAGAATACATAAACACTACAGGGACCGAGGTTTATTTATTATTTAAAAAATCATTTACTGTGTTCGCATTTAACTTGACAGTAATTGTGACATAAACACATGATTAATAAGATATAAACAATAACGATATATGTGATAACTTCAGGCTCATTTTATTATGTCCTAATGCAATATATAGAGGGGACGCACCTATAGCCATGCATATCCGATCCCACTGAAGGGCACAAATCAACCCTATTTCGATAAACCCTGCCGACCCTGTGCAGATTAGTAGAGACCCTGTGCAGATTAGTAGACTTTTCGTATAACTTTTTTTGCAGGTGTATTACAGGTTGCGTCATTATAGTTTCCTTCATTGTAAGAGCGACAAATAAATGTACATATAAAATTCGAAAAACGAAAAACATTTTACATTGCAAGTTCGACAGGTACTTTCCCATTTTTTGCGATTCGAAATTCACTGTCTAGATCATAAGCCCACCAACGCACCATTAAAATTCTTTTTAAGACATCAATGTCTTTGTCAAAATTACAGATTAAGAATACATGGCTATTCTACTGTTCAACTACTTAAATGTAGAGATGGCAAAATTTAACACACAATCAATATTTTTATATATTATAAAAAAATAAGGATATAGTAGTATTGATGAGGACAATAATGAGAAATGAAAGCCATTGTGATTGTTAATTTCTTTGTTGATAAATTTCGAGATAAGCTAAAAATTGTGAGCAGTGTATTGCCAAATTATAGTAGTTATTGTAATCTGACATTGTCCTTTAAATGAACACCCATGCACAATAAGAGTATCAGACAGCCCTATGCATATGATGCATGAGAGCACTGAAACAGCACATATAGAAAGTCAGCTATCAAATATCAAGCTATCAAAAACAGAGGAAATTACTCAACTCTACAGAATCTCTAACACAATAATAAATTTATTTACATATTATTTATTATTGTAAAAAATAAATACAAATTTAAATAATCATAATTTAATCACAATCTACTAGTCTTCAATATCCGTTAATGAAATGGTACCTATACTTTGACAGATGCATCAAACTAGGAATGGTGCATTTACTTACTCTAATATTAGAGCAAATGAACCTAACACTCTTTTATTACACTGTCAGACCATGTGAAAGTAGCCGATGCAATATATGACAAGGCAGTTCATTAGATTTCTCATCTGCTATCTTGTGCGTCATAACTATAGCTAAGTATTTATTGTTTTCATTTCTACTTTAAGATTCTCTACATAATACTTAAAATATTATGAAAAAATGGAAGGATGGTGCACAGCATCCAAACATTATTAGCAGAGCTTGTATTCCATGAAACAATAATAATAATTTATTGAAGTCCAAAAGACACATTATAATTATTGAATAAGATTTAGCTGAAAATAGTACAACAGATTTCATAGACATGTAAGAAAGAATAATCATATGTAAGAAAGGCAAAAAGTTAACTAGGTACTGAAACTAGATACAAAATGTTCCTAAAAGTTAGAAATTATTTTTATTTTTATATTTACTATTTTTAGTATTAGTGAAATCTAAAAGTATTTAAATCACATTTACAATATATCAAAATAATATAGTGTCTCAAACTTACCTCTCCGGGAAAGAAACAGCAATGCCTTCGTTCGATATGTTTACCAAATGTCATTTGCAATAAACTAAGTCGCATGTGCAGAGTTTCAATAATATCAGATTCGCAAGCAAGTGGGTGGCTTCTGCGTGCACTCTCTCTACGTGGCATTTTAGCTTTAATTGAGTGAAATCTATGTAACATTTGGTTTTGTAACCGTTGAAATGTGGAATTTAGCATAGAGCTGCAAATATTGTTGAATTGCCGGTTGACCTGTAAATAAGAACATATTTAAAAGATATTCCCACTTATCAATAGCCACTTGTAAATATGAATTCTTAAGTACTAATAATGATTAGATGGTAACAAGAAACACAATAAAATAATGATAGAAAAATAGTGTAAAATTAGAGTTCCAATAATTATCTCTGACAAATAAAATTGAAATATATATTATCCAAATGGAAGTCCTAACACAAAGTATTTAGATAAGCTTGTAGAATTTCAAAGAACTATATGAACTAATTTTCAATGTCCTATTAAGTATTACTAATATAAACTGAAAAATTATGTGAATATACAAATGTATTACTAAGTGTTTCCTGGAGAATACAGTACTGGGTTCTTCAAGTGAGTAGTAGGTTTTTAAATAGTTTGTAATGCATTTGTAATACCCCTGATGTTACAGGTATCTAAGTACTAGTGACTACTTACCATCAGGCAGGCTGTCTTTTTGCTACCATCATCAGTTTATAAGTAAATGGTAATAAAATTTAAAAATACTCTAAGATATAACTTATCTAAAGATAACGTTTTAAGAACATTTTTGCCATATTTAATCATTATTAACAGATAATTGACAAATAATTCACAGAACTTATAAGGCAAATAATCAAACAGATAGATATAAATAGGTAAAGAAAAAGAAAGTAATTTAAAAATATTAATATAGATTTCCATGCTCTTAATTTATGTGAAATTAAACATGTGAAAATGAAATAGTAATATATACATATGAATAAGAACTACGTAAAAATTATGTACAAAAATATAATAACCATTCTGATTTGAGATACGCATTTGAATCCAATGTAACTGAAAATCTTTTCTATTATTTCAATTGGTAGATCAAGCAAAGTAGTTGTATACGCCTTAGGTACAGGCACAATACTAGTACACTTCGAAGTAGATGCGTGCGGTGATGATCCACCGGGAAGTAAGGCGCTTGAATGCCTAGTCACGCGAGATACAGCAACTGGTTCAGCGTGTGAAGGACCTGCACCATCGCTGCTTCCACTACTGCCCACAACACTACTCATCTGCCGCGTAGACACCATCTTGCTGAGATTTTTTTTATAAATAGTAGCTGAAACTCTCCTTTACAAACAACCCAAATTATACATATTTTATTGGTTTTCCCGAAAATCTTTAAAAAATTACACCGATTCAATCAAACTATTGATAATTAAGGAATTCGAATAAACTTTTGAACATATTCTCAGATTAAAAAAAGTAGGAAAAATTTAGAAATTATTTCTGTACACTACCGAAGAAATTCTAAAATGGAGGCCATGGACGGCTAGATCGCAACTAATCACTTGAAATTAAATATATGAATTGACTGATACTGATACATATTCAGCTTATGAAATACAATATTATTGTGGAATCACTCACTCAAGAGTTCATGCACATGTTTTATTAATTGAGTAAAGTATTATTTAACAGTAAATTATTAAGAAACGCAGTAGGTACCCAAGGCGCTACGCTTTCACAAAATGTGTTTTTTTTTGTCATATCCATACTCTTTGGTCATATCGTTAACTATGTCTATGGTTTTAGAAGAAGTGTAGAACTGAACTTGTCTATGATATAATGTTGCCAAACAAAAAAATGTTGGTGATGTTGATAAATTAAGTGTTATAAACATATTTCTCACATTACCTAATTATTATTTTACTTCCACAAATCTGACCCTAACTATTTCTTTCCTTCATCTTCTGATCCTACAATTATGAATTATTCTAAAATAACGTTTCCCAACCTTTTACCTCGACGTGGCAAATGCACAAGCCGTGCGAGCCAAAGTTAAAATAATAAAAAAAAAGTGTTTTATATAACTTTTAATTGCTCATCATATTACCCATAAGATTGTAAGTAATATCATTTACTATCAATAAATTATTCGTTTCGAGAAATACTTGCAATAGTCAAAATCTATCTATTCTCAATAAACCTAAAATCTCAAAGATGATGGGATGATGTAGGCTACAAAGTAACAATAGATAAACTTTTACAACAATCTTGCACAAGCTAAGCTTCTTGCTTCCACTACCAAAGAAGCTAGGTATAATAATAACGCTGCCAGCATCTTAGGTACAATGCCGCAGGGGCTTTTGTTTAGATTTAGTTTAGTTATAGTTTATATTATTATTTTGTTACTAGCGGACCCGACAGACTTTGTCCTGTCAAAAAGATTTATAAAGTGGCAGTTTTACAAAGTTTTGTTCCTACTTATTTTATAGTCAGGGCAAAAAATTCTCCTGTACAGAACCGTCACCCTGGTGGTAGTGCGTTGTGAATAAATAATAATTAAATAAAACATATAACAGCATTTAAAAGTAAACAATCGCTTTATAGTTAATCGTGTGAATCAATTAACAAAAATCAGTTTGATTTTCATTGTAGTGCTTTGTGATATTCAACTCTATATAGTGTAAATAAAGCGCAAATTGACTCTTTGATGTTAGGAACATAGGATGCTTAGACAACAGTGAGTGCTTGCAATATGAACTTAATGCAATAACAATAAAGCTCAATTTGATTGTACGTTTAGTTAGAAAACGTTTGTATGGGAAAAAGAGTTTTTATAGGGTTTATCCGATAATTATTAGATTTTTTCTCGTAAAAACCATCCTTGAACTTCAACGAACATTTTAAAAAAGAATTGGCCAAATTGGTCCAGGCGTTGTTGAGTTATGCGCTTACCACCACATTTTACGATTCATTTTTATAAAATCAAAATCAAATCAAAATAATCTTTATTCAACATAGACCTTTACAGGCACTTATTGACGTCAACAGACAAAACAAAAAAACAAAAACCTATAAGGAAAAAAAATAAAAAAATTGACTCGACACCTGTTCGGAAATTGGGAGAGCCTTCTCGAGAAGAACAGGCAAGAAACTCTGAAGGTCAAGGTATATATAAGATTACTAGCTTAAACGTAATAAAATAATATAATAGAATTTAACCTGCCCTTGATTTATATACGTCAACAAGTTTCTAATATCTATCAAACTTTAATAACCATTTAAATTACAAGTAGTACATTATATTGTGTAACACTCACAATACTCATAGCTTTAAAATAATGTTTTTATTATTATTAATTTTATATTTATATTTTTATTAATTTATTACCCTGGATTTCTTAAAAAAAGAAACATTGAATAAGAAATAATGCAAGTTAAATTACAGCTGCGTAACTTGCTCTAGAATAAAAATGTGTATTAGTCATCATTATAAAATAAATTAATTTATAAGACAAAAAATAAAGCATGAGAATGACACGGACCACGAGTCAGTGGAACATGAATAAAAAGTAACAAAAAAACGAAATTATAGTGCGAAATGCCTATTTAAGAATGATCCTAAAAAGTAAAAAATAGCGGAAGGCAGAAGCATGGATTACGATAAAACGGAAACTGTACCAATATTATCTTTCCTTATTTCATACATTGAAATATTTACTTCATTTGATTTAACCTATTAGAGTTATGATATGACAAATAAAATTACATATATATATCTCCGCGACGACACGAACCAGCCACACTTCTCAGCCACGACCACTGGCTACCGCCAGCGCGGGAAAGGGTCGCCTCATGTTTCTTAATTAGCTGGGTACGTTCGAGTGAAGCGCGTGAATATGAATCAGACTTTTGTGCCGGACACTCACTATTTTTTTATTTATAAATAAACAATCGTAAATATTAGTACCATTTTTTTTTGGTGTAAAGAAACAACTAATATTCTTTCGTAATAATTATAATTTACATCAATTTATCAATATGAAATAATGTTATTGTTAGTAATGTTCAAGAAACTGGGTTACGGACACACCATATTAGTCAGAAGAACTACTTTTAAATATTTTTTTGAAATATTTATATAAATATTATTTAAAAAAAATAACTTGTGCAAGATAGACAATAGTCTGAAATATGTTATAAAATTAATTGCAGACTGATTTGTCAGTTACTTACAAAAATAAACCTCAAGACATCGAAAATTTAGGGTTCGAAGAATCACTCATAACTGTCGAATTCTCCCAAGCAGCTTTTTTGAAATAATTATAATAATTGGCACTGTATATGTACAGATAATTTCAAATGTAAGAAAGTCTTTTAAGTTATTTTTTAATGTATTGATGAATTATGAATGTCAGCATTAATTCTTCAGTGTGCTTGGAAACATGAAAATCAAGGCAATAAGCTAAGTCCAAGATCTTACTATATAAATTAGTACCTAATATCCTTATTGCATCGCTAACGAAAAATGAGACTGGAAAAAGGCAACAGTTTCCAAAAAAGCTTCCATACTATGGCAGTTCTAATCATAGTCAGAAATATAGATTTAATTCTTACTTATTATATATTATTTTGAAGTAACATGATAAATTGCAAAATACAACAGTTAGTAACTGTGGGAAGGAAAATAGAATGAAAGACATAACAAACGATCAGAACGAAAGGCGAATAAAAGAACACGAGTTAACTGGAACACTAATAAAATATATTAAAGTTAAATTAAAATTATAATAAATACGAGTAGTACCCAGTATAGCAAAGAGCAGACTCATCTCAAAAGTACTCTGTGCTCATCTCCGCTGGCAGCACCCGTTCACGAGCATGACGCATGAACCAGCCATCGCTTCGCTCAACCATGTTTTAGGGAACGTAACGACCCGCCTCACACAACACTGCCACAGAGATACTAATGAGAGTATGACTACCCCTAAGTCACAAAAGGATACAAATTACCAAAAGCAGGTACCCGTGTACATTATCACAACTAAAGAAAAAAACAACCGCAGGACACGCACATACAATCATTTAAGAACTAGAAATCATTTATTATTATACAAGTAACAAAATAATTGCTCATACACCTTTTGGTTGTTGTGTCATACAGAATAAATATAAAATTCAAATAATAATAGTAAATATAACTATTTATAATCTCAATATAAAAAGAAGTAAAGAGTAGACTCATCTCCACTAGCAGCACCCGTTCACGAGCATGACGTATGAGCCAGCCATCGCTTCGCTAAAAGGTATTTTAGTTAAACTTATCCCTAAGGGAATCCCTTGGTCTTAAATTATATATAGCTAGCTCTAATTGCTTTTTTCTGTAGTATAAAAATACTTTCAATGGCGGCAGCTGATCCCCATAACAAAATCCCATAAGACATTACACTATGAAAATAACTAAAGTAAACTAACCTTGCTGTTTCAACATCAGCTAGAAGTCTTATTTTTTAACAGCATACGCAGCTGAGCTAAGTCTGCTTGACAGAGCATCAATATGGGTATACCATTGTAATCTGGAATCTAAGTGTATGCCTAAAAACTTAGTACTCTCAACAAGAGATACCACTTCACCATTAATATTTAAGGGTGTATTAACCTGCTTTACATTTGGTATAGAAAACTTAACAAATTTGGTTTTTCTCGAATTTAATGAAAGATTATTTAATGTAAACCATTGTAGAACTTTTGATAGAGCACTATTTACCTCGTCCGAACAATTGCTGCCTCTGTCAACTTTAAAAACAAGAGAAGTATCATCGGCAAATAGCACTGTTTCACATAAAGTGCTGCCATCTCTGAGTCCCCGGGTTCGAATCCCGGTGGGGGCAGATGTTTGTGTGATGAATGCCAGCATTTGTACCTTAGTCATGGTTGTTGATATATATTTCAATAAAAATTATTTATATATGTATAATATATGTATGTCTATCCGTTGCCCTAGATCCCATAGCACAAGCCTTACAGAGCTTAGTTTGGCCTTGGCTAATTGGTGTAAGTGTAACAAATATTTATATTTATATATTGTTTGTTCAATAGAATAAGATGTCAAGTCTTTACGTTCCTTACATTTTAGGGAATTGTGTAAAATTATCAAAGATCCACCTCTAATAACTGTATTTCTGGTAAATATACAAAGAACTCTTTGTTCTAAGTACAAAACAAAGGAACTATACAAATAAATTACACACAGTGAAATCATTGTGTCCTTACAATAATGAAGAAATAATATTATACTCCAAAATGTGATAAAAAAAGATTGGCAACATTGGATTTAAGTCTGCCTATAAATGCCTACTTATAAATTATATACTTCAAAGAATGTAGAGTGTGCAGATTGGCATTCTACATTACACATCCCTTTCAATACCACCCCAATTTCATCAGTTGTTATTCTTTGTCAATTTACAAATCAAACAAAATAATTGTGCGCAGTATATCCTCGACACCAAGAGCAGCGAGGATTACGTCGGGGTCGAACCGGTGTGATTCTATACACAAGTCAAAGTAAATCATCTAAAGCAGATTCAAAACAAAAACAGTCGTTAAAAAGTTGATTTGGAAAAAGACCAAGGTCACAGTTTAAAGTTATGAAGATTCGTGTGCAGATATCGCTATATCTGAGCAAGAATAAACCAGTGGGGTAGCAAAACTTGAATTTCTGACACTAGTTACGGCGTTAATATGTTAGATAACTTTATATTTTAGATTTTTGCTTCCGCTGTGGTTTTTATATACTAATAAATGACATTTAGGTAGTATTTTTCGATATATTATCTCAACTATACTATAAGTATAAACTTAAAAACAAAGAGTAAGCGAAGACTCCTTTGACTCGCCAAAATGGGAATATTAATAAAAATAAAAATAAGGCAGCATGGTCTCAAGACCATAGCCTCAAAAACAAAAAAAATATATATCTAATGACATATGTCATTTTTGCGAACTGTCAAATTCATTAGCACATACGGCACTCATAGAAATGTTACTGTAATTTAGTTTCTAAAAATAATGAAAGTAATACCATGAAGTAAAATATTATAATTAATATATGCTCAATAAAATTTTGTAGATTATTAGTCAGACCTATATTGGTATTGCTATCATGTATTCCCGCTGTGGCAGTAGTGGTTCCATCCAAAATATACATCAGACCCCATCATCTTCTAATCAAAACACAGGTGAATTGCATTGTTCTTCTGTTTGTTATGACTTTTGTATTTAATATTTTTTTTTATTTGTTGTAGGAGCACTAATTATAGATACATTGTTAGTAGTATGTATAAAATGTAATTGTTTATAATACATTTTTATATCGTTGAAATGTACTGCGTAGTTTTTGAATTTTCGTTGGCAAGCCTGATATTCGCTACCAAATCAAACTTGTTTATATAGTAAATTAAATCCTCGGTACCGTTTGGTATAGTAGAACAAAGGATTCTACATGGGGACCCACATTAGAAATGATATTCCTAAATTAAATCACAATCTAAAATCAGTTATATGTAACTAGACTGAATGCAACATTTTATGGAATAAAGTTTTCATACTATATTTATGCTCTGTAGAACATATGATACTGTAAAACCTTAAAATTGTAGAATGATAATTAAAGAATATTTTCTGAAAATGAATTCGAAATAAAACTAATATCTAAATAGTACATAATAAGCAGATAAATTTCCAGATGATGAAGATGATAGTGGAGATAATAAAGCATCAGCTCTAAGTTTTAAAGAAAGGAGACGGGAAGCACACACTCAGGTTAATCATATATATTTTATATAATCGAGCTTTGTATAATATAGATGAACTAAGATGTTTTCCTTATTTTAAAACAAGCAGTATAATTAAAATACAAAATAATAATATTGTAATATTTGGAATTTCACAATAGGAAGTTAAAATTTAATGCCTTACTTGTAATAAGCCTTTATCATAAGGTTTACTTTGAAATGTTTTTTTCTTAATAACAATCAGGTCTCTATTTTCTGAAACTATTTGTAGTAAGCTATTATGAAATATTATGTAATAAATTCTTTTATCACTTCAGGCAGAACAGAAAAGAAGAGACGCAATAAAAAAGGGCTATGACTCTTTACAAGAATTAGTTCCAACTTGCCAGCAAACTGATGCCTCTGGATATAAACCTAGTAAAGCAGCAGTAAGTATCCAATCTTATTAAATTTCTGCTGAACCCACAAGTCATATCTAATGCTTAGTAGTAAGTGTAACAAAATGAAGCTTATAACAAAATGAATCACTAAAACACAAAATAATTTCCTAACAGTAACCATAAGGAAATAAGAATGACAGAAGCTCATCTAAGAAGAGCAGGTCAGCACCTGCTTTTCTTGGATGAGCCTGTTTTGTTTAATTGACAATGAAAAAATTTAAAACAAAATTACTAAAATTACTTTAGTACATGCCTATTATTCCTTTTCCATTTTTTTTATAATTCCAGTTCAGTTTTGTCATAAATGACGAATGTGGCTACCCATTTCTAAGGATGAAAAACTGCAAAATATGGTAATCCTATATGTGACAACCTAAGCAGTACCTATAATAAAGAGTTTAATATATTTTTATATATGAGTGTGTGTGTGTGTGTGTGTGTGTGTGTGTATATATATATATATATTCTTTTGATATTTTCTGATGTGTGTGATGCAGGAAAATGTACCATGTTTAGAATAACATGATCCAATTTAAAGTTTTCTGATACCCAGTGCCCGGTGGAACTCAGAAATGTAGTATTATTTACAGAAGTCCAAAGATCGGTAGTGAATACTATATAGCTTCAGCCCTTTCTAACTCTTTTTTTAGTTTGTTAACCACTTTCTCAATTGTCTCAGTGAAGTATGGTCTGTAAGAAATAGTTTGTTGCAGCAGAACATATTATTTTAAAATTATAATAATTATTAAAATTAAGTAACTATTAAGTTTTGATTATTATACATAGATATATTATAGATTGAAAATGAATTAGAATAACTGATAAAATAATATTTACAGATTATTTTTTTACTGAAATTATAAAAGTAGTATTTAAATTTACAAAATGGTTTGTACTTATGTTCTTATATAATATTATATAAGTACCTGGTTTAATATTTTGTAACTTAGTACTGATAAGTTTCTATATTTTAAAATGAATTATAGTGGAATGTCCATCAACAGTTACATCTATAAATTAATTTTTGGTAGGTCCATTAATTTTGTTTGTCACATTTTTAGGTGCTTCAAAAATCGATTGACTATATTCAGTACTTGCTTCAACAAAGGCGTCGCCAAGAAGAGGAGAGGAATGCACTCCGCAAAGATGTTGTTGCTCTGCGCATTATGCAAGCGAATTATGAGCAAATTGTGAAAGCTCAGCACTCAGTACCAGGGCAGCATGAACAGAGGCTTACTGATCAGGATAAATTTGAAGTGGTAACTATAATTTTTCAATGTTTTTCTTACCTATTGCGTAACATTTTAAGAATATGCAAGTTGGTAACAGAGTTCCTATGAATTCTTAAGTTACATCCCAAAATTATTAAAATCTCTTCAAAGTGCTAAATATGCTAGCCCTAAACATGACTAAGTCCTTGTCACTCACATCTATTTTCAGATGGAGGGATTGATTTTAATAAAGTCATAGATAAAGAGAGTTCTGTTCAAATGTGATTTTACGTAGTTATTATAAATCCAATATTGACTCCAAAACAGTAGAAATATTTTGTCTGCCTATGAATATAATATAGAAGTTCGGGATTGTATGTATTTAATGTTCATCTTATCCTGACATAGACAATAAAACTTGCTAGATATTGTCCCCATTCTATTAGAATTATTTTGAGATGGTATAGTTTTTGAGCAAAGTAAAAGGTGATTATGTGTATAACTTCATAGTTACAGTAAAATAAAAATTTTTTCTTTGCCAAATTCTTAGTAGGAAAAAAGTGTAATTTTTTTCTATTCAAGTCCAGTCCAAAATTTGTTTTCAGCGCTTGGGTGCTTGTGCTCAGGTTCATAATTGAGAGCTCTGAAGACAAATAATATGTAAATTCTCTTCGCATTGGTAGTGCTAATAGATGAAGTCATTGAATACGTCAAACCACTTGACAAATGAGCAATTATGGGTCAATCACTAATTATGCAAATAAAGTACACAAACACTGACAGCAACTTTTAAACTGACCCTGTATATATAGTTGAACAGAGGAAAATAATTAATTTCACCAACTGCATGACCTTATTTGTTGGTTAGCATTTTAGATTGAGCTGATCTTATGTAAAATTTTAAATTATAATATTTCCTGAAAGCAAAAAATATGTGTTTCTTTTTATTTAGTTTTAATGATAATTATTATATAGGAGATCTAAAATTATGGAATGTTGGCAACTTGTCAATTATTATTAGTAGTCACTTTAATGTAATTTAAATTTGGCTTCATCGAATTTCCCATATCCTGTAGTCTATATTTTAAAATCTATTTACTTTTATTTTTCATTCATTATAAAGTTAGAAATGACATGATGTTTAGTTTCAGGGTATAATGGACAAGTTGTTTGAGTCATTTGAGTCGGTGCCAACAAGTAACTTTGCAGAGTTCTCGGCTGGTGTTTTCAATTGGCTCGAGGAATACTGCAAACCCCAATCCTTGAGAACAATGGTTCACGATGTGTTGAGAGAGCAGAATTTAACACCATAAAGTGATTTATAGGTACCTCATCAATGTATTAACCATTGTTTCTCATATAATTTAAAATGGACCATTTCTTAGATGTCGGCCTCTACATTAATTGGAAAACATCTTGTTTCTTTAGTTGTTCTGTTCTAAATCTTGCTTTTTTAATCTACCGACAAATATACTATTACTATCAATGTCACAATAATATTCTATGTGTGTAATAATCCTTAAACCATAATAAGGGGCCATATACAATTTATAAAATAACTAAATATTATTATTTATTGTCTATTTTCAAAGTGACCACTTTTATCGAAAGTTAGATGAGTAGCTCAGGTACTTAATCTGAAAATCTATTTTGTATGTAATTCGATATATATTGTTTCTGTTACTTTTATTTTACAATATTAAGTATCAAAATTATAATAAGCCTTTTTATATTTCGCATATGTTGAACTTGTTTGGGGTGTACACATATATATTAAAATTAATTTTAATAATACATATGTATTGTTAAATGATTGTTATTGTGTGTAATTTAAGTATTTTATATAAAAATATATGTTAAATATTCCAATTATGTATTAATTTGACATTTTAACATATACTTAGGTACAAAGTTATTTTTTAAATAGGTACATCTGTACAACTATTATGTATATTTTATTTTGATTGTTATCAATTTATTATTTTATTCTAAATGTGCTATGTCTGAATTTGCAATTTATGAATGTAACAAATATAGTTGACAATATTTAGTGCCTTTATAGCGAGTAGAGAATTTGCCTTTACAACTCAGGGTGACTAAAATAAATAAATGTTATGTTTTAATAAAGACTAAAATTATTAATTCATAATTTTATGACCCAACAAAATCGTAATAAATGAACTGTACGATAAAAATTAACTTTTTCCCTCTGGAGCCGAGAGGCTGAGAATCCTCGTGAATACCACCGCAACCAAGTGCCACGGTGATTATATCGCACTCCTGACGAATCGAGGCGGCTCGACCCTAAAGACCTACCGACTAAACTCAGTCTGAGCCGCCTGCGCGGTCCTAATGACCAATTTTTTTTTCGGAGGGAAATGCTCCTTACGCATCATGACACCGCGCTGGCAAGGCGCGGCCGTGTGTGGGGCTCTCCGGTCTACGACCGGCCTACCCACTAAAACCCCCGGTGTTCTCTGGGCACATGGCGGGGTGCGCTTTCGCGATTCAACCGCCATGTGCACCGGGGCCGGCACGACCTAGAACTCGAGCCAACGCCAAGGGGGTACTCCTAATGATCCTATGGCTTGACGTGTTAAGGAAGACCGCACCTCAGGAGAGGCGCCGTCAGCGCTGCCCTATAAACATAGCACATATAACAGAGTATAGAATCTACTCGTGGCTAAACAGAAGGCTGCCGAGAAGAGGATGACAAGGGGCGCGGGCGACGGCTCTGACGCCGCCGCTTGCGCTTGCCAGGTCTTGAAGGTCCTGCGTTAATTGATTAGTTACTGTTTATTTATATCTTATTGCACCTTAAGCTTTTTGGATAGCTCAGTCTATTAAATAGACAATATCATTACTTTTCACCATTATATAAACGAATATACTTTTATACATATACGTAAGTAATCACTTGAGCATCTGTGGCGCTGTAGTCTCGGCACTGGAGACGAATTTTTGAAACAATAGAAAACCAATTCGCATTCGAAATCGTGAGATTCGTATACGAATTATCGAATTCACTATTTCTGAACTTTGATTTGGTGCATTGTGCAACGAGTGGTTCAACCCATTTGTTTTTGATTTCTACTAGTAGAATATCCAACGCTGAAGTGACGTTGACAGTGATCCGTTTCACGTGTCGGTTCATCGTCGCTTTTTTGTTTTTGTTGTGATTTATAATTTTTCTGCGTGAAACGGAATCTAATTAATAATTTGTTTTTAATAACAACACTGAATTCGAGTGTTTCAAATATCTATAAAATTGTAAGCAGTAGAAAATAATTTCGCGCAAGATTTGTATTCGTATTCGAATTCCAAATTCACGTCTCATGATTCAAAATACGTCTCCTGGTCTGTGGTTTGTTTAGAATTGGGAGGTCAGGATTATTCCTGCCATGTACATACCTTCGTGTTCTTCGTTATTCGAATTTCATATGTTCATTTATCTCACGTTCTTACGGTGAATGAAAACGTGCGTACACTTGCAAAGACATTCGAATAAGTAATGTGAAGTAGCGATGGGCGATAACTACTAAAAGTAATCGAATTAGTCGATTGTTCAGTTTAGTCGATAAAAGTCGATAACAATCGACGCCGCTCCGTTGTTATCTACTAACGGCGTGCGCCCGTGCCGTGCAGCGGACGAGAACTGACTGAATAACTAAAGTAACTAAACTGTAGCGCACACACCGCACGCAATGGGCGATTGTTGCAAAAGTGATCGACTGAATTGAAAATTGTACCACTGCGCTGTGCGCGTTCGATTGTCGATTTAGTAGTTCATCGCCATTACTATTGATTCTCGTATTACTAATTTCGTATACTACTAAATAAGTAATTTAAATACTAAGATGGTGCGCTCAGCGCTGTGTTGTGTTCCCAGTTAGTAGTATAGAATTAGTAGTTCGTCGATTGTTATTCGAATAATCATGATGAGGAACTACTAAATCGACAATCGAATGCGCAGTGATACAATTTTCGATTTAGTCGATTGCTTTTTTTGCAACAATCGCCCATCGCTAATGTGAAGTCGAACTAAGGTTTCATTGCTCTAATATGACTCGTTAGGTTAGTGCCTCTTGACGGAGACGTTTATAAGGTGTGTTGATGTCGATATAATTTGTTATGTTTATAGATCTTCGCTTACACACCGCCGCCGGTAATCTTACCGTTTTATTAAGTTTTATTCCGGTCTAGTAACTGCACAGTTGGTCTCAAATATGTATTGTTCCACTTAAACAACGCTATCTTTGTGTAGATACACAAAAACTTTACAGATACGAAATCGTTTTATATTTTAATCTTATTATCTTTACGCAGAAAATAAATAAGTATTATACATTAAGAATTGATACACTTGAAAGGTTATTGAAAGTCAACCGCCTCCGTTGTCTAGTGTTTGAAACGCCGGGTAGCGACACAGTGTTGAGTGGTGAGATAACCAGTTCCTGGGGTCCTCAAGAGTCTATGTGTGCTCGGTTACACTTTCAGCCTTATCATCCCAATATCAGTTGAGGTGAAAACCAATAACATTTTTTTTCTATATATACAAAAAAAATGTTATTTAAAGAAAGTTTTACTTTTGGCTACATGGCTAAAAAGAAAGTAGAGTTGTTCGTATTTGTCAAATTGTCGCATAATTGGCAAATACCAACAAACATGTCAATAATATTGCAAAATAAAAAACAGTAGGTTTAGAGCCATTATTGTCTCGCAAATTCGAACGAATAATAAAATGTATAAGGCTAGTTCAAAACCATACAACATAAGTGCATATTTTCAACATTAGTATCATGATAAGAACATAAATAGCAATTTATGAGCAAACCAAAAAATATAATGTAAATATAATGTGTATGGCATACCTTATTTGTAATGTTTGTTGTACTATGCGTGGATATTGAACAGTACACAACAAAAAAACTTAAGAAACACATTTGTCTAATATTATCTATGAGATTGTAATATTGTTTAAATGATTGTAATGCAAGAATATAAAATATGTGTAAACAATATTTAGATGTATTCAGCGACGGGTACTTTTACTTATTTATTTCATGATTTATGCTCATAAAGTACTTTTATTTATTTATTTGATGATTTATGCTCATAAAGTACTTTTTTTATTTATTTGATGATTTATGCTCATACAGTGTATAAAGCCGGACTTATGCTATTAGGCATTTTCTATCAGTTGACCTTATATATGTTTACCCATTTGAACTCGCCAAATCAAGATAGATTCAGTATATAAACTAAGATGGCAGCCATGACTTGATTGCTAACAGTAATGATAGTGCCATCATAAACAATCGGCTAAAGGCTTAAGTTGGAAATACCAGCGATAACCAGTGGACCTGACATTTTGATGGGATGACTATAACTTAAACTTATTTAACCGTAACTTAATATTTTTTAAATCCTACTTATACTCTATTGATACAGTTGAAGATCAGCATACAGATGATACAAACAGCGAAGAACGGATGTCCGACAATTAGAGGTAGAAAGCCACCTTGAGGAACGCCAGAGTCTGGATTGCACTAAAATGATGAAGAGCGATTACAAACACTTTCTTTTTAGTTGTGTCGTCGTAGGTGTATATTAGATGTTGCCTTACGGTTTTTCCTTGACTATAGGAACGTTAAAATAAATTGCATTACGAAAGTCGCGTGGTAATGGTGTCTGTTTTCGAGAAATAACAGCTGTCTCAAGGTCAAAATGACGCGTTGCTATGTTTTATTTTGAATATACTTTACATTCGTATATGTCTGGCTTTGATGCCCCTGATCTCTGGATTAAATCGATATTGATACTCTGTCTGATCCGAAGAATACGTAATGTGTTGTCAAAGTTTTTTATTCATAAAAAAGTAATGTTATAGGCTAGACAGGGTGAGAGTATCATCGGAGCAGGACGGTTATTGATCAACTAATTAATTGTATACGTTGAAACATAAGTAAATTGACAATGCGTTAAATGTAAAATGACGCCATCAAGCTATTAAAATTTCGGCAGTCATAATTATCAGTTTTTCTCCAAAATATTATTTCTATACAAAAAACTGCATAATATACTATTACTATACAAAATAATTATGAATCATAAACCTTTTTTTTTTTGCGGGGGGAAAATGCTCCTTATGCACCTTGTCACCGCGCTGGCTAGGCGCGGCCGTGAGTGGGGCTCTCCGGTAGAGGACCGGCCTACCCACTAAAAACCCCCCGGTGTCCTTCCAGCCCATATCAGGGCGCGTGGCGGGGTGCGCTTTCGCGTTTCTACCGCCACACGCCCACGGGCCAGCTCGACCTTAATCGGCCGAGCCTTCGCCAAGGGGGGATTATCCCAGACACCATGACAATCCCCAGGTAGAGAGGCATCACAACGGCGTGCTCAGTGAGCCAGGCGCGTACGTTGCCTTCCCGACAGGATCACTAGGCGGCAAGATTTCACTCGCTCGCCTTCACCTGATTAATCATAAACCTAGCCATTTAATAGTAACATAAATTACCCCACTTAATCACCTCAATAATTAATGCATCGTGTTTAAACTATGAAGTTCACATAATTCCGTGAACATGATAACAGAACTAGTTCCAAAATGTCAAGTAATCGTTCCAGATTCAATTCATTATATTAAATGATTTGCGCATGTCACGATTATACGTTTTTATATTGACTATTTAAAAACAATAAACATTGACATATTTGATGCTAACAGTATTGCGAAGTCGGTCTACCCTCTGTGCAAAAATATTCTTTGCCACGTTACACCCTACTCCAGTGGTTATTTTACACAGTGCAAGCGTACGAGTCTACCTACCATCTGAAACAGCTGTACTTCAGAAACCCAATGCTTGCACGTGACTTTATAGTTCGATCATGGTGTCATTACTCGTATCTTTTGGATGAGTTCTGCAGTAGTTTCGTCCGCGTCAGCCGCCTCGTTCTCGTATTGTGAGCAGACAATTCACTTTTCAAAATGCAACTCTGTCTCGCCGACACCGCTGACACGACTATTCCCGCCGCTCTAGTCTGAATGCCAAATTATCTTCATTCCCGTCAGTTGCTTCGTTCATAAACTAACCACTTCTCACACTATTTTCCGGTTGCTGAGAAAATGCATTTCTGACAGCAGCTGTTTTTTCCCTAAGTATATGAAAGAAAATTCAATTTGGGAATCCAATCCTAATTAACGATTCTCAAAAATATACGTTAATAATACTAGTCATATGAAATTGACAAGCCCTGTCAAAAATGCATTCTCTCGGCGGCCAGACTGCAACTATAATTTAATATATAAACAGTAATTCAATTGTTACTTAATTATTTAATATAAATACCATTGATTTGATTGATCGATTCATTAAAATAAAACAAATTTTCGCATTGATTTAGTGTTTATTTTGGTGTTTTTCATTTCAATGTGTAGGGCTCATGTAATGTAAATAAAAGACATTTCAATTTATTTACTTAATTAGAAGAACCTGGATTAAGGATTCTGTCTAAATCTTTTTTTTTAATATTTAAAGGAACTGAATATAGAGTCAATTATTTTACGCAATACGAGTAGACAAGCTGATTAGCAACCTACTGGCTAGGCTGCTCCGCGTAGTGTGTAAACAAGTCTTCTTTACCATAGAGACGACGATATAACGTAAATTCGTTTATAGGTACGAGTACAGGCTCTGGCCCTGTATATGAACACGCAAATTTTTTATATCATTGTCGTCGCGTTACGTTCTACTCTACCTTGCATAATACACAGTAAAGTGAGAGTGAGTTGTCGCTACATCGACGACGATATATCGTAAGTTAGACTTTAAGAGTACGGGCTCTATATCTGTATGGATAAACAGTTGTGCCAATCAACTTGTATGCAATATTTATATTTTATTATCTATATTTTGTGTTACATTGCAGTAAATATAATTTAAGTCATTCCAATTGTCACATTATGCTGAATATGCTAATAACAATATAAAAATCTATTGACTAGTTAATATTTATTGAGTTTATAAATAAAATACTTAAATCTAACAAATCTTTTCGATTTGCCTATGTTTATAAAAGCGGATATAGTCATAAGTAACTAAACCAACCCAATTTATTTGTTAGTCAATATGTAATGTAAAGTTAACGAAAACGCATCCGTAACAACAACACATATACTACCAAACCCACCATAAATCTATAATTTGGTTAAATTGTTAAGATTGACTTGTTGTCTATAATAGTATTTGACACTTTCTACAATCATAGCAAGCATATAAAATTATTGTGTAGCTACACTCGTTCACTCTCCGTGGGCTGTGAGAGTAATGTGATGTCTCCCATGGGGTAGCTTTCAGTCCGTCTGGCAGCCGCCAGCTGCTTCGCCCGCTCGCGTGGTGTCCCGCAGCAAAGCCTCTTCAGTACGCACGCGTAACACATGAGTAAGGACAGCATTAGCAGAAGTCCGACCACTACGGTCACGACGAGAAGCACACGTAGCTCCCCGTTGGCTTCCACGCCGCCCGAGTTGCGTCCCATGTCGATTCTTAAAGGTATTTCATCTGTAACAAATAATCAACTATTGGAGTTATGGTATGGAATATATTTATTTATACCACCATGCTGGTAAAGAAGTGATAAGTACGAGTATATTCTATAATATAATAATAATATGTATAAGTGCCTTATTAACACGTGGTTATCGTTAGATTACCGACAAATATGCATCATCATTATCACGGCTTAAATACGTTCCCACCGAGGGCACGAGCTTACCAAAACTCAAACCGAGTACGATTAACAAGACTAATCCAGCAATTAGGTTATGTCAATAACACTGGACCAGTCTAACCTGGAGTTTCTTTAGATATTGCCCACGATAATTTTCGTTACAGTAGGAATATCGGATAAATTTGAATATTGGAAAACACATATTCATCTAAGTTTGCAAAAGCATTAATTACATTTTTAATAAAATTCAATTTTCCATTTTAGAGAAGTTGTCATTTAAATTTGTTATCAGTTATTATTTTACTACTGCTACTTATTATCTTTGAACTAAACCAAAGAAATTAAATACCGACATTTACATAGTACATTCTTAGCTTTGAGTTTATTTTTCCTTTGTTTATTACTAATACACAAGAAGGTTTATAACAAAAAGAGAAATATATCAAAACGATCTTTTAAATACGTAAAAACAAATAATTATAAAAAATAATTTTAATAAAATTTATGAATTAAAGTTTTAGAACTTGTAGAATTTACCAAAGTGAATCTTCGAATTGGAGCAGAAATGTTGGTCAAAGATGTGTGTGATTAGGGTAGAACTTAGCTGCAAATTTTGGGGAACGTAAAAAAGCGTTAGGTCTTAAGTCAGGGCTATAAGGCGGATGGTCTAAAATTACGACATTTTGAATTTTTAAAAACATCCGTGTTTGGCGGGCGGTGTGCGAACTTGCATTATCATATGACGTTTTGGAATGTTTTTGCGAAATTCCGTGATGACTTGTGGCAAACAAACAGTGGTGTACCAGTCAGCGTCAACCGTCTTGCGATCTACTAGTACAATAGTGGCGACGTGACCATCCTTTACCACAAAGGAGGCAAACATTTTTTTTAAATGCTCCGTGAGCGTGTGATCTTGGTGCGTTTTGGCTCATCCTGGTAGACCCAGACAGTAGTCTGCTACTTAGAATCTGGAGCGTAAGCGTATATCCAAGACTGGTCACCATTAACCTTATCATAAACATTCTTTGACTCTCCTCGAT
Source organism: Scirpophaga incertulas (assembly GCA_036419045.1). Lineage (NCBI taxonomy): Eukaryota > Metazoa > Arthropoda > Insecta > Lepidoptera > Crambidae > Scirpophaga > Scirpophaga incertulas. The sequence continues at coordinate 10,956,251 of CM071638.1, read as the reverse complement.
TGAATCGCTTCAGAGCTAAGCAAATGTGGTATCCAACGGGAGATCAACTTTCTTACACCAAGTTCTTCGTGTAGGATTTTTTGGACAGTGGTCCCTGAAATGTCCACTGGATATCTCTATTTCATGGTATGTCACATGACGATCTTCAAGGATTAGCTGCCGCACGGTTTCGATACTCTCTTACGTCATGGCATACCTACTTTTGAATAGACGATACGATACAATAAAACTATTCGGCTGATCTAAAAACATTCTTTTGAATTCTAAATTAAAAACATGAAAAAGCAATATTTTTTTATAATTGTGGGAGGTTAGCAAATGACACAACTTAAAAGGCACCCGTCGTATTAATATATCATTCTTGAGACTGTGATAACGTGATTTAAAAACACAATGTTCCCAAATAGTTATTTCAGCACACCTTGTCATAAATTGGCGGAAATGAATGTTCTGAGCTTCATCAGATCTGAAGACGTCGTCTAGTTTTGATCCGCTGGATTATGATTTATAGAAAGCTTTAGAAAGTATGACTTGCTCTAAATGTCATGATAAATCAGAGTCTCTAAAGCAATCCATTAGATTGACACTAAATAATTTTCTCATGGAAAGAGTGAGTGCTTCTATTGATACTAGTCTCAACGTTTAAAAGGCAATACAGTTGATCGCAACCAATGAAGTCATTTTGAATAAGTTTTATAACTTTTTAAAATGTTTCTATGTTAATATTTATATGTTATGTATTATGTACATAATTTTCATGGTAACATACATTAAAGTAATAAGTGTAATATGCAATAGAAAAATATTTTATTTCCTTGTAACAATATTCCCAGCAACACTTGGTATATTAATAATAGTATATGTTATCTCAGAAACATGATTGAAATAACAGTAGAATTATTACTTTTAGACATACAGAATGAATGCTTAAAAAAAGACAAAATAATAAATTGGAGGTAAAATTAGTCAGTTTTAATCGTTTCAGACTCGACAAGACTGTTTCGAATGGCAAATTGCAAGATGGATGATCCTGGCCACTAGATTGTATTTTTTTCCTTTGCAAACAAGTACAAGCGCCATTACATGATCAATGTTACGTGATATTAAACTTTTCTGCTATAGTAACAATTATATTATTTAGTAATTACAAAATAATCTTTATTCAACATAGGACTTAACAGGTAAGTACTATTGCGTACATTTGATTGCCTGATCACTACTACGATCACTTTCGTTGGACTCATGCGTTGTATTGAAGGCTGTTCAGACGAAAAATTAATTTTCTCAGTCGCCGACTACATATTTTTATACGCATATTAAGTGTCAATCATGTAAAACTTTAGCGTATGAGTAATTGCAACGCTGTGCAAACAGCGATTCGATTTCGAGGCATGATTTGGCGTGACCACTTTCAGGCGAAAATACTGCTCAGGCGGAAAAGTGTCCGATGGTACCTATTTTCCGTCAATACAGATAAAAAAATAAGAACTACTGAGCAGTGTACGTGTATAACAAGAAGGACAAAAATACGTACATAGAATGTTACCTATTGAGTTGATCGAGTATTAAGTGTAACTTATTTTCCATAAACTATAAAATAAGAAAGATACACGAAATACTGAAGTTCTTTTCTATTTTTTTATTAAGAATAATGAAACATTTATTATAAAATGTTTACATAAAATAATTACATGAAAGATGGCCTTAGGATAAAAGGTTTGAACTGAACATAACTATATACCTATCTATAATACAATTATATATTTTATATACTTAATTTATACTTAATTCATTACGTCAAAAAGCTCTCTCTATTCCAATCATACTTGTCGAATGCCTCCTGATTATATAAGCAGATAACCTATGTATGTATATATATGGGTTAGTTATACTATTTAACAATTTTAAATCGGAAAACTACCTTTCTATTTCTATTTTTCAATTGTGTTGAGTTTAATTGATACATACATTTTTCACGTGTCTGATCGTCTGAAATAGCTGTATATTTTAGTAATGGATACGTAGGTGCGCACGAATTATTAATGAGTTTTCTTTCATAATATTGCGGTGCGTATGTTTAGCACAACACATCAACGCCCGCCGTCATAAAGCATACATAATCTATTTACGTTTCACAACATACCGAAATATAGTTCACCGCTCTGAGGCCATTATTGCTATAACCCAAAGAATTCTTTTAGCACATAGGAACATTTTTCTTGGTAACCAATATCAGCACCATTGTGCTATCTTAAAATTTTCCAGTTAGGTTGAAACTTTAAAATGCTATAGTACTTACATCTGCAATAAAGTTTATTATTTCTCACTGTATTATTAATTGTAAATTAAACTTGAAATTATCAATACCTCCTTAAGATATTGGAATGAGGTTAGCAAACCCTTAATATTCAAAGTTCCAAACATTCACGCCGATGTGAATTTCAGTAATCTGTGAAACTTCAATGACATAATAAGAAGTAGGTATCGATATTCACTTATTGGAAATCTTTTATTGAATTCTGCGCTCCTATAATTCTGGTTAATGGCAGTGAAACCAAAAAGGGATAATGAAATTGTGTTCATAAAAGTTAGGTAGGTACCACAAGGTAGGTCGTTATAGTACCAATAAATATCTAAAGATATGATATCTAAATAACTACTTATGAAATCAGTGTTCAATGCAACTTATATTAACAAACATAACGGTTGCATTACATAAGATGTATTTCATTACAAAATAGCGTTTTTGTGAAGTTGTTGTAAATGTTTGTTTATGATAGATAACTTCTACATTCTTTAACTATTATATCCCCTTTTTAGTGTAAATATTTTAAGTTGCTGGAATATAGCATAAATCAAATAAGTCCGATCATAACGAGGTTTTAGTATCTGGTGGTGACTGAAAAAAAAAACATAAAAATATGTGTGTAGGATAAGATAATTTATATTATAGTGAAATAAAACTTTATGTGATTATTTTTACATATGACAAGTAAACTCTTGCATTTCGTCTCACATGATGTCAAGTGATCATATTAATGAGGAAGACAGAAACCTCCATCTGGACAACTTACCAACTAAAGAACTGGCTGTCTTCTCTCTAAATCTAAGCTATCAACCAAACGAGTAGAAAAATATTTACTCTTATAGAATCCCGAACCTTTCAACTAACGCCACAAAGTGTTAATCGAAAGGCCCGGGATCTAGTGGTCTTACTTCTGGAATAAGATCACCAGACCAGGATAGCCTGTAAATTCATCCACACTAAACGCAGGATTTGAATTTTCGATTACGATTCGCAGGAAGACAAAGTGAACCGATTGTATTTCAATTCAATGTACTATTTATCAGTGTACTAAAGGTAGCTAACAATCAGGGATTGGGGTGCGGGTGGCGCTGACGCCGACGCCGGTAATAGGCCTAGAAAATTCTAAGTTAGCGTGCTGGGAGAATCTGATAAGACGTGTGACTGCCAATTATTTAAGAAAGAATTCCTGAACGGCTTTGAAAATCGAAGATAAAGATGGATGTAATGTAAAAGTCAGAACAGAACCACTATATAGATTAATCTAATTAAAGACTTTTGGTGTCGGCGACATTTTTTATAAAATTATGGGCACCAAACTATGGGATCTTTGTGGCGTATGCTAACATAAATTGTCTTCATATCGTCTGCCTAGGCAGCGCAGACTTATGATGTGCCAAGAATCACCTTATTTCGACTTGCTAATGACACAAGCAAACTTTATGAATCCGCAAGCCCAGCGGAATTATTTTGCTAAAGCCAACGGATTTACAAAGGAAAGAATGGAACGAGCTTTATGAAAATGTATGAAGAAAAAAGGTTATAAGAAAAAAAGCTAAACATATAGATAACTAGCTGACCCGTGCCCACTTTCGTTGGGCATAATATTAATAATCCCCGAAGCGAGCACGAACGCGATCCGAATTAAACCCGAAGCCATCGCGCGCCGTCCGCTGCCTGTTTTTTCTCCGATTCACTTTGCAAAACGGACTACCACGTAAAAACCTTTTTATTTTTCGGCAATAACGTGGCCTTCTATTGCTGAAAGAATTTTTAAAATCGGTTCAGTAGATCCTGAGATTACCCCTTACAATTTAACAAATATACAAACACACAAACTTTACTTCTTTATAATGTTAGTATAGATTAAGGTTAATTATTTAGGCATTTAAAATTTGGAATACCCTATTCCAAAGTAGATTTACTTTGGTTCAACTACGCCAATCTGTAATTTCACGATTAAACCAAAATTACAAGATTGTCAATTATTTTTATATGAATAATAAGTTTTTCTGACATTGAATGCAGTTTTTACGGTTTTATATCTTAATCCAAAATTAATACGATTTGTTTTAATGTGGTATTCAACATTTAGATACTTTCTTCTACCACTAGCCACGTACATTCTTATTACAGTTGAGAAATGGTTGCATTTAAGCACCAACATTGTGATGTTGTCTGCGAAAAGGGCGATAATTTGTCTATACCTATTTGTATCGTTACAACTTTGCTGAAAATCTCGTTATCAGATGCTATGAAGTTTTTTAAGTAGGTACTGGCAATATTATGATGAAAGTATTTTGAAGTAGATATTAACGTCAGCTGCCTAGCTGGTCTTATTTGATGCTGTCAGATTTTAATCTCGATATAAACTTTTGCTTTTTATCCGTAAACTCGTGAAGTTTAATTGAATCTCACTTACTCTTGTCCGCGCATTATCTATATAAGAATTTTCTATGTTATAACGACTAATTTTCCGCAGCAATATCGTTTTATATTGTTATATTTATCTAAAATTTGCATTTAAAAGAGGTTTTTGATTTGTATTGCTTTCAAGTTATATCCAGTTAGTAATTATTCTTGATTTTTCTCTGCAGAATAAAGACATGTCACCTTATCAAAATAGGACCATATATATTAATGTATATATCATTTTTTTATATATTTATTAGTCACATAATAATTATGAAAAATATATAATAATTAATAATCACATACATTTAAAATTTTTAATTTATCTATTGACAGAACACATTAAATAATTTCAAAAGGCAAATACTATACTTTTGTATAAATTTAAACATTTGTAAATTGATAGATGCACCCAGATTCAGCAATCGCTGCTTAGTGTCGCGGACTATTCCCGCAGGCTGTAACAGAAAACCAGCGGTTTGCTCATATTTTATGAGGAAATATTGACACTGAGTTATGACCTTTTTGTGTTGCTGCAGTATACACACGCAACATACAGCATATAAGATTAAGTGTTTAATAATTTTTTGTGTGTTATAATTGTAATATTGTGTTTGATTGTTGTTATTGATAAGTTATATCTTTGATTTTTTCTGTCTGTCTGTTCTGTCTTTTACTTATTGTGTGTGTGTATTTGTAGACCAAATAAAGATTCTATCTATCTATCTATGTTACAGTAACATCAGAATCATGATTACGAGGAATAAATGTCGTAATCAAGCTGAAATAGCAAGTGTTAGCCCGTAAGTTTAAAAAGAGTGGTTATTTTGGTCTCCGCGTAGACATGAAATTGATGACAAATACATCAGGGCGCAGGCGGAGGGCGGTAAAATATTACATCTCATTATTTAAACTCGTTCGTAATATAATTTACGAACGCAGCCGATCGAAAGTTTGGTTGCACAAAAATGTTTTGTATATAACCAAGTGCACGTTCACTTTATTTTAGTCATGACGCGATATATAATATTAAGTTTTAATCTATGAAATTTAAGCTACATTGAAAAAAATTAATATTACCTATTTGTAACCGTGCACGTAATATACGTAACGTATGTAACACGTAATAGTAAGGCCTCTTCTTGGGGGAAAATTTTAATCATTGTTATTCTTGACATAATACATTTCTCATCAGAAAAAACACCTTGAATGATTATGTTTTCTTACGATTATTAAAAAATGTGTATATTCTTAGAAATATATTTCAAATGTCGTTTAATGGTGAATAATATGAGGGTAACCCTATTGTTAATGTTCGAATTTCAAATTAACGTTAAATTAACAATAAACGCAAATTCAAATAATCGTATTTTGTTTAAAGAATCATTTTGTCCTGTATGGAGTAAAAAAAGCTAACAATAGTTTATTTTATAAAGTGTATTCCTTCCCCGAGCTCTTATTCCTGCTTCCTGATCTTCTTCTATGGATGAGAGTCACGATCAAATGTTGTGGTATTCCATTTGTTTCCTCTTAGATTGCATTTTTCAGTTTGCTAAGTATTTCTGGGGCAGGATGTCTTGCAGAAATTTGTCGATAAATGTTTAATGGGAATCATATCCGGGGTTCTTGCTGGCCATTCCATTACGAAGATACCGTCTTTTGGTAAGATAATGTCGTACGACGCGGTAAAATCCCAGTTAATCCGCGTAATACAGAATATCGTCGACCCAGGCACGTCATTTCTGACCCTCCCGACTCATTGACGCTGGCTCTTCAAGCCTTGCGAGAGGCGGCATCTGCGCCGCCATCCCTTAGTTAGTCCATACTTCGCAGCTTGCTGCACATGTACGAGTAGGCCCCATCACTTCAAGGCCGGACCCACTTTGGCGTACCGAGCCTTCCTTCGCGCACATGTCCTCTTCGGAGGGCAGCGCCGACGTGCCCTCTCCTGAGGGTGCGCCAACCATTCCGTTCAAGCCATAAGGCCACTAGGGCCAAGGCTAGGCTGAGTTTAGTCGGTAGGTCTGCTGGATCGAGCCGCCTCGATTCACCAGGAGTCCGACATAATCAACGCATCCCTGCTTGCCTGTTTCGTTGGTATCCATGAGGATTCTCAGCCTCCTCTCCTGAGGAAAAAAAAATATTTCCACTTCTGAGATTCGGCTACGGAAGCAAAACAAAGTCAATGACTGCAATATTACTTAAATTTGATTTAAAAAAATTCATATTTTGAGATTGTGAGATGGGTGGCCAATGTTAACTAATTAACGTGGTTTAATAATTGACATTGTTTAAATATTTTGACGTAGTAGATCAAGTAATTATATATTAAACCTACAGGTGTTGCTAGGCTTTATTAATGATTTGAATGACTCTCGTCTAGAGTCCTGATATGAAAGTTTTGATTTTCAAGTCAACTAAATTTATAAAAAGCCGTAACTTAGCTGTGATGCGATGTATTGGTGAAATTTCATCAGCAGATTTTTGTTTTTTGATTATGGACTGGAGGTCTAACAAGTACATGATACTTGTAATTTTCAAAGATAAAGATAAAGATAAAGATATTTATTAGCCATTCAGTAAAATATTTTACAGGCAAGTCAACCACATTAAATTCAGCCACTCTAATTCAACTGAACGATAAAAGGAGACAACAATAAACGTGCAACCAAGTATTAATATTTACATTTCCTTCAAGAACAAAGATTCCACAAGCTGCATAGACATATATTCTTTTAATGAATAAAATGGATTATTTTCAAAAAAAAATCTTAATTTTTTGTTTAAATGTGCTATAATTTAGACCTATTACGGTTTTAGGCAATTTATTGAACATTAATATTTTGGAATGTCGCCCTTGTTTTTGGACTTTAGCCAAACGGGTTTTTGGAACTACACGGCTTTCATTGTTTTTAAGCAATCGTTTTTCATTAATACGCAAATTGTACGGTAAACATATATCGGGTTTTTCTGATATATCCCTATCTTCGTGAATTTCTAATAAACTATTATAAATATAAAGTGAAACGACAGTCATAATTTTATCTGTTTTAAAATGTTCCCTAGCAGGACTACGTTTCTTTAATCCATTAATTATCCTTATTGATCGTTTTTGACACTTTAGAACTTTGTCGACCTCCGTAGCATTTCCCCAAACAGTAATAGAATATCGTATAATGGAATGAATGTAAGCATAATATACAGATATTAATGATTTTTTATCTAATAGTGATTTCAGTTTAAATAAGGCATAGTTACCGCTTGAAATTTTTTTACATATTTTTTCAATGTGGGCTTTGTGACTGATAGTGTTGTCTATTGTGTATCCTAAAAATAAATTCTCTTGAGATGTTGAATTACCATAAAGGCCAAGTCTTGATTGAAAATACATAACGACACTTTTATCTGAGTTAAGAACAATACCATTTGCATCAAACCATTCCTTCAACAGATTCATTACATTTTTTATTTTAACATCTAAATTACTTTTATTTTTGTCTTTTAACCCAATATGTGTATCATCAGCAAATAAACTTAAGTGAGCTTCGTCTGGCATTATGTTACAAAGATCATTTATATAGATCAAAAAGAGAACGGGGCCCAGAATGGACCCTTGTGGTATCCCGATTGACACAGCTCCCCTTTGAGAATTTTCATTATTGACAGATACAATTTGAGTTCGGTTACTTAAATAAGACTTCATCATGTTTAATTCAATATTTTTAAAGCCGTAATATTGTAGTTTTAATATTAGTATATCATGCCGTAAGCAATCAAATGCTTTAGAAAGGTCACAAAAAATACTAATACGGGTAATACGTCGGGTGGTCGACTGAGGTGTGCGTTCGTATTCGTAGCTCCAGAGTTTTAAAATTGTACATCGCAAAATAGTTATTTGTTTGCTGTAAATTTTGTGTAAAAGTCACCAGAGAATACATTGCTTACCAAGTGATATATAATTAAAGCAAATAATAGTGAAATAAAGTGTTTAATATATAGAAGAAGTGAAGTGTGTGCCGGTACTTCAATATTTTTTTTTTTAATAAAATATTGATATAACACCGTCGATTCTCCGAAATACACAATAAAAAATTGATGATTCATTGTCTGGCTGAAGCTTCATACCAACTCTAAGGAAATTTCGGATTGAGAGATTGTTACATTGTGGTGCCGGGCGTAACACGCCGAGTACGAATCTAGCGAGCCAGGTTCGATTCCTACGGAAGAGTATGTTTATTTATTTATTTTAATTTTTTTCTTTACTCTTTTATTATTGTGAAATATTTTACTTCTTATTAATGAATACACTAAGGATTAATAAATTGTGAGAAAAAAAGGATTAACACTAGAAAATTGAGAATTGTTGGTGTAAGTACTAAGACATAAAATCTGAACTTATAACTCGTAAAAGGCAGATAAAATTGTTTTCATAGCACATTAATCAAATATAATACATACAAAAAATGGCAATTTGCTCTAAATGTAAACAAAATTTACCACCAAGAGAATTTTTGACTTGTTATAAGTGCAAATCTAAGTACGATTTGAATTGTGCAAATGTTTCTGTTCAACGTTTTCGAAACACAATGACGCCAGATCGAAAAAGAACATGGATTTGTAATAGCTGCACGAATAGAAAGCCTAACAATTTAAGTATGAAAGATCATTCAAACCCAATCAAAGCGCCATTAAAGTCAATATCTACTTCAACCCCACAAAATGTTTCTGCAACAAATTTAGAAGTATCAGAACGAAGAATCAACGATATAGATGTTCCATTCAGCTCCCCTGATGAAAACATTACTCTCAGAAAACGACATCACCGTAATAGACTGTCTCTTTCGAAGTCCTTTGAATCTCTGCATCAAAATAATATCTCGAACAATTTCTTTGAACATAATACTAGTGTAAGCAAAAGTGTTGTCCATTTACACGAAACGAATATAATTACAGACTTAAAAAATGAAATGGAACAGCTAAAACTTGAATTAAACAGTGTACAGAATGAACTTGAATGTAAAATTATAGAAAATAATCAATTAAATAGAACTATAAAAGATTTAACTCAAAAAGTCAGCATCCTAAAAGATTTATGTCGCAAACCTTTGAAAGGAAAAAGCGCAAACTATCTTGATAGCTCTCTCCCTCCAGAAAATATCGAATACACTGAAATTAGCTCTGATATTAGTATTTCAACGTATCCACATGACAAGAATGATACAATTACAGAAAATAAAGAGAATAAAATTGACATTGAGAATCTAGATAAACAGCTGCATCAATTAAAAAATGAAATAATCGTTGCCAAAAACGGAATTATAAAGTTAGATTTGGTAATTTGTAATCTTCAGAAGAATTTGAAAAAAGATATTAATCTTAGCTGTAGAGACAGTTCCTTCAAAAAGGGGAAATATTTAAAGAGAAACAAACTATGCATTATATCTAGTACAAATAAAAATGAAGTTTTAAATATTATAAAAAGGTTGCACGTAGATGAAAAATTTGATTATTGCCATTATATCAAAAACTCTGCAGGCATACTGCAACTAATTGAGGGACTTGACTCAAAGTTAAAGGATTTTAGCTATAATGATTATTGTGTAATCCTAATAGGAGAACATGATTTTCATCAGCAGAGAGAATATAATGACTTAATAGCAAGTATGAGAGAAGTCCTGAGTAATATTCTACATACAAACATTATTGTTGTACCTCCAACCTATGTTTGCGGTGCACCTATATTTAATTATAAAATTGAATTGTTCAACAGACTCCTGTATAGCGATATCAATGAACATAAACATGTCTACTGTTTTGATTCAAATCGAGATCTAAGTTTCGAAATGTTTTCGTCTCAAACAGGAAGAATAAATAAAGATGGAATGAAAACAATATTATTAAAAATTTATAGCTTGATTAACGATATACAGAATAATCCTCATCTTTTTCGCAAATAACAGTACTGAAAACTTGTCTGAAGCACATGGTAACAATGATACAATAGAATATCCCTCCATTGGAATATTACACGCTAATATTTCGGGAGCACTGAGCAAACAGGACGAACTACAAATTGCAATTAATAATCTAGCTAAAGAAAAAACACTTATTACGGACGTTGTCTGTCTGTGTGAAACTAATCTTGAAAGTGGCGCTGAGAAGAACTTAAAACTAGAAAACTTTTCTGTTGCGTCATGCTATTCTAGAAAACGAACTAAAGAACGAGGGGGGGTTGCAATTCTAGTAAGAAAGGACATTGAATATAAAATCATTGACTTAGAGAACATCCCAAAAAAATATAATTTTGAGTGCTGTGGAGTGGAGCTGACTTCATATGGTATTATCGTTGTATGTATATACACACATAAAACACCAACATCTAAAAACTCCATATTCTTTGAAAAACTATCAGATTTATTATATGCTCTAGGTAGAAAGAGAAGGAAAAAGATTGTAATATGTGGAGATTGGAATATAAATACTTTGGAAGAAACAAATTTATCTATAGAACTTCGACAAATATTAGAAAACCATAATTTAGACATGAAAGTTAAAGAACCAACGAGAATTACAAAGACAACTAAAACTTGTCTTGACCAATTCGCAACAAATATTAAAAATACTACATCCGGCGTGATAGAATTGGGATTGTCAGATCATAAGTCACAGTATCTGAAGATTCCGTTACGGGAAAAAAGACAATCTAATATGAAATGGTGGTACGAGTTTCAAAGAGACTACTCCAAAGAGAATAAAAGGAAATTTCTTGAATGCTTTGAATCTCTTTCTTTTTCAGATGTATATAACGAGAAATTAAATGCTGAGGAGTCTTTCAATGTATTTTACAGTTTATATAAATTATTTTATGATTTATGCTTTCCAGTACTAAAAATTAAAAAAACGTCTAAATCAAATACATCATGCTGGTTAACAAAAGGTATACAGAAAAGTTGTTTTAATAAGCGTCAATTATATTTGAAGTATCGTAATGATCGTAACAAATACATTACTATGTATAAAAAATATGCATGTATTCTAAGGAAATGCATAAAAACTTCTCAAAAAAATAAAAATTTGCATTATATAAATAAATTTGAAAATAAATGTATGGCAGTTTGGAATGTTATAAATAAGTATACCAAGGATGTAAACAGTTCCTCAATTACAAGAATAGATACATGTGGTAAAAGCGTCTGTGACCCACAAATTATTTCACAATCATTTAATGAATATTTTATACGTAATGTGTCGGAAAATAGCTTACCAAATATTGATCGATTAGACAATGTAGAATCAATAATATCCACAATATTTCTAAATCCAGTCACTGAAATAGAGTTAATAAAAACAGTAAAATCTCTTAAAAATTCCAAATCAGTAGGTTTCGATGAAATTCGTACTGATATCGTAAAAATGAGTATAGGTGCAGTTGCAAAACCTTTTTCATTCGTGATAAATAGACTCTTATGTGATGGTATTTTTCCTGACGTCTTGAGGAAATCTATAGTAAAGCCGCTTCATAAAAAAGGTAACAAAACATTGTTGAATAATTATAGACCAGTTACTTTGATACCTATCTTTTCTAAAATCTTGGAAAAAATTATGTTTAAAAGATTGAATGGATTCTTGAGTACTCATAATGTGATAAAAGACGAACAGAATGGGTTCCGAAAAAATAAAAGTACATCGTTAGCTGCATTCAAACTACTTAAACATATTACAAGCAGTATTAATGACAACATTCCAATTGCGGTGGCTTTCCTAGATATGACCAAAGCTTTTGATTTTGTGTGCCACGAGCGTTTGCTTGATAAGCTTCAAAGGTATGGTATACGTGGACCATGTTACAACTGGATCAAAAGTTATTTGTCAGGAAGAGAACAATGTGTGGAAATACAGAGATGTTGTACTAAAAGTAGGTGTCTGGAGAGGATTAGATCAAGTTTTATTGTTAATGGCTTTGGAGTACCCCAAGGCAGTATTCTAGGACCATTGCTGTTTAACCTTTATATTAATGATCTGCCCAATGCTATATCTCAGGAATGTATTTTGTTTGCTGATGATGTTACAATTGTTTTTAAAGGTGTTAAAAATGAAGATACACAAATATATGAAAATTGTATTAATGCAACTCTGTATGAAATTAATGAATGGTTAAGATGTAATAATTTGAAAATTAATGTGAATAAAACTAAACTTATGCAATTTGGAACTTATAAGAGAGAAAATAAGAAACTCAATGTAAATGTTAATGGACAAGTAGTAGAATCAGTTGAATTCATAAAATTTTTAGGCATAACATTAGACCAACATTGTAATTGGAAACATCATATACACCAGATATGTTCAAAATTAAATAGATTTGTGTTTGCTCTGAGTCGTATAGGTCAAATTGTATCAAGAGAGGCTGCTATCACTGCCTATAACGGCTATGTAAACTCAACACTACGTTACGGAATTATGATTTGGGGAAACTCCACTGATAAAGACAATGCGTTTCTTATTCAAAAGAAGTGTATTCGGGCCATATTTGGTTTGAAAAACATTGATTCATGTCGACCGTATTTTAGACAGTACAAATTGCTTACATTACCTTGTCTGTATATCTTTGACATATGTTTATTTGTATTCCAAAACAAAAATTTGTTTGAAGAAAATAGTGTAGTATCTAAGCGAAATCTCCGTTCAATGTATAGAAATAAATTATTTAAACCAGCTGCAAAATTAACACTTGTATCAAATAATTCATATAATATGTGTATTAAAATATACAATAAATTATAAACGTTTGCATTTTTCATATCACTTGCTCAAGCGCTTACAATATTTCCTACCGTTCAAAACTAAAGTTATGCTGGCTCAGTCCCTTTTACTTCCTATTCTCGACTACGCTGATGTCTGTTACTTAGACGCAACCGAAGAGCTACTTAATAAGCTAGAGCGCCTTCAAAATTTAGCCATTCGCTTTATATTCAGTCTGCGTAAATTTGACCACGTGTCTGATTATCGTAAGCAGTTAGGGTGGCTACCTATTCGCTTGCGTAGAAATCTACACATGCTTTCCCTGTGTACAAAATTCTCCACTATCCCAGTTTCCAACTTACCTTCGAACCCGTTTTAAATTTTGTGCCGAAAGCTCCCGCCCCAAGCGATCCTGTGTTACTAAAAATGTCCTTGAAATTCCTAAGTCCAATTCCGTATTTTTTCAAAAATCCTTTTCCGTTCGTGCTGCCAAGCTGTGGAATAGTTTGCCCGCTTCCATTCGTGAGAGACCATCCCTTACATCTTTCAAATGTCTTCTGAAAGAGTACTATCTGTCTAATTAATTGTATTAAATTATATAATTATTATATTATATGTATGTATGTATTTATGTATATATATATATGTGTATATATTTATTTATGTGTAAGTATGTATTTGTCTATATATGCTTAATGATGTGTACATTTGAATACCAGGTTAAACACTTAATTACCCCTGCAATTTTAACGTCTTGCACCACTATTTGGGTTGGCTGGAAGAGATCGCTTTTAGAGATAAGTCCGCCCTTGTACACTATGTATAGCTACAATTGTTGTTTTTTTTTTATTGTACAATAAAGTATTATATATATAAATTGCCAGAAGAATTTAAAAACCTAAAATATGTCAAGTTTAGATCTTGCGTTAAAAATTGGCTTGTAAGCAAATGTTTTTACAGCATTCAAGAATTTTTTAATTATAAGTGATTTTAATTTTTTTTTTGTTTGTATATACACTTGAAAAAGTAGGATTAAGTGAAACGTTTTGTTAGACATTAAGATCTGTTTAAGAAACCTTAATTCCATATACAATAAAGAACTTACTTACTTACTTACTAGCACATTTATTTGAAGTGTCCAATGAGTCAAGAATAAAATAAATTACTTTTCTGATTGCCATTTCAGTTGATCGACCTTTCCTAAAACCAAACTGTGTCATCGTGAATAAATTGTTGCTTTCAAAGTAACCGATGATTCTAGATTTTATGACTGCCTCTAGTATTTTTGATATTGTGGGTAATATACTAACTGGTCTATAATTAGAGACCTCTGAAGCATCTCCTTTTTTAAAAAGTGGTAATACTCTGGAAGATTTAAGCACATCGGGGAATATACCTTCCATTAAACATGAATTTATAACTATATACAATAAATCGAATATATTTTTGTTATTTAATATAAAATGTTTTAATGTTTTGGTGCTCATATCGTAAATATCTAAAGTAGATTTATGTTTTATGTTGTTAACAATTTTTTCAAATTCTTTTATATCCATAGGATGAAACACAATAGATGTGTCCGGTTTATTTAATTCATTTAAATATTTTTTGCAATTTTCTGCTTTAATATCTAAATTACTGGTTATATTTTCAGCAATGGTCCGAAAAAAATCATTAAATGTATTCGCTATTTTTTCATTATTTGTGACAAGTTCCCCTGCTTCATTTTTAATACTTTCAATTTTAGATTTACTATACACGCGCTTGTTTTGTCCTACCTGTTCATTGATAATTTTCCACGATTCAGTTATTTTATTTTTTGATTTATTTATTCTGTCTCTGTATTGTAGTTTCTTGGCCGTTATCATGATATTATGTAATACTTTTCTATATTTGTTAATTCTCAGTTTCGTTATCTGATTTGGATAATGTTTTTGTAGTATTTCTAATTTACTTAAATTATTTTTACTTGTTTCAATGCCTAATGTGGTCCAAGATATTCGTTTGTTTTTTACTTGTTTTTTTACTTTTTTAAAGCAATGTTATAAAAATAGTTCAATGCATCCTGTAAAATCTTCATTCTTGTATTAGCATCTTTTGCCAAATGAATTTCTAATTTAATTTTACCGTATTCGTTGTTAAACATATGGTTAAAAAAGTTTTGGTTACTTTTTGAAAAAAATCTAGTTTCATATACCTTATTATTATTATATGATAATTTTTCATTAAATAGTTCTAATTTTATTACATTATGGTCCGAGAGTTTATGTGTAAGCACTGAGGCTTCACAGTCATTAAAATTAACAATGAAATTATCAATACAAGTTGAACTAGTTACATTATTCTTGTTTGTTTCAGTTCTAGTAGGTTCATTTATTAACCATTTACAATCGAAATTTTTTAGTATTCTATCGAGTTTATTTATATTTCTGTCTACTTTTAAAATATTCAAATTCAAATCTCCTGCGATAATAAGCTGCTTACCCTCGTTACAAATTTTACTTAACAGTTTTGCTAATATTTCAAAAAACAAACTCAGATCATAATCAGGTCTATATAATGCAACAATGACAGTTTTTGAAGGTTTGATCAAATGTTTGCTAATAGAAAATAATAATGTGAGAAAAACCCATTTCAATTGTAATGTATAAAAGTTATCCTTTTCTAGATATAACAGTCAAGATACACAATTATGCAATGTAGATTAGATCCCGATTTACTAAGTATTACATGTATAATCCTGTTAGTTATAAGTGTAAAAGTGTTTGAAAGTTGTAAAATAAGTGATCGCTTAGGAGCTACAATTACCAACAAACTGATCTGCAGTAATAACAGATGCTATAAATTGGTAAAGATGTAAAAGTAAAGATGTGTAAGTAAATATTTATTCTTTCGTTCTTCTTATTAGAATACGATCAATTGGGCTCAAAAAAAAAATCAAGTGGCTCAAAGACGGGAAAAACTTTTTATTGTAACTACCGCAGAATTAAGGTCGTCCGCAACAAGCTTAGACCGCCTAGGCAATGGGGGCGGTGTGTGGCGCCTGTGTATTGTCTCTGTGCTGTATGGGGTATAAGGTTTCCGATCGTATACCCCTTGTGAAAATATCTTTTTCCTCGGAAATCCAAAAAAAACAGGTGAATTTTAGAATCGTGAAAGGGCTTTAGAAAAAATTTTACTACTGGAAAATATTTCTTTCCATATAAAGTGAGCAGAAAGTTAATTTTAAATATAACTGTAAAGGTGAACTATGATCTCAAATTGTTGGCAGTATATGAGAATACCAAAATGTTTCTGTAAGTATCATAAACAGGCTACACGTGCCGTCAGAGTGGAATTTTTCATGCAGTTGACATGTTATCTCGAGACAAGCGTGGAAGCGTTATGGAACGTGTAAGACAATTTTTATATTAATGTTTATTGGGTTGAGAATAAGGCATTCTTATCCTCATTACCTATACATAAACAAATCTGTTGTCTTAATAATATTTTTTTTCTGCTCACGTATAATACTCGTATACGTAGTTCAGTTTAGAAGTACGGTTATCAACAAATTAAGCTTTACATTCCAAAAAGAGCTAATTCACGTGCTATATATAAAATCTGACTCATTACTCTGTGTACGTAGTGAAATGACTACTTCTAGATATAATTAGTAAGTAACGAATTTTATTAATTGGTGCTTCTTTGTTTATGTTACAATGCATATAGGGATGTGAACCAGATGCCCGAAGAGAGTGTGCTATTTCACGCAGTTACACCAATCTATTTGAGGTCCAGTAGGCCCAGTGCACTAAGTAGGACATAAAAAACCTACTCTATGCTATAAGTAAAAATTGCATAAGCAAAATATTAAAATATGGAGTAACCTGTCGAGGCACCCAGCAGTGGCCGTCCATATGACATCGTATTAGTAGTAAAGGAACTCTCCTATGATTTAAGTCTAAACTACATAACAAAGTATAGTAAAAAATACAATACCTACGACAACTGTTTATAAATTTTGTAACTTCAATTCAAAAATCATTAAATTGCCTTTAAACTTGAAACTGAACGTTAACATTAGCATACAAAATAGGTGTATTATACGAGTAAGTAGTGGGTTTCAGCCAACGCTATGATTGTATGTTACTCGTAAGTGAAAGGAAATCACTTAGTGCGAGTATTTACTGTGTGGATTCAGTTAACACTATTGTAAATTGGATTCCATTGTATGAAACACAATTTACGTAACAGACTACGTAAGTAAACGCGGAAAGTTTCAAATTCAAATGCTTGTTTGTGAGGCATTGGTTTGAGTTACGAAAGATTTATTGAAGAAAGTGAAATACGCAGGTTTAGGGTTTAATTCTAAATACATACTCGTGTGCTAATTTATGATCTGTATTTATGAATTCTTTCCACACCACCCAAAGGTTGGCTGGAAGAGAATACCTTAGGTATTAAGCCCGCCTATGTAGGTTTTTTTTGCATAAAGTTTAATAAATAAATAAATCAATTCTTTCACTTTAATATACATTAATGAAAAGTTACATATACTCTAATAGAGTTTCTAATACAATTATATATACAATTAATTCTACAAACCAGTTTACTTCTGGTTTCATTTATTTTTTCTGATCCAACAGTGATAATTGAAAGGGAAAAACCTTTATAAAACAAAATTAAAAGAAGTATTAAACATTATTTAATTTATTAATATTTGAATGCTATACATAAATCTTGCCCCATTTATCTGAGTATTGTACACAAATTATATCCAGTATAGTCTGTAATAAGAAATTAGTTAGCAATGTACAAGAACAGCAAGAAGAACGATGTAACCCTCAGAACTATCTAAAAAGTATTTAAGAGGTGCCGCAGGCGAACAGACAACATATACTTATTCTAGAACAATAGAACATTCTTCATAATAGTTTGAGGCACCTGGTCTTCAGCATACCAAATCTGCAAGAGAGTCCAAGAAAGGAATATGAAATTTTGCCAACCAAGCACATTTTAAGCTTTAGAGAGTTCTTCAAAATATTACGTTCCTTTATCAGAACTATTTTTATTTATTACCCTTTCTTACATTACCGTTTCTTAATTTTACAATAGAATAACATATAAAAATCAGATTTAAAATATCTAAAATATGTTATTAATTCTATTATATATGTCATGTAGTTTGGAGCCATTGCGACTTTTACCCGCAAGTATACCACGAGTACGAGTTTACTATCAATGCCTTAAAAGTAGGCCTATATATATTTTTCGTACATAATTGTTTTATTACTATATTGATGATTAAGCAGATTACCCATCGGACGGTTAGTGGTTAGTGTCGGTCGACTCCCATATAAACCAATTTTCTTATTCCAATTTATTGCAAAAATTGCAGTTACGATAGCCAGGAATTTTACTTCTTATCTTACTATTCAAATCGGTATACAGCAATGTGAATGAACACTGCTATTTTGCGGATGACATGGTTAAGAGGCTCATTACCATACCCCTAAACCAAACCAAAAGCCAACGCCGCTAGGTTTTCTCCGCCATAACCTTAGTGGAAAACTTATTAATATTTATAATAGAATATCCTTTGACTTTTTTCTTCATAATGAATGGTGACAAGGTGCAACTTCGTTTGTAACTCCAAAATATTAGAAACTAAGAATATTGTCAAAATTTTTAAGAATTGCTTGACAAATTTGAAACCTGGCGTGGCGTCTTAATAGCCCACCATAAATTGAACGCGGGCGCGTAGGTTCAGACACAAGTGATCCACACAATAAAACAGCGTACCAGATATAGAATAATCAAGGGGTTCACTAGTACTCACCAAGGCTGGAACTCTCCCTCTTCCACCTGACTGTTTGACACTTAGGGTCGACCCTTCACAATTTCACTAATTGCTTATTATAAATTTATTTAATAATGCGGGTGCGTTGCGTTTGAGGTAACGGAAAAATGTGGAATGATCGGGCTTCAAACGGAGGATCTTATATATAAATATATCTATTGTGCGTGCACAGGAGTGCCATTGGTCCACTTCGGTATCCCACTCAGAGGGGTGCTCTAAAACGGCCATAGATGGCACTAGCTACGCCCAAGAAGTTCAATAAAGGACACAATTAATTGTGCAATTGTGTAAAAGTGCATCTATATACTCGTATCCCCAATGCGCCCAACCAAAACCTTTATTCTCATATTAGCTCTTGCATAATCAGTAGAATCTAACCGCAAACCTTGTCTGACTGAATATCCCGGAGACACAGCGATTAAAAGTTATAATTAAAAACATCTGCTGAAAATTATAACTCGATCTCATACAGGCTGTTCACAGGGAAAGCCGGAAGGGCTTTTTCATAATTTATTGCTTCCGCCGAATGAATAAGTGTACTTTAATTGTACCGAATGAATAAGGGAACATTTCTTCAAAATTTCATTTAATTTAATTTGAAATATAATTAACTTTCATCGCCACGCCACTGGATAGGGAGTCTTCTTTGAAACGGATCACAAATTATCTAACATAGAATATACGATCAAAATCAAATAACAAACATTATTAATATTCGTAAAATTTAACAAGTAAAGTTAGTAAGAGAACTCTGTACTAGAAAAATAAAAAGATTAAGAAGAACATTTAAATGTGGATCTACCTTGAATCTCATGATGTTTTATTCCATGAATAAGTATACAATAAAGAGCTTTTATTCAGAAATTGTTTAGCCACGTAGTGATCATGCTCACATTCGAATATCTGCTTGTGTACTCATAGAAAGGGATCGCTCTACGTAGGCTCAATAGCACCATAACTTTCTAGCTGTATCAAGCATAATGAATTAAATTGAATATTTTAAAATGAAAAATATAATTTGGTCGTCCTTTTAAAATTAAAATCACGGAAAATGAACTGCCACTCGCCGAAACTTTTTCTTAAAAAAAATAATTTTAGGTACTTGAATAATATTTCAATAAAATCCTCTATTAATCCCTTTATTATATTTATAACTGTACAAGTTATTCTGTATTGCATTAGCTACCTAGTGGAAATAATGTGTGCTTCCTATTAATGTGATGTGAAAGTTTAAACTGCTTGTTTCAGTTAAATTATCATAACTATTATTTATCTCGCGTGTATTTTGATGTTAAACTTATCTCCCCGTTTTGGTGATTGGATGATTGAACTTGACTAAGATTTTGAATGGAGTACTCGTCTCAATAAACTTGAATTCTGATATTTTCAAACTCTACCCTGTATGAACGAATGTTCGCACTTATGTGCGACCATATACTCGTATATACCAATCGACGTTTTTCGAATGAAAATACTTTTATCCTCAGGTGTGCAATATTAGGCTGTTCATTTGATTTTTAATTAAATTAGATTATGTATTACTTGTAACTTAAGAAGGCGTAGGTTGAAGATAAGCAAAAAATATCCATGCTATTTGCGGTCGCAATAATCGAGACGCTTTAAAATTCATAACAATACAACAAAAGATTTACGTCACTTCTTGTTTCTGTTTGCGCTTTTATAACTAAAGTTTGTGTCGCTAAAAGTTTTGCAATTCCTGATATAAAAGTATATTCTTATCTATTTCTATACATAAATTTCAGAGACATAAAGTTCTTGTTAAGAATAAAGAGGGCAGTAGCGTGTATGTTAATATTAATTGAAACTATAGTTATATAACATAGTATATATAATCAGACAATACCGTTTCATATAACAATACAATAATCAACAATGCCAATACCCTTCATCATTTTTCCACAGACAGCTGTCTAAAAGAATTCCGTACAAAAACATTGACTGACTCTATGCTCATAAGAAGTTCAACAGCTTTGTATTTGCAACCTCAACAGTTCTTGCCAATTTCCGTAAAATATTCATATACCTAAAAGGCAATGGTTACAAATTAATCTATTGACGCATACCTAAAATTATTATAAGATTTTTTTTGTGATAATTACATATATTTCCGCTAACAAAAAAATTTGAAATAAAATACAATATTGTGATTAAAATTCATATCCGTTAAGAATGCAGAATAACTATTAGAGTTCTAGAAAATAGGATTAGAATTTTAGAAAGAAGTATAAATTAGGAAAAAACTTTTAATTAATTGATTATAATATTAATTATTTAAGATTTAAGAAAGAATGGCTGTACTGCGTAAATATGGATATGCATGCAGAGAACGTTAATGATGTATGTACATCGTAGGTAGAGAGAAATGGAAGAGGACGACCTGGAGACCTATTTTTGAATTACGAATGCGACTTCGAAATCACCGATATGACTAATAATCACCGATTTTCAATAATTGTTATTTTTGAATATCACTGATGTGACTACCTTAGTCACACGTGTGATTTCATTACGAGTGCCCTCACCCACTCGTAATCAAGTCATACTTGTGGAAATGTTATCTGTGTTTTGTTTAGAGAACATATTGACAAGAATCTGAAGTTGATGTGTTGATTTTTCAGTCTATATATATATATATATATGTATGTATGTATGTATATAATAACCGCAATGGTTAAGCCGGCAATAACCGGCAGCGGCTACATTCTGCGTGGAACCCTGTTGCGCCGACCTCACCTAAAAGTGATGGAACGACAATGATTACAATGAATATTTATTACTTTTGTATTTTATATTTTCCGTAGTTGATAACTCATGCCATTGTTAGACTTCAGATGATACTATGATCGCGATATACGTAAAAGAAAGATGTGTTCTTCGGCTAGAGTTAGTTTAATATTAGATTTGTTCATATTTGAAATTCTTAATTATTATTGTGAAATTAGGAAGATTATTAACTTTTGTTAACCTGTGTAACCTCAAAATTAATACAGTAAAATAAGGCATAAACTGTGAAATATATTTAACCAAATTTCAATTGTCAATTTTCTTTTTGGTATATAATCTTTCATTTCTGTTTAAATGTTTGTGCAAACAATGAAAACGTCTAATTATTCTCATAAATAAAATAAAAATGTCATACACTTATTGTAACTTACGGCGTATGTATTGGTGACCTACTAGTCAAATACGTAGTTATTATGCATCCCTTTCAATAATATCTAGTGTGAACCCTATTAAAATGTTCGATCACTGGAAATATGAATTATAACTGTTATATATATATTTCTTGGCTGACCATACGTGTTATAAAAATATGTCAGCTGTTACCTAAACGGTAGTCAAATCTTTATGAAAATGTGAACATTATGGTATCAGGGGAGTAAGGTAACCAATTTCCTACGTATTTTTGGACAAATGTCAACTTGAGTAGCACTGGTTGGTGCACTGATATTTTCAATCATTCTAGATTTTAATAGTTACTAGCTGTGGCAACGTTGTGGAGCTTTTTATCTTTATAGCGCCAGCGATGACATAGCGGCGAGCTCGACAGTGCGCACACTAAAGAATCACCCCGCAGATAATACTTAATAAATCTTTTCTATGAGGAAGTAACCCTTCTGCACACTAGAAATATTATTTTATGAGTTTTTTGATGTTCATTAAAGCTATGCTTGCAAACCTAATAGATCTCTTATTTCTTATCATAATGACAGTTAATTTACAGTTTTGCATATTACTAGGAATACGGAACGTTAAACGTTGTCATAGTCAATGTAACTCTATAAACTTCATATTGTATAATAATGACTCGAAACGTCTACCAAAAAGTTAAAGCTACTTCGTTCTGATCGGAAGTGCATAGACCTCTCTGCTGTTATATTGTCTCCATCCTTGAGTATGTACTCATCTGAGAGAGATAATCACCTTCATCATAGATTGTATAAACTTTTTCTTTAATTAATTAACATTCTCATCTATTAGGCAAAAACCCTTTGTTCGCCCGTTACCTAAAGCTCCAAATCCAACTGTCCCAAATCAATTCCGGTTAATTTCTATTCTCTCTTACGTATCTACATCTAAGTGTTCGAGGCATGTGTGCTTAAACAAATTTCCACGTTTATCCATCAAAATCACTTGTAAATTCTTTCCAATATAGCTTTTGATCATAGTACATTTTCATTTGGAAGGAGTTATCTTCTGCGTAGTGTAATCTTGAAGTTGACGTCCCTTAAAATGGTACATATTCTTTTATTGTTTTCGCACTTGTTTTTTTTATATTTTTATACATTTAATTATCCTTCATAATAACCACGCATACCATACACTTAGGTTAATGTATGATGATTTTAATGATGCTGTTCATATTATTAATTACGATTTTGAAGCTATTTAAATTTGGTCTGAGCTGTTTGGTATCACTATTAATCCTATAGAATATTTGGTTATAAAAATGATTAGTTTTAGAACCATATGGTAGTGTTTCGAAGGTAGTGCTTCAAAATGTTCATCTTGTCATTTTTAATAATGAGACAATCTCTTTTAGTAATAATGATAATGATTTGCGTGTATACATTGCCATCATATTTAGCTAACAACCTCATATGCTAGTTATAAGTATGAAGACAAATGCCTGAAGATTTGTAACATAAAACACTCTAAGTGTTAGGATTTCTTCATCGTTTGCAAAATTTCCTGCCCCCCATTTAAAGAAAATGCTTGCACACAGACATTTCCTATACTGGACTATCGTGATGTGTGAAATTTGTCTTCAATGCAAATCCGAGTAGTTCTGATCACGTAGCTCATTAATCAATAGTAATACTTATATCAACTACCTTAAGGTTTATTTGAATACTGATGTACGGTCAGTAACACGTTAAGCTTTCCATTTGCAGTACGAAACCACCTTTAACACGAGCAATATAAGAGCTAGGTCAACATATAAAATAGAATAGAATGTAACTTTATTGTAAATTTTTACTTCATACTTTATTGTTATAAATATATACATTGAAACTTTGCAAGTAATTTAAAAAGCGCAGCCTTCTTGTTATTTCCAGGTAAGTTTAGGATGGACAGGACTAAATAAGAACATGGAAAGATGAAGATGTATAAGTTATCATATATATAAACGAAATACATGCCTTGTAAATAACCTATTTAGCAATACTAAACTTTAAATTCATTTCTGTTTATTTGGTTGCTGTTATTCGGATGAATTAATAAAAAAGTCGCAAATTCGTGGGTAATTTTAAAGCAAATTTATTTGTTATCTAATTGTTAGGTGCTCTTAATAGGAATGTAAGTAGCTCTTGCATAATGCATATATAAAGTTTGGATAAGTACTTATTTTTGATACATTAAATACAAATCTATACGTATTAATGTTAAGGAATTGATTTGATTACAATCTATATTATATAAATTCAGTATTATAATTCGAAATTACAACAAATATTTGTTTGAATAGATTCGGTATTCGCAATTGGTAAAGTACCTAAGCGCTATACGTCAAGCCTTTTAATTACCCTACGAAAATCGCCGCCATTTTCGAGCAAAATATGGGTAGATCACGGGTCAAATGGTATAGCTTCACGTGGTTTCCATTGTACTAAGCTTAAATTACTTACTAAAGGAAATCGTATTAAATTCCCTCCAACCTGGATGTGGGAATTCTCCATAGGAAATTAATCTATCTTGTCTGTATTATGTCAGCGGTAATTTACGAGTCTCTGATTGTACATTCTTTCTATAGAAATCCAGTTAAAATGAGATGGGTAGGTCATAATTGTAGGTAATTAATGTGAAATTATTGTCATTTTGAGGATTTTTACTTTAAAAATATGATTGAAAGCTTATTTCCAGAGTATAATTTCCATGCGATCTGGATGAAATTTTAGTTACATGTATTGTTATTGTTATCCTTTATCCTTATTGTTATCCTTTAAAGAATGGCATTGGAGATTATTCTTATATTTGTCGAACACGTTTTCCATGTCTAATAGGTTTTTAACAAGTTAATTAGAAACAAAATAAATATAAGACTTCCTCTCATGGGCCATTATTCGTCTTTCTATCACCAAGTAAAAGTATGTTGAGAAAAACGGTGCTGGAGAATAAAGTGCGTAATCTCCTACATTCCATTTACAGCTTAAAAGAAAAACGGACCCTTTGTAGGTTATCAATTATTTCACTTTTGAATATAGGGTGTTCGTCATGGTCCATCAGTGGGTAGTGACATACCTTCTTAATATCAAATATCTTTTCATCCCACCATGTTTATTTACGAGATCAATTTGTAATAAAGCTATCACTTTCATTCACCCATAACTATCAATAAAGGTGAAAAACTTGATGATTAGTTGAAAGATTGATACATAATACTCTCTTATTATCCAAATTGTGAACCCAGTGCACGTTATACGTGCAATGATTTACTTTGACTTTGACAAGGTTTGGCATAATGGTCTCCTTTTCAAACTGTATTTAGTCTAGAATCTGCATATTCGAATTGTTTTTATATAACAGATTTTTCTCTACCTATACCAACGATATCACTTATGACTCAGTCGTCCAATTATTCCTTTGGGCAGACTATACTGCACTTTATTACAAAGAGCGGTATTTTAATGGCACCATTTCTCAGTTGAATAAGCAGCAGGTAGACTAACTAAGCAGCTGCTTTCGGTTGTGAAAAATGAACTTGGAGGCATTGGGCAGTTTATTTTAATTCTAAGCCCATATTGTCCTTCATAAAAGCGACTTCCGATTATTTAATAATAAATAAAAAAATAAGTATAACGTTTGATCAATACCACACTGTCTCAGGTAGCTTTCATACTAACATCGGTGAATTAATTTTTAAACTGATAACCTTTTCATTTTTAATTACATTATCGTATATAGTGAACCATGACAATTGTCATTTGAATTTTAACATGTTATGGAATGTCTAATAACCCTTTGTCTAATAAAGGATCATCTAGGAATTCCAATAAATAGAAGGCTTCAGATTTTTGAACTTTAATCAATTGTACAAATTTGTCCTCTTTCGTCGCTATCTAGACCGAGTTGGAATGGAACAATTGCAAAGTAAGTTTTAAAGTTAAAGTGAGTAAATAAAATAAATTAATATAGCGTTCTAATTCATGCATAGCAGTTATTAATACGTATTCGATAGTAATTTGTTAGTAAATTTAACTTAATTTTAATTTGGTGCTTTATATCATGGTGATTTATATTATATTGTAAACTTCAAACTAAACAAAAAATCGCATATAATCGATACGTTTTAAGAGTCGGTACTTCCTCAATAATGACTTTTGCCCCAATTACAGCGAATGTATGTCGTATCATACTATCAAAATGTACATAATAGATACTACATGTCTCTTTTTGGTCCTTAAAAAATAAAACCTGAGGCAGAAAACCCCATAGCAACACGTCGTTTCTTTTGATTTAATTTATTACTTACTGGAAATAAGGATTGAGTTCGAGACTTCAACAACACAAGCTTGTTATCGGAATGGAGGGGGGTGACTAGCTATTTTTCTTATGACGCAAAGTCGAAAAATGTTTCTCTAAAAATTAAAAAATCTATAGCGTTTTCGTAGATTTGGAAAAGGCCTACAATAAAGTGAGGAGGGATGAATTGTGAAAAACATTAGGCATGTATGGAATGTGCAGCACTTTGACCTAGGCACTAAAATCACTATACAAAGATTTTAGAGCCTGGCTTAGGATAAATGGAGCGTACACAGACTAGTTTGATGTTGGAATAGGTGTCAGATAGAGATGTACAGCATCGTAGGGGCTGTTAATCTATTCATGGATGACTGTTTAAAAGATTTGAATAATTATGACAGAGGATCGAAAATGAACAGTTACTTATCAAGCGCCTCTTATATGATTATATTTTGGCAACGTCGAGGAGTTACAAGACATGATTAACTGTATACATGGTGCAATAAGAAATGAAAGTAAATATAAGCAAAACGAAAGTGATGTTATTGGAAAGAGACAAGAAGATGTCAAAATTAAGATGATCGGAAACGAATAAGATAGAGCTAGTGAAAGAGTTTGTTCGTTGTCAGTAAGACCTCGTCAAAAAAAGTGCGACTGGCTGTGCATGGAGGCATGGTGGTCCCTGTGCTTGTGTATGGGAGTGAATGCTGGATGTGATAAAAGCATGATTAATGAAGTGAAAATGAAAGATTTCAGATGGAGTAACGATGAAGGATAAATTTAGAAATAGTGTGATGTGAGAACTGTGCAATGGGAAAGATGATGTAGTAATAAAAAACGAGAAGGGAATGTTGAAACAGTTTGGAGACGTATGGACGAAAGACGACTGTGAAAGAAATTTATATGGCCACCAGGAACGGGTCAGTTGTTGTGGCAGTAGAATCGCGAAAGCGCAACCCGCCACGCGCCCCGGTATAGGCTTAGAGGACCGTGTAGGCTGGTCCATCAGACTGGAGACACACACGGCCGCGCCTTGCCAGCGCGGTGCATCAGGTGCAAAGGAATGGGTCAGTTGATATGGGACGACCTAGGCGAACATATTTGGACCAATTAGGTGATACATTGAAAGAAGGTCAGGTCAAAAGTCAACTGATGAGCGAGCAAGAAAATATTAATTAAAGTCGAGGAAGTTTGGATTGTGGCGAGTGGAAAATATTAGGATATCTGCCTACGTCCAAGGGAAAGAGGCATACATATATGTATGTATTACTAAGTTTTCAATCCATTTTGTGGTGATTCTTTTTAAAATTATATTCGTATTCGTATGACTTATAAACGTATTCTATTAATCAAGTTATTTAATTATGTTGCGTGGGTATGTCCTTTGTATGCTTTGATGTGGTTGAAAAATATGTAATCCTAAAGCTGTGGTGAAATGATAAAGATATGATATGAATGAGCAGGTTAACTATTATCATAATTTAGTATTGAAAAATTCCCAAAAAGAAGTAAGTTTAAAAATAATTTCCCTTTGACCTTGAAAACATTTATTTATACAGGCTGACATCGTTATTGAATATTACATTTCTGGATAAAATAAAAAGTTTTATTTTCGTTGTCGCCTACATTGATTTAAATAATTGTAGCGCAATAAGAAATTAGGATTAGCCGGCTTTGTCCAACATTTGATCAAATTCAATTTGAAAATTATGAATGAAATTGAAAATATTATACCTAGAAAAGTTTTTTCAGTGATGATATAATCCCTTCCATTCACCTGAATGGGATTTTACTGTAGTTCTTTTGACTCTTTATTTTCCTTTCAAAAAGAAAGGTCTTTAGTTATTTTCCAAAGTGTCATCTAGGAAATTTCCTCAAATTCACAGAAATCGGTGCGTGGATCAATAGACTTCAATGATTTGATATGCATAAATGACACATTATACAGGTAACATCACTGATGTCACAGTATGTAATTTATAAAAATTTCACTCTCAAATTTTTTGGTTAGCGTAATTGAACGTCTCGCTTCCTGCTGCTTAACAACTTCCTTCTGCTGAAGATATTTGCTGAAGTAGGTACCGGATATTCGATTTTTGTTAATTTGTGAAGTACTTATTGACAAACCACCCTTACAATCGGGAAATTTATTTACATTTTTTTAACCAACAATCTGTAGCCAAACTAATATTGGCGATTATGGCGATAAGATTATTTTGAACCTTGGGTGGTATTTTGAACTTTGGGTACGATGGTCTATATCCTATATTCTCGTTTGTTGTTCTGATGTCCTCCGATTGTCAATCACTATATTATTTAAGTGGGAAAAAAAAAGCTTATTCCCATAAATAAAAAAGGTTTAAAAACATCATATGTAGCTAACCAATATTTGTTTATTTATATATAATACACGACTGTCAAGGTATTTGAGAAATTAGTTTTAAATAGTAATTACACTTATTATCGCAGTATTCTTAATACCCAATGTATTTTTAAAAAGGCGCTCAAAACATCTAATCTCGCTTCTTTCAGTAAATTTGTTTTAAAGGATTTGGAAAAAGGTTGACTGACAATCAACAATCGTTTCTGGACCAGCAGATACTACCTGTTGACTTGGCAACGTTTCTGTTCTTTCAGGAATTGCCTATAAATTGACGACACGGTTAGCGCAGTGGTCGAGGGTCACGGGTTCAATTCCCGCACGGGGCAGATATTTTGTATGACCTACAAACATTTGTTCCGGTTTGGGTGTTTGTGCATGTGAGATTTCTATGTTTGTGATTGCACCCACGACACAGGATAAAAATCCAAGTCTGGGGCGACGCTTTTTAAAAAAAGAAATGCCTAATTGAATAGCTTGAGCCTCTCTTCTGGAATGCACATATCTTCGATACAGACGCACATATTCACTTTTCCACTCTCAAATCTGCTGTATGTCGTTAAGAAAAAGGTCTATTTAAGTAAAAGTTTCATAATTTATATAAATAAAGAAATTGTATAAATAATAAAAATAAAAAAATATAAATTATAGGTATATAGTATAATTGTAAAAATTTTGTCATCCGGAAAAATGAATTCTATGAATTCCCTTACCGTACCAATTAAGTAGTTTCCTTCATTTTAGAATCCTATTTTTTTTTAAATTATCGGTTATGTAATGACCAATATGCCTAAAGTTCTAAGTTATCTTTTAAATTACGCGATATATTCGCAGTTATAGGTGATATGTTAATCAAGCGAAATAAATTTTTTGCTTTCTGTCTTACTTTTACTGCCTTGATTGCCTTTTTAGACGAACACAGCTTGAACGGCGTGATCTTTTTTATGACAAACAGAGGAGGTTTTATTATACCTAATAATGTCCCGATAAACTTTCAACTAATACCAAGCGGATGGAGAATTTCATAAATTCTCTTTGACTCTATATCTACATTGTACTGCTAGCGTCCAGTGCTTGCCTGCAATATTCATCAAATTGTCAGTCCACTTGTTAGATGTCTACAAAGACTACGTTTCCCATCATTTGTTTGATTATAGTCACCTGCAATACCAGGGGCCTCATGAAATGCGTTGCAGATTTTTTTTAAACCTACTTATTTCGTACTTGAATTAATCCCAGCAGAAAACTTCAGCTTATTCCACAATCAGAGCGTACGTGGGTAGAAATTCCTTCGAAACTGCACTGTGCGTGATCACTTAGGCTTTGGCGCGTAAAAAAAACCCTGTGCGTTGATAGAAACCCAAGTGAATGACTTAAAGCCTCCTTCTAAGGCACATTGTAGGTGATTAGGTTTCGCAGCCATTTTTGCCTTAAGACAGCCTAGCAGAAATTGCTATTTCTGGAAAATGGCCACCGTTTGTATGTTTTTATTATGTATTGTCATTTAGTTTAAGATTATACGAGTATCTAATTATATCCTTGAAAAAATGTGTATTCATTAATTCATTCTTCGTATTTTTGTCTCTAAAATGATTTTGGTATGCAACAATAATTTTAAAAGGTTGAATTTCAAATACCTAAGTGATATAATTATAAACCTACACAGGTAAATTACAATAAAAAAAAATATGTACATATTTGTGATAAAAAAAAAAGTATAGCGGCAATACCTACATTTTTATCCCTACTTCATATTACAAAGGCGAAAGTTTGTAGGTATAGCTGGATATTTATTACTCTTTCAAGTCAAAAACAACTGAATTGTAATAAACTTCACAACAATATATCTTATACATTAGAATTACTTATAGGCTACAATTGGGGACAATTTTTTAAATTCTATACATAATAAGAGTACTCTTTTAAGTGAGAAATTTTGCAGAACCAATAGCACACCTGCACCTGTTACTTTTGAAGATACATGTTTGCGGCGCTGTCGCGGGTCGCTCAAAAACGCTCCACACTAAAAACACTGCAATCGTGTCGTCATAACTCAGTAAACTCGCCTAATTTGTATGAGCGTATATAAACAAATTTTAAAATAACTTTGTTATTTGTACGTTTATAGGTATAGGTTCTATATAAAAAAATGTTACATTTAATGTGAGAATGCTTGAAATGTGTATGTTTCATTAGAATTACGTAAATAATAATTGCTTATTTTTTAGAAATATAAAAACAATATAAATTAATAATTAAACTGAAATATCTATATTGACATACTTTCATTAGATATAAATTGCTCAAATCAGATAATTATAGTATAAAAACGGCCATAATCAGTTGTAGTCGTCTACCCTATTTATAAAAATATACGCCTCGATAATATAAGCTACTCGAAATACTAATATTACGTAGACAAAGTCGGGGACACCAGCTAGTTTAATATACATATTTTACCGGGAAAACATTTTCCATTAACATATGTCAGGTTTTAAAATGCGTCACATTGTACGACTGTAAATAAAACTTAATTTAACAAGAACAATCCGACATTATATTCAAAATTATAAGCCGAAATAAAAGTAAATCAGTAATCACGTAAAATCATTATGGATTTATATTTTACATACAAACACACTAAGATAATAATTCAGCATTAAATATTTGCCATAAATAATTAGTTAACATCAATTACATTATAATGATCTCTCTTTTTACGAAAGTAAGTACGCTGCGTATACTTGCTTTCGTAAAAGCAGAAAAAACAATTAATATCAGATAATTCATCTTAAGGTACGATAAAAAATTTTCTCGTTTGATACGTGAACTTTTACGTTATAAGAATAAACAAATCCAGTGTTAATTTGAGATGTCTTAAGTTCGCTTAGTAAAATAATAATTTTCCTGTACAACATACATTTATAATATTCTTGTAGTTGTGAAATAAATTCATGTGTATGTGAAATGGTAGTTAATAGGCTGTTTTGGTCACTGTTTTGAACATGCATAATTAACAAAATTGAATAACATATAATAAATCATTCTGGTGTTATTGTATAAAATTTACTAGATATACTAAACAAGAGTACATTATTATTTATTGTATTCATTAAGTAAAAACTTAAAAAAATATGGCGTTAAATATCGATACAGATAATATTGATACAAAGTATAGTATAAATTGTATATATTCGAACTCATTATTCGCCAAGACAAAGTGCTTTAAATAGGTAGTCGTAAATCAACCACCTTTGTTCTGAAAAGTATATCCGCCCGCAAATGAACTACACAAAAGAAGAACAACATTAACAATACTTTCATTAACGTTTATAAGTCCTATATTGTGTTGATGTTTTACTTTTTGCATCAATTTTAAATAGAACAAATATTAATTTGTTATTTATGCCTGTCATCATACATATCTCGATCAAATCGAAGATGTCCTAAAGAAAGGCCGGGTCAAGAGTACTCGCAACCGACGAGCATGCATGAAGACGCTCATGAAAGTGGAGGAAGCAAGAGAAGTGTGCCAGGATCGTAGCAAGTGGAGAGAGGTGGTCTCTGCCTACCTCATTGGGAACAAGGCGTGACAAGGCGTGACGAGGCGTGACGAATTTAAAAATGTAATTAGTAATCAGAGGTTGGTAAGAAATAGAGATATTGATAAGCTTATAGTACCTAGTTTTACAAATTATTATGGTCAAAGATGTAGGAAATATTTAGTGCCAAAAATATATAATGATCTACCTGACCTAGTACGCAAAAGTGTTACGAAAAAACAATTTAAAAGAAATTAACTAATGTTCTTCTTGCTAAAGTAAGAAATACAATACAGTAGTTCTTTAGTAAGTACTCATAGATAATATAATAATTTAATCATTAGCATGTAAGTCTAGTGTTTTATGTTTAGTCGCGTTTCGATTAAGTTTTTAATTAAAATGGAGTTTCGTCTGCCAACAAACCGCATTGTGGTTTGGCAGAAGTATTGTTATTATAGTATATAAGGCTTTAATATTGAAATAAATATATTAAAAAAATATATATATATATATATGTATGTATGTATGTATGTATGCCTGTCATCAACAACGTTGGGTGTGATCATGTCAGTCCTCTTAATACTAAAGTCATTACATGGCACAGATACAGTAAGGTGTGTGCCTCACTAACCTATATTTACGCTTAGTTTGAAGTGACGTCACAGCAATTTCAGTAACACATAGCGTTAGTGACATGTAGTATTAGACTAATAAAACGTTTGTACAGCTAAAGAGACTATATATTTTCATAATTTCATCACATCGACCCACATACTTACATTCGATAAGCTCTTTATACGAGGAGAGATTTATTGGTCAACTGCTTATTACATTGCATAGCAAAGTGTAGGTTTTTTATATGTTCCCCCTTAATATGTAGTTCTACGACATCTTTTAAGTGAAAAAACGGAGTTGCCCTCAACAAATAAATCTAAATTTGATTATGTATAAGCGGAGAGAAAGTATTGTTTATATATATAATATCTTATCAGGTTTATTATTACATTAATATTAATAATTTAATTTACTTTTAAATTAAATTAAATGTAAATAGGGAAGAACAATAGAAAAGTGAATCATGTAGACTTAGCAACAAATACTCGTGAGTGTAAACGAATACGTTACCATTGTTCTATGTTATTAATGACTTCCGACAAAGATGCCAGTAATTAATATAACCTACATAAGCCATGTTTACACCACCCTCACTCCCGAGAATTATACTATAAGGGACTATTGATAATTATCCCCATATCAAAACACAGCTATGAGTACGTTCTTCGATGTGACGCTTTTCGTAAGGCAGCATCCTTAGGATATCAGTTCCAGCGCGCAGTAATTCGAACTTCTGGTAAATAGTAATATTAGTAATAGTATACGCCAGTATACCAAAAATACTGTATACGAGTGCTTTATATATACGATTAAATGTCGTCTATGTACTATATTACGGCTAAAATGATTAAACCTGTTAATGAATCAAATGACATGTCAATTTGACGAAAATTTCATTAATTTAATATTTTATAATTTTAAACTATTAATACTTGTTTAAATTAAATTTTATTAATCGATTGAATTATAGCAGATTGGGTACATACAATAAAATTAATTAAATTGAACGTTACCAATGAAATTCATGTAAACGAATTCTAAATTATGTTATTCGGGAGATATTTTATAGTATAGCCCACGTGCTGTCTTTGCAGAAATGCTCTATAAAATATTCATCAATAATATCATAATTCATAATTTTAATTATTTTTGTGAATAAATAGATTCTGAGATAGACTCTAGAATAGTATCTGTATTACTCGTGTTTGTTATGGAGTATTACAATACTTCAAATAATGGCATAAATAGAATACATCACCTCCTAAAAAATCCAAAGTGTGTCTGTCGCTTGGAAATCTAAAGGCCACAATTTTCTGAAATACAGAAGAAATCTTTCTTATTGATTACAAGGAAGAGTGTGTCCGAATAGGTAAGAATATGCTGTATTAATAGAACGTGATGAGAGGAAGAAAAGAAAGTACAATTGTCTAAATGTGTCCTGCTTTCACATGACAATGCACCCGTGTACTGCAAGGCATATGTTGCGGTGGCTGTTGATCAAAAAGTAAGGGAAAAATTCGAAATTATAGAACATTCTCTTTATAGCCCAGATTTAACCTTTAGTGATTGCTACCCGTTCTCAGAAATGAAAAAACCTTCTTGGGAAGAATATTTCTAGCGACGAAGAGGTGAAGTCCGAAATTTTGTTTTATTTCAAATGCAAAACATTAAAATCAAGTAAAAATACCATTAGACAGACCACATATCTTTTTTTTTTTTTTTTTTTTTTTTTTTTTTTTTTTTTTTTTTTGTTCCCTGAGGAAAATGCATTAAATTGCATACCCCGGCTGTGGCGAGCCGGGGTTATGTGGGGGCTCCTAGGACTAAAAACCTCAGGGATGGCCTTCCTCAGGCATGTAGGGAGCCCCGGGAACAGAAAGCTTCTTCCGGGAACCCCCAGCCTCCGCTCCCGTCGACACAGGGGAGCCCTCCTCGGGGGAGGCTACTACCTCCCCCGGTCTCCTCCACCGACGACGCCCCCCGGCCACGGAAGGGGCGTGGTCCATCCCGGGTCGCCGTAGCGGTCGCGACTTCTCGCGCCCGCCGGCGACCCGCGGCGGCGCCGCAGCTGTGCTACCGAGCCCGGCGCCGCCTCTTCGAGCGGGATCGGCCATCTCCCGACCCCGCTCGGCGGCCTCCTTCTGGAGCATCACTGCTTCACAGAAGGAGGCCACAGCCCTCCAACCTCCCTCGTCCGCCAGCATTGCCGCAATCAATGCCGGCGGAGACAGATCTCGCCCGATCTCTGCGACCAAGACTCGGCGCTCGGAGGCCCACGCGGGGCACTCCGCCAGCGTGTGCTGGGCCGAGTCGAGGTCGGATGCGCAGTGGTGACAATGTGTCGATCCCTCCCGTCCTATTCGACACAGATACTCACCGAAGCAGCCGTGCCCGGTGAGTATCTGAGTCAATCGGTAGGTGACCTCCTCCTTCCCGTGGAGCCAAGCTTCGAGGTGCGGGAGTACGGCACCGACGGCCCGCTGGCGCGCGCAGATCCGTAATTCGAGCTGCGCACGCCAGGCCGCCACAATCCGTCGGTGCCACTCCCGCTTAGGCACTTCGTGCGCGGGTTCCAGGGCGCTCCCCCATCGCTCCCCCGGTCGACACGCCGCGACGCATACGTCGCCGCGTACATGTCGGCCAGGATGTCGAATGGGGGGGAGCGTCCCAGAACCGTCGCCGCCTCGTACGAGATTGTACGGTAGCCTCGTACGATCCGTATGGCCATTATCCGCTGCAGGCTCCGTAGCAGAGCTCTGCAGCGGGGGGACCTCGCGCAGTCTTGCGACCACACGGGAGCCCCATACATGGCCACGGATCGCACGACGCCCTCGTACAGGCGGCGAACTCCATCCCTCGGTCCCCGAGATTGGGCAGCAGGCGATGCAATGCGCCCGCCACCCTTTTGGCTCGGGGGACCAACCGCACGAAATGCTCCTCGAAGCTCCAGCGGCGGTCCAGGGTGAGGCCCAGGTACTTGATGTACGGCCCCACCGGGACCACCGCGTCACCCACCCGGATCCGGCAGCTGGGTGGTTCCCGGCGCCTCGGAAGGCCGTGGAACCATAGCGCCTCGGTTTTGTGAGGCGCTATTTCTAACCCAGCCGGCGGATCGCCCGCACGACACATGCCACCCCAAGCTCGGCAAGCCTGAGCACCGGCCCGAAGTCGGCCCCAGTCGTCACGACGAGAGTGTCGTCAGCGTAGCAGACGACACTCACGCCGCGAGGAAGGCTGGTGCGAAGGACCGCGTCGTATGCGAGGTTCCATAGCAGGGGTCCCAACACCGACCCCTGCGGAACGCCGCATTCGACCCTCCTCGACGTTTCCATCCCGTCCCGTCCCATCACGCCGATCGTCCTGTCGCGCAGATAGTCCCCGACCACGGCCCGCAGGTAGGGAGGCAGCTCGTGGTATACGAGCGCCTCCCTAATGGCCTGCCAGGGGAGGGTGCCGAAGGCGTTGACGATGTCTAACGACACCGCCAACGCCACCCCCCCCGATCGGACTGCGGACTCCGACAGGGAACGAACACGCTGGACGGCGTCCAGCGTTGATCGCCCCCGCCGGAATCCAAATTGGCAGTCCGATAGGTCGGGACCCGCGCGCGACAGGTGCTCGCTGATACGAGCGGAGATAACCCTCTCGAAGAGTTTCCCCGCCTCGTTCAGCAAGCAGATCGGACGGAACGAAGATGGAACGTCGCCGGTCCTTCCCTCCTTCCTGAGGAGCACCACCTGGCCGACTTCCAGTCGACGGGAAACACGCCCTCGCGGAGACAGCTCGTGAAGAGCTGCCTCACCGTGCTCCGAACGCCCTGAGCGCCAGCGCTAGCACCTTTCCGGGACCCCATCCGGTCCCGGGGCAGTGTTGCGCGCAGAGAGCCGCGAAACGGCCCCGGCGAGCTCGCTCTCCGTCACCCGGAGGTCGTCCGACCAAGGGCCGGGCGACGGGGCGGCGGGGGGACTGTCCCGGACCCTCGGGAAGAGCGTATCCACCGCTCTTCCCACGACGAGAGGGTCCAGGGTCTCCGTCAGCGGAGGGACCCACGGTCGGAGCTTGCCCAGTACCATCCGGTACGGGCGCCCCCATGGGTCCCTCTCCAGTCCCCCCAGCAGCTCGCGCCAGGACCGCGCCTTGGCGTCGGCGATGGCGACGCCGAGCGCCTTGGCCGCGGCTCCGTACGCGCTTCTGGCGCTCAGGACTTCGTCGACTGAGGCTTGCCGTCTTCGACGGGCTCTGAGGTACTGGCGGCGCGCGGCTACTACAACGACCCGTAGCCGCGCGATCTCCTCGTTCCACCAGTACGCAGAGCGCCGCCGGGGCGGCCTGACTCGGGGCATGGAGACGTCGCAGATCGACGTCATCGTGTCCCGGAGCCAGGCGGCCCGCGCATGCACATCGAGGTCGGGCGAAATCCGTGCCTCCTCCGCCCAGTCCGCGACGTGGGCAGCGGCTAGCCGCATCCCGGTCCAGCCGCTTGATGGACCAACGTCGCGGACGGCTGTCCTCCTGGAGTGTGCGGGAAGGGCGGCGGTGGGCCACCGACACGTCGAACACGATGTGCCGGTGGTCGGAGAGTGTAACCACCTCCGCCGCCACCCTCCAACCTGACACCATGCGGTGCGCAGAGGGAGTCGCCCATGACAGGTCGACGATCGACTCCCCCTGCCACCGCACGCAGGTGCTGACCGACCCCCGGTTTAAAAGCCGGAGGTCCAGTCCCGCCGCCCACTCCAGGAGTGTCTCCCCTCTTACGTCGTCCCGGGTGTCGCCCCACTCTCGCGAGTGGGCGTTGAAATCACCCAGGACGAAGACTGGACGGGGAGCGCAACAGCGAACGCAGTTCGCTACCCCGTCCAGAAATGCCTCGAATGCGGCGAGGCCGCAGTTCGGGGAGATGTAACAGCCTATCGTGGCCGTGGACCCCCATTCCACGGCCACGTAACCCGGCCCCGTAGCGAGCAGGGTGCAGTGCGGTCGGTCGGTCGCCCAATAAATGGCGACCAAGCCCTGGTCGTCCCCAAACCACCTTGGGTGGTTCGGGACAGAGTAGGGCTCTGCGACGACCGCCAGGGCAACCTCACCCTCCGCGAGCGCTTGGATCAAAAGATCCTGCGCCGCGCGGCAGTGATTGAGGTTGCCCTGGAGCACCCTGCACCCTGTGCTTTGGACGTCCATGTTAAGATTGGACGTCCATCGCTACGCTCGCCCCCGGGGCCGGGGCGGGAGGTTGGGCGACCCCCCCCTTCCTTTTGGGTGGGCAGCACCTCCTGCTGCCCACCCGGTGGCCTGCCGGTCTGCCCAGGTCCTTGCAGACCGGGCAGGAGGGAGCACTCGCGGTGCAGAGACGGGCAATATGCCCCGGCTCTCCGCACCGGTAGCACAGAGTGCTCCGGTCCACCTGGCGGTTAGGGCAATTACCCTAACGTGCCCCCTCTCGAGGCACCCGAAACACTGCTGAGGGCGTGCTTCGAGCGCCTGCACCCTGACCGCGGACCACCCGATCAGGAGCCGCCCCGACGTCAGTTTCCTGACGGCTGCGAGCGGACACCTGACCCAGGCGGTCCCCATGCGGGCGTGCCCGGCGCGTATTTCCCCGACCCTAACGTCGGCCGGGGAGCACCCGCCGGCAGCGGAGACGACTGCTGCCACATCCGCTTGGGCGATGGACTCGTCGAGGTCCATCACCCGCACGTCCGCCATCTTGCACGGGCGCGTGATTTTCGCGCCCGTGCCTTCCAGGGCCTCCCTCATTCGTTCCGCCAGGGCGTCAGCCTTGGCGGAGCTCTCCGGGCCCGGCACCTCTAATAGGAGGGCTCCGGTGGCCGCCCTCCTAGTCCGTACGCCGCCGGTGATCCCTAGGGCCGCCAAGCTAATTTTTGCTTTGGCGGTCCCCATGACAGCGGCATACGTGGTCCCAGAATCCGGAGCCACCGTAACAACCACCGCCGCACAGGCCGGTGGTTTGGGTAGCCTCCGGGGACCGGGCTCCACCACTTTTATTATCGGGGCCTTTTTTGGGGCCGCAGCCCTCTCGGGGGCAGCCTTTTTTGGGCGTCTCGTCACGGTGGCCCAGGTGGTCACCCCGGGGATCTCGGGCGCCGGCGCTGAAAGTGTCGCCGGCGGGGCCACCGTGACGGGCCTGGGAGGAGGGGGAGCCGCCTTCTTCTTCTTCTTCCCTCCCCTCTTCTTCTTCCTTTTCCCGCCCCCTTTCTGCGCGGCAGGCGGGCCGGGACGAACCTCCTCTGCCTGACGGCGCTCATGCGCCAGCGGGGGCCGTCTTCCCATTTCGGGGAAGAACCGACTCATAAGGTCGGCCTGAAAACGGGCGAACTCTCTCTCCATTATAGAGGAGAGCTCTCCCCAGGCCGGCCTCGCTGGTTCCTCCTGGGGCGACTGAGATGTTGCGGGAGCGGGCGTTCCCTTCTGCCCTCCCCCTGTCGCCTTTCCCTTCTTACGCTGCGCCGTAACAGCCACTGGGGGAGCCGCGCTCCCCTGAGACGGCTCCGGTAGTCCGGCCCGGAGGCTCTTTTTTAGAGCCTCGTTTTCCCTTTTTAGGGAGGCCACCTCCTCGGCCAGGGCCAGGACTCGAGCGGAGAGCTGCTCAGTAGTGGAGGTGACCTGGGAGTTCTCCCGGTCCCTCCTCTTCGCCCGCTCGCACAGCTCTGTCGTCCCGGTCTTGAGGGTGGTGAGCGCGGTTCTCATTGCGCCCACCACCTCCGCCTTCGTGCTCCTCGCCTTTTCCACCTTCTTTTCGACATCGGAGAGGCATGCCAACATGCCCGCTCCGATGTCCGTTGTGGCGAAGGCCTCCTCCTCCGCGGCAGCGTCTTTAGAGGGGACGTCCTCATCCCCATCTGCCCGTCCCTTCTTCCCCCTGCCATTCAGGGGACGCAGCGACTTGCGCTTACGCGCTACCCGCCGCTGCGTCTCGCTGTCGGTGGTCGCGACCGACATACAGCTATCGCTGTCGTCGTCGCCCACAACCACCGCCACCGATGTCCTAGTTAAATCGGACCGTTTTGGCCGCGGCGTGTCCGGTCGTAAGAACGACCGATCGATGTCTCCGCCGCGGCCAGTTTCCCTAAGGCCTGAGGTGGACCCCCGTGAAGGGGATCGCGACCTCCCACTCTCCTCCGTCCGGTGCAAGGACCGGACACGTCGTCTCCTGGCGGGATCGTCGGCTACGGCCGAGGCCGCCGCCGGAACTTCCGCCACTTCCACCTCAGCAGGCACTTCCCCTGCACCCTCCTCCTTCTCGGTTGTTTGTTTTTTGGATTTAATATTCATAATGAATCCCACGAGTGTGGGGGATGAGATAGTCCACCCGGGCGGTGCCCCCTGCGCCCGGGTAACCCTATATACACTGGGGGGTCGGGAGGTACCCCAGGTTGGCGCTAGCTGGTGGACTGTACGCCGCCCACCACCCGAAGGCCCCTGCTGCCGCGGTCCCCAACAGCAGGGAATTGCGGTTTTTTAACGTGGTTTTCTCCACTCGGCCCGGCCGGTTAAGGCAGGGCCCCTACACACTCCGATCGGCCGCGAGACATGATCCACGACACCGACCGGAGCGCACAGGTTGCCCGACGGGGGTCCGAAGACCTAATCGGCAGCCACACCCGTGGCCGCCGACCCCGCCGCGCCGCGGACCTTGAAGGTCCGCCGTCCCACGCCACCCGAAGGTGGCCACTGCCCCCAGAGGGGAGCCCCACAAACGGTGCCAGCGCACCAAGGCGCGAACGCGCCTCCTGTCACGCCGCCGGTAGAACGGCGGCCGCCGAGTAGGACTCGGCCAACCCACGACCCGAACGGGTCCAAGGAACGAGGTCTCCGACCCCCTCTCAGCAAAGAGGGGGGACCTCAGCCCCTCCGCCTGAAGCGGCTGGCCGCATGGAAGCGGCCCGCTGGGTAGCACCCGGCCATCCCACGACCCATGAAGGGTCAAAGAGCGAGAGCTCCACCCCCTCTTAAGAAAGAGGGGGGACTTCGCCCCTTCCCCGCCGTTTTTGGCCCGCGCCGGCCGAAGCCGGTACCCCCCATATCTGGGGGGCGTTCCCCTATCCACCACCTGGGGACGCGCCTGGTATGGGACGGCAATACCCACGCAGGAGACCATCATATCTAGAAAGAAAAGCATTATTATATTATGAAAATATTCGTTCGCTCTAAAATAATGAAATTTACATTTGGAACGTCAAAGAACAAGACAGCCATTCTTATCTAGATTGAATTGAATTCTTTAGCCGAATGAATGAAAGTGCGTGAAAATGAGTTTCGTGAAAGCGGATGAAGTTACGAGCTCTAAGCAAGTTATGTATAATGTAAGTAAGATTTATCAGTAATTAGCGGACCCGACAGACTTCGTGCTGTCAAAAAGATTTGTAAAGTGTTTTTTTGATTTGTAAAGATTTTATAGTCAGGGCGTTGTGAATAAAAAATAATTAAATAAAACATATATAAGCATTTAAAACTATTCAACTTTGGAACGTGACATTAAATCCTCCAAAGATGTATTCTGTGCTCCAACGCACACTGTTTTGATATATATTATTGAATTTCAACTTTTTATAGCGTTAATAAAGCGCAAATTGACTTTTTGATGTTAGGAACACACCTACATTACTTAGACAACAGTGAGTGCTTGCAATATGAACTTTATAACATAAAACTATAACAATAAAACTCAAATTGACTGTACGTTTTAGTTAGAAGACGTTTATATGGGAAAAAAGGACTGTTTTTAGGGTTTTCCCGATAATTATTCGAATTTTTCTCGCCGTAAAAACCATCCTTGAACTTCAACGAAAATAAGGAACACATACCAACACATTTTGCAATTCATTTTTATATATACTTAACAAAAAGATTACCTGTGTGTTACATATTTCTGATGCTAAATAGCAGTGGTCACAATGCGATGTTGGAATAGGTATTAAAATTACTAGTTCAATATATTCGTCAATATCATTATTTTTATAACGATAGTTATTCAATGGAAATTGTGTATGGATAATCCATTACAAGTAAGAGTTTAAAAGCTGTATTACACGGTGGCCTATGTACTTAGTGGAAAGCGTTAAGAGATGATCAGCAGTCTTGTGAATGTTACCGTTCAGGAAAAGTTAACCAGTATAATTTTTCATTTTTGAGACCTAACTAACAGCTGGAATAAATATTTTATGATAGCTGGTCATCTTTCAGATAAAAAAGGCTGAAACGTTGAGCTCTTTCAGTGTAACAGAAGGTGATCTATGAGATGTCTAACTTTTT
Source organism: Scirpophaga incertulas (assembly GCA_036419045.1). Lineage (NCBI taxonomy): Eukaryota > Metazoa > Arthropoda > Insecta > Lepidoptera > Crambidae > Scirpophaga > Scirpophaga incertulas. The sequence continues at coordinate 10,913,655 of CM071638.1, read as the reverse complement.
CCCTCTTCATGAGCCGTTCTATCGGAATATGCAACTAAGGTACTTTCCAGACCAAGTCTAGTTATTTGGACGGCAAAGCAATAAGGACTGCCGGAAAGCGACTGCCCGTACTGTGACCTTGACACGCTCGACGAACAGGGGGAATCAACGATGGTTCATCACGTAAACTAGCTGCCGCGCCACTGCCGTCTGCGTTAGTGTATACAAAGGGTCATGTACTAACGGTCACGATCTTTTTGCCTAGAGAGTAGGAAATGGTAGTTTTGGATTCTATTTGTCGCATCGATTGGGGTCAAATATACCAGCTTTCAATCTGCGTGCATTGATGTAGAAACTGGCAAATCTTGAATTATCACTCGGGCCGACGACATAGAAATAATTTGATACATGTTATCATAGCAATATAATTCTATACGCCGTATCGCTAGAGACTGGTATTATATTAATATTTCACTCATACTATGTTATCATATCAATGTACAATTGATTACTCTCGAACCAAATTACAAATTGGCCCTAATTGTACTTCAAATCTGCTTCATATCTATAATTTTATACTCCTAAAAATGTCGACGTATGCGAACAATCAAAGATAATGAAAATTATATTGAAACACAATGCCTATGTAAATACGTCATTAAAATATAGTAAAACAAATACAAATAAACCGCGTCTTCGACAAACTATATTGACGACTCCATAATAAGCTCTATGATTTGCGTTGTTTCAAAATATTTAATATATAATTAGTATATGCATATATATAATTAAAAAGACATTTTTATTCTAATCATTATTTCAAAGATGATAAAGGCTTATTGCTTAACACAGGCCTATCCCAAGAATCTCCACAGCGACCGGTTCTGCGCTGCTATTTTCTGGTGTCGTAAATAGTGCAAAATGCCATAACGTTATCGAAATAATATTTAAAATTGTTATGCAAATCTTTAATTCCTAGGTTCAAATCTTGTTACTTTGATCGTGTTGCAGCTGTGGAAGGTATTTAACGCACCATTTTGATTATATATCGATAAAGTCTTCTGTGTTAGCTTCCATTGAGTTCTTTCATCTGTTTCAGTATCATTAATGGTAAGGATTGACTCACTTGACAAGAAATGTGACAGGATCGAATAATTTATATCATTCTATTTCAAGGGTAGTGAGTTCTTCATATATAAGCTTTTGCTGACCGATCAATGTCCGCAAATTATTTTTTTACGTTATTGATAGCATCCTCCATAAGGCCTCTTGGATTCGGCTAATATGAAGCATTGAAGTGTTAATTTATCTGCATTTCGCTTATTTCTCTAAACACTTCGTTTGAGAAAATAGATTTCAATTTGGAAAATTCTGTGTCCAGTACTAATTTCTTTGGTACTAATTTAGTTGGTGCTAATAAAGTTATTAGCACCAACGAAATTAGTAACGCTCTAGCTATAAAGATGGCTAGCTGAGTCTTCATGTTGCTATTAGGTGAAACCATATTTTTATAATTTACCTAAAAACAAACCGTTCAAAGTTTGTGTCGGACTAGATACGGCGATATACTAACGAAAAAGATTGCGCCCACATAAATTATATGAACAGGGCTATTTCCATAATATTTGTATATTATAATAAACCCTTATATGTGTGCATATAAAACAGCGTGTTCTGACTTATTTATATTCGCTGGGAAAGATAATCCATTCTTTGAGACTTTGACCGTATTAGAAGGTATTGTGTATATATATATATATATATATATATATATATGTATTTATCTTATACATATATATATATATATATTTATATATATTTATCTTATAGTGATTTCTATATTTTATGAATGTTTACATTTTTAAATACGTTTATTTTGTATCAGTTTGATTAGCATAAAAATCAAAATAAGCATAAGATATGAACCGTTTATCGCAGGATACAATCACCAAATCCACTGTTTCCTTAAGTATTCGCTATCCTTTTTATACTATGTCACATTCTGTATATGTAATGTATATGCACACTAGCTTTCTGCCCGCGGCTTCGCCCGCGTGGATTTCGGGATTGGGTGTATAGAGGGTTAAGGGTCATAGCTTTTGCCCACGGCTACATATACGCGGAAGTCGGTTTATGGTGCGAAGATTTTATCGCGCTTCCCGTGGGACTATCCGTTTTTCCGAGATAAAAAATGCCGCAAAACTCCTCAAGAATCACTCTATCTATTGATGAAAACCGCATAAAAATCTGTGCAGTAGTTTTTGAGCGAAGCCTTTATTGCGCATCCCGTGGGATCTGTCGATTTTTCCGGGATAAAAAGTAGCCTATGTTACTCGGGGAGAATGTAGCTTTCCAAAGGTGAAAGAATTTTTGAAATCGGTCCAGTAGTTTAAGCGTGAAGAGGTAACAAACAAACAAACAAACACACTTTCGCATTTATAATATTAGTTGGGATATGTAATTAATTATTAATGTTAGTATTTAGTTTATATTAGTATTATATATTTATTTCACACAGCATTTCTCTTGACATAAGTGGTAACACATTTTTTTAGAAATGAGTCACACCATTTGTTTTAAATAAGTATGTGTTATCCTACTTTATCATTTTCGTCTTAACTATTAAATAAGTAAATTTAATTATTATAGTAAGGTAATTTTAATCTTTATACAGCAGTTTTTAAGTTTTTTACCTATTGGATAAACAACAATAATGTAAGTATCTAATGTCTAGATCTCAGGGTTGAGAAATAAAGGTTGAGGAGTGCTAGCTCATTCTAAATTTAATCGTGTGTTATATTCATACTTTGACTGCCCTATATTGAAATTATAATATATAAGAGCTACGTATTTTTGCATGTTAAACAGAGGATGTTTGAAGCAGTTACATATTTATCCCTGTTTGACCTACATTACCCAATATAGGGAACAAATCGCCCGCCACAAACCGCTTCCTTAGTTCCACAACCTCACTTACCGCAGGAATACGTCGCCATAAATCGACTATAAAACGATTTTATCATCCTATAAATCGTTAATATCACAAAAGAAGTATATAAATGCGACATATAACACTAAACATTTCAATGGTAGGTGATTACTAGTCGCATGGAATCGTTTTCTTTTCATTATTAAAGTTAATCTTTTTTATAGCTCTATATTGACAAATAATTAAACTCCACATCTGATGGTAGGTTGTTTTAGTCACCTATAAAGTGATATTAAAATTTGATAAGTGAAAATATTTTCTATTTTTTGGGATTTTATAATGTTATCGCCTTATTTAGATTGCTTTAAAAAAGCAAATAAGGTTCAATACATGGTCATTATATATTGGAAGTACTATTCCTTATCTCCTTATCCTAAAAGCACTTTCCATCACCGGCTCAACAACATGTCGAATACCAGAATGATGGATGTTACCCAGGTGCTATTAGCGCAAATTTGTCATGCGGAGAAACCGAGTGCGATTTTATTATCTATGTTTTCAATCCGCGAACCACGAAATAAATAAATTATCGTAAGAGGCAGACATAAGTGTTAAAGTTGTCTACAGTGTGAGTCGCTTACAGTGTAGACAGTAGTAAGCATCTTTAACCGTCTCCATAGTGTAATTAACACTGGCTAAGAGGTGCTGATACCTATCTCCAAGATTCGTCCCTTAAACGGAGCATAGCAGCATCTCATTGATAAAATCCACTGTAGAGAATTTCCATCGCTGCATCTAAATAGAAATCTATCATAGTATTTTATTTATTCTATAGATAATAAATACAATGTTAATAATAGCTTGACTTCGCACAAAAGTATGTATAAACTATTTGTATCTGGCTGCTTTTAATCGGAAAAAAGCAAGCTGTGATTAAAAATTTGGCACATATATGAAGTGATAATAAATATAACATAAAATTACATTAAAGACTGATGTTTTAATCTCTAGTTTTAAGCGTTTTCAATCTGCGAATATAAATCTCAAAAATGCTCCATGTTCTCGTCGCCCGATACATAAACTGGACACTATTTTTTAAGAAGTGGTGCATGTTCAATATATCAGTATATATCAGTTCCCCAGGGATCAATATTGGGTCCTCTACTGTTTCTAATTTATATAAATGACCTTCCTTACTACATTACAGAATCGTGTGAGACAGTATTGTTTGCAGATGATACTTCTTTACTATTCAAAGTTGATAGACAAAAGGAATGTTATGACGATGTAAATAGTGCTCTCTCGAGAGTTCTGTATTGGTTCACAACTAATAATTTGTCTTTAAATTCTAAGAAAACAAAATGTATCAAATTCTCTTTGCCCAATGTAAGGCAGGTTGATACTAGTTTAAATATGAATGGTGATGTCATTGACTTGGTAAATAATACTAAATTCTTAGGCATTACGTTAGATTCACGACTACAGTGGGATCCACATATTGAAACTTTGGCAATCAAACTTAGTTCAGCGGCGTACGCAGTAAAAAAGATTAGACTTTTAACTAATGTTGAAACGGCAAGAATTGTTTATTTCAGCTACTTTCATAGTGTTATGTCCTATGGACTGCTGCTATGGGGATCAGCGGCTAACATTGAAAGTATTTTCGTTTTACAAAAAAGAGCGATTCGTGCTATTTACTGTTTTCGGGCTAGAGAATCCCTAAAAGAATTGTTCAAAGAAATTAATATTTTAACTTTAGCTAGTCAATATATATATGATAATTTAGTTTTTGTATATAGAAACTATAATAAATTCAATAAAAACAGTGATCTACATAATGTGAATACTAGAAACAAAAATAAACTTGCCGTTCCAATGTTCAGACTCCATAAAACTAGCTGTTCGTTCTTGGGGAAATGTATATCTATGTTTAACAAGCTTCCGCAAAGTGTCATTGATTTGCCTTTATATAAATTTAAAATCCATATCAAAAAGACACTCATGAGTAAAGGTTATTATTATAAAGTAAGTGACTATCTAAATGATCACAGTATTTGGGAATAGGGACACTATTAATAGAGCCATGTTTGGTAACAACATTATTTATAATATTGTATTATTTTATATGTGTATGTAAACATACATACGACTGTAATCGTATTAGGTATGATTGTATCTTATACTATATTGTATTTTTATATTATATTATTATAATTATTAACATTGAAAAGAGGAGATAAAAAATAGACCTTCAGAGTTTCTTGCCTGTTCTTCTCGAGAAGGCTCAACTGACAATAAGGTAAAATAAGTACACAAATGGCCCATAAGCTCATTCAAGAAACCTAATGAATCATATACTTATTTGGTTTTTTATTGGGGCGTAATGAAACCTACCAGGTTAGGGTAGGATACCCTGTAATGTTATCGTCAAAGTCAAAGCTCGGTCAGGCTTCACGATTGTGGCACAGCCCAGGATAACTCGTAACAAGCTGGTTCTGTGTGTATGGTGGATTGGAAAGGCTTTGTTCATAATGAGCTTTTATCACCGGCCAGAATCAATAGTTCTAATCTCCACAGCCAACAACTGACGTCATTATGTGCCAGTAAAGTTGAGTAAATATTATTATGATTTTGATTAGATTTGGTAAGATAATACATTTCGGGAGTTAATATGTACTATATCCCATTGGAATGTAGCTAGCTAGAAGACTAATTATCGCATCACTATGACATGATAGTCAGCCAGACAGCTTTTGTGATCGTTGATGCCGATCGATTGACATTTTTGTTGTTGACGAAGACATTTTAATACATGATGCAGTCGAAACAAAGATCTCGGGAGCGGTTAGCCGGTTAGTTATTATAAAGGAGGTATAATACGTTTTTAATTTTCATTTCATAGATTATTTAAGCTCTCATTTCATTTCATATATTATAAAGAATTAAATTTACATTTTTTTACTTATCTAAATAAAGCAAGAATAATATTTTAAGGTAAACATGCCCAAAATGTACAAATTCACAACAACAAAATAATGAAAGACTTAATTAACGAAATACATCTTGCCGAAGCTAGCAACGAAAGGGAATAGCAATGTCGCTCTACTGTATAGTAATGTACACACTTAGTCGTGTTAAAATAAAGTGCTGGGATAATTGCATTTGCACAGCAGACGTAGTACCATCGCAAAGGGTAATACAACTAGAGCACATAAAACATCCCGACTACAGCCACAGATTACTAATAGTTTGTTACAACGGTTAAGTCAAGTGTACTTGTCTAAACAACTTGGTTATAGTGATCTATCATGTTGCACGGATATAGAAAAAGAGAAAGAATTGTTAATTGTATGGGCATGTAAATGTATTATATATTTATTTTCTGACAGTTAAATTACTATTTATTATCAAATCTGTTTTATAATATCTGCAGAAAATTTTAAAATTCTTTTATTATTGTCAAGACAAGTTTTCTACAAAGGTTTGAATATTTTTGATAGATTAACCACATTTTTTTTAATCGCACGATCTGAATACTTAGATAATATTTGGATAATTCCTTATCTAAATATGTAATATTTATATAAGGATGCGGCCTTTTCCACACTTCAGCTCACGTCTATTCATCGACTGTTAGGCGCTACCTATAAACTTCGCACTGTTAGTTTACCATAAATAAATAAAAGTTATAATTGTTAAAAACCGAACTCATTGTAAGTTAGTGAGAGTTTAAATCTGAAAAAGACTTAAATGCATAAATAAAAAATAATCATTTGTACAATTTAATGATACAAAAAAATCGCAATTGCCAATAGCTTTCGTAATAGACATTCATGTTCATGTATTATATATTTCAGTCAATCTTCGTTTATATTATAATTAAGTTATAACGCCAGGAATGTAGTTGGAGATGAGTAAGGCTTTTGATTATACCTAAGCGCTTACTAAAAGCGCAGATATTTAATATTCTGCTCAGGTAGAGCGTTCATCAACCTGATTTCAAATAAACTTTGATAAAGTTTATTTGGAAGTTATATTACTTTGTGACATTCCCATTCCCATTTAGTATAAAATATCAATAATTGTCATATTATTATATATTTTAGGTTTTTGGATATTTAGTAATTAAAATACAAATTAAATGTGATTCCGAACCCTTTACATATTTATATTATTTTCGAGTTTAAAAAAACATCTTACATTCTTCTCCTAGTCTAGTATTCCTTTTAAACACACACATAAAACATATTGTATCTACTTATTGATAGTGTAGACAATGTTTCAAACGTTTTTGCTTTCGCTGAATTGATATTATTTTAATAGATTATATAGAACCACTATGACGCTATAATTGTTTGAATGTAATATGTTTGTAAAATTCTCAATTTACTTTCCGTCTCCGCCTTAGAATGTTTTAATATCCATAAGGCATGCAATCTCAAGTCTTATTAAAGCTTAGTAACACTTAATGTTATTTTTCGAGTTGTTGCTATTCTTTATTTTACCAAAGTAGCTTACACGAAGCACAGTCTATTTTCATAATAAAAATAAGATGTTAAAAGGATTTCGTCGAAAAATTATTTATACGTACAGTTGGGTTAAAAGATTAGTCAAACCAGCGGGGTTTATATCTATTGTTACGTTTATTCTTTTAATATTCATATGCCAATAATAATAATTTTGGTATAACATAAAAATACATAAATGTTACTCAATATGCTCAGTTTTTTTAATATGTTCAATTTTAAAACACTTCCAAATGGTTTGATTTGGTTTTGGATTTGGTATTGGTGTTTGTATTGTTTAATTAGTTTTAATTGAATTGGTATTCCTGTAACAGTATATAATGAATGATTTTTTTTTGTTATCTTACAATATACAAGAATTTACAGTGAGTAATATCATTAGATATTTAGTTGCCTCGACTAATAAATAAATATGTTATTTGAATCTAGTCTCCTCATATATTATGCTAGATGTCTAGAATACTCTATTGAAAGAGCACAGAGATTGACTCAATCAAAAAAGTTATCATTATACTGTAACATTTCGGAAGACTTTTATTTGCTATCCGTTAAACGTCATAAAGATTTTTGACTACTATAGCTATAGTAGTATATTTATAAAACTGTTTGTTTGTGTTTTGATAGTTATCAAGTTAGATTAGGATATCGCACTTATGCTGTCGTGCTGTTTTTGTCACTGCTCTAATGGCAGGTTTGCTAGCGTGCTGTATCTTTATGGTAGATACTAAATTAACGGTTGACTTAATTTCACCTATATAATTTTATTAAGTATACGTAAACGCTAATCTGTTAGTAGAAGTGTTAACTTCGTTTATTAATAAGTTAATACCGAGATATGTCCACCGATCCGATATTGTGGATTCGAGCCGTGAGCAGATTCATCATTCATCCCCGAGCAGCCTGGTCGTCGATATAAGTTTGACCATCAACGCAATGTGAATTTCCTAATGACCTTACATTATATAAATCTCAAAGGGAGGGAAATCGAGTAACTTGTCGAAGTTAGTATAGTGTCTCCATAAACATTAATCCCTTACTTCATTTACTCTCTCTGTTCTTGCACCTGCATAGTCTCTAGTAGTGATGATTATCCACCAGTATGCGATAGAACATGAAACCTATTTTATGCAATTTTAATAATAATAATAATAATAAATATTTGTTACACTTACACCAATTAGCCTAGCCCAAACTAAGCTCTATAAGGCTTGTGCTATGGGATCTAGGGTAACGTATAGACATACATATATTATACATATATAAATATTTTTTATAGAAATATATATCAACAACCATGACTAAAGTACAAATGCTCGCATTCATCACACAAACATTTGCCCCCACCGGGATTCGAACCCGGGACCTCAGAGCTGGCGACACCTTGAAACCGGTGTACTATCCACTCGACTATGGAGGTCGTAAATTTGTCTTTATTAAAGTATGATACTTATAAAATTATTACATATCAGATATTTTAATAATCTATATAAGTGATTAATCTATAAAGTAAGTTAATCTATATAACAATAGCTATATTCTTGATAACATTTTATATCCTATAAAAATTGTACTTATAAATAAGCCGCCCGTGATTCGCTTATGACATGGATTTCCATTACAAGTTTAAAGCTCTTAAAATTTTGTATAGCCAAACTTTTTTATTGCTTTTGAAGTATCATATATAACCAACAATTTAAAACATTCGCTGTGTTGTTTGGTAATATATAAAGTTAAACCATGTAACATAGCTAACTAATTAACTTCTTCTTTTAAGCAACAGAATTAATTTGCTTGGACATAATCAAGCTTTTGATAAATTAGCGAGATGGTCAACATTTGCCTACACAATATTGGGCTTTATGTTATACGACGACGACGATGCGGATAAATAATAAAAGTTTCCAAATTTTATTTATATGTTGTAATTGTAAAAGCTTTTTCGTTATATTGAAGATATTTTGGGTTTATGAAACTTTATATTAATATATACTAATTAATAGTACACTAAAATATGTAGCTCTGAGTAAAACGATTCTTAATGTTTAAACGATTCTTAAACTTTTAGCAATAAAATTGTGAAATAAATTCTAAAAATATTTTTATTATAAATTTAAGTATCATCACTACATTACTAAAACAAAGTCGCTATCCGCCGTCTGTCTGTCTCTATGTATGCTTAGATCTTTAAAACTACGTGACGGATTTTGATGCGGTTTTTTAATAGATTCTTAAAGAAGATTTATATGTATAATACATGCATAATATAGTAGAGAAACACTGATAAATTTAGAGATTTCTAATGTGATGTCGTAAATAAGCACGTTTTTTTGCGCTTATATTGCAAAAATGCTGGCTGAACCCTACGAGATAGACCAAAATAATGTACTACAATATGTCCACCTTAAAAAGTTCAACAAAAAAGTCCGCAATGGTATATGTATATCTCTTAGGGATAACCCACCATAACCATTTTTTCATTGCACCCGTGCGAAGCCGGGGCGGGTCGCTAGTAAATTACTAAATAATTTAAGCATTACCAGCATAAAATAATATAAATTAATTGTCAATATAGTATTTATGTCATTAGTTAAAATAAGTTTATTATATGTTTATATCATGTTAATTTCATTATTTAGAATTACTTATATTGCAAAAAGATAAATAAATATTAAAAGCTTATTGTCAAATGAGTTACTCACATTCTGATTGAAATTCATTATTATCATTGTAGAAATAAAATATTTTTTCTCCCAAAGAATTTAATTTTTTTAGGTTCTTGTATAATAGTTTCCCAATATTGCTCTATTAATATTAATATTTTTAAGTATTACTTTTATTAGTTGCATAATATATTTATTACGCCGTCTCTTCCTTCATTTAAGAATATACCTAAGAAGGTACGAATTTTCATTTCCGCTCCTTAGGAGAAAACAATAGAAAAACAGTCATATATTAAGTCTATTGCCGTGTCGCGTTGTGATCAAACTCGTCTCTAGAGCGCGATAGGGACAGCAGCAGTCCGGACAGAAAATACTTAGGAATTGGAGACAAAAACAACGTTTTGTAGTTCCCTGATTATTCCTCTAAAACTGAACCGATTTATATACTTTCTTCAATAATAAATTTAGAAATAATTGACGGTATAAAGCTTAAGATTGAAAAAATATATATGTGCTGTAGTGTGATTTGTCAGGGAGAAAACGGTGCAAATGCACATTGTTATTTTAATAAAAGTTCGATATTTCTGTGGTATTTCATTTTGGCAATTGCTTTAATCGTTTACTCGACTTGTTTTATAAACTTACGACTTTGCCTCAGGAAATTTCCTAATTGAATTCTATTTAATTGATAATTGGGTCTTTTGGTTATAAAATAAAGGTTATTGAATCACGAGCTTGATTGTTCGTGGGGACTGCCCGAGTATTGCCTCAAGGAGACTGTTGCCGAATCATAAAGGAACCACTGAGTAGGACGGAACAAAGGTTCAATAAATTTCTACAGGTTGACATTTCTTGTTATAATAAATTAAATAGTAAATATCTTACCTCCATTGGCACTACTAAGTTATAATTGATTAAACACAACTTGCCCGAAAACAAAGATGCCCGTAATCAAAATTATCATTAATGAAGCAGTCTAATTTAAGTATGAACCAAATAACTTGTTAAAATAAAATAAATATCAAAGATATAGGGCCGTGACGACATCTTCGCCCAGTGGTAGAGCAACTTTAGTGACAGGAGCTACCCCATCAACGCAATTATTCCATGCCCAAAGTTACTACTTAGGCAAAAGTTTCAAGTTGATCTGTGTTTCAACTGATATCTTATGTCGAATTCTTAAGGACAGGGATGCGTACTCTCATCGAATCAGAAACTGAGTATGTCACAGTATATTGGTATTGATGTGAGGGCTGTGAAGTAGTACGTTCATTGACGACTTGACTTGAGGAAGTGCCTTACAAAGGTGGAAAAGCTAGACAGCTTTTAAATGCCTCGAGTTTGTTAGCGCTAGATGGCGCCAACAAATCGCAAGACGTTCTGGATAGGAAAATCCGTACTTCAATTTGTTCAGAGTCATCATATAATGTGATAAAGGATTAACACTGTTCTCCTTAGCCATCAGACAATGGCCAGCACTACTTAACACTGGTGGCTGGTGGTGGAGAGGCCATATGGAATAAGAAGGAGATACACAAGGTGGTGTCCTTGTGGTGGTACATGGCTGCGTTACGGAGACATCTTTGAGTGAAACCAAAGTGTTTTTCTGTGTAATACAGAACCAGGTCATCATAATTTATAATCATTGAAAGAACATCCTGAAATATGGGACGAAGGACATACGCAGAACCTTTCTCCAATCCGGAAAACTTATTTTTGGACAATTAATATAATATCTTTATAAATTGCAACTTGGAGACCTATTTTTGAATTACGAATGCGATTTCGAAATCACCGCTGACTAAATAGTCAGCGGTGACTTTGAGGTCACGGATTCCTAAACATCCAATTTTTGAAAGTCGATCGCAGAGCTGCCAACGTAGATAAAGTACACACATAAATATAATAGTTCGGTTCCACGCAGAATGTAGCCGCTGCCGATTATTGTCGGCTTAACCATTATGGTTAGTATATATATAATATATGCTACATTCATATATATATATAAGGGTATATAAAGGTGTATATATATATAGGTATATTATATATATGTATATATGAATGTAGCTTATATATATATATATATATATAGACTGAAAAATCAAACAAAACACAGATAACATTTCCACAAGTATGACTTGATTACGAGTGGGTGAGGGCACTCGTAATGAAATCACACCTGTGACTAAGGTAGTCACATCAGTGATATTCAAAAATAAGAATTATTGAAAATCTGTGATTATTAGTCACATCGGTGATTTCGAAGTCGCATTCGTAATTCAAAAATAGGTCTCCTGTGTGTTATTCTGATGCATTGATTATATTATTGTAAAGTTTCATTAAAATTCGTTTAGTGATTTTTACGCGACAGAGTAACAAACATCCCTCCATACCTACACACTTACGTGTTTATACGAGTAATATTAGTAGGGATTGTGTGAATTGACCAAATTATATAAAGTGAATCATTGCTTAAACTTAAAATTGTTATGTTTCGAATTGAAAGAAGGGGTCATCCATAAATTACGTCACACGAATTTCGTGATTTTTTGCCCCTCCCCCCCCCCCTCCTTGTCACAGCTAGTCACATTTAAGAAAACCTTTCGGGAGTACCTTTCGGGAGTACCCCTATTGATAGATAGAACAAGACACTATTCATTTATTTATTTATGAGAGTATACAGACTTTACAATAAAAATTAATATTTACAGCACTTTTCATACTAATAGTAATAATTTTAAATTTGTGTTTTAACAGTTAGCTTATAATAGATTTTGAAATGTGACGTCACGAAATTTAAGACCCCTCCCACCTTGTCACACAATGTCACACTTCGTCAACCCCCTCCCTCCCCCTTCCCGTGTGACGTAATTTATGGATGGCCCCGAATCTGTGTAGAAGGGAATTGTGTTAAAGGAACAATTCGCAAAATAACAGATATATTTGAGGAAACTGTATCAATAGCAAATAAACACACTTACCCACAGCATATAAAATGTTACATGTTTTGACAGAAAAATTTGGAAGTTGATTATTTCACGTAACAGGGATAACAACTGCCGTTAAAATCGTTTATTTTTACACCGCTGTCGTTTTTTGTAGAGTACGTTTAAAAATGCTTCTATATTTCACAAGATTTGTGCACTTAAGAATTCATAAATTAATATCAATGTTAACTTAAAGAAAGTTCTAAAATAGCAATTGCTTAGAAGCTTCCGATCGCGGCCACATTTCAATACAATTTAACAAAAAAAAAAATTAATTGAACTTTAGTTAGTTAATTTAAACGTGTACTGTATTAATTTTGTAATTAGTAAAAAAAAATTGTTGTGAATTCTTTTATTATTGAAAATAATTAAGATCAGAAGATCATCAGGTCTCAAAAAATATTTATTCCCAAGAGAAACCAGAGGAATAAATAGAACCGAGCAGACAGAGAGGGTTGAACATTCTAAAAGTAGGGAGAGATTCAGGTTTGCCCAAGACAAGGACACGTTTATCCCCACCGGGGGTACTCTACTTTTCACAGAAATTGTGAAAGTTAAAATCGTTGTTATTTTCCACGAGTTTGTAGATTTGCAGTAGGTACGTAAATCACAGTAGATTTAAAACCAAAATTTTTTATACATTTTGACGGAACTATTGTTTGCTTTTTATAAAATATAATGTGCTCAAAATATTATTTTGGATTATACGTATTTGTGAAATTATTATTTTTTAAATTAGAAGTTTACACGTTCCATATTAAAATCGTAGTAATCACTTCCGGTTATTAAAAAAAAAACATCATGAAATCCATTTAGAAGAAATCAGAAGGTCTGTCATCTTAAAGTAATGAATAAAATCAATCTCCTCGAGAAATACCGCAAGGCGATATTGACATAGAGGAGCTGGAAAAATTATTGCCATTAATAACAGCTATAAGCAGACTCAAGGTACATGAAACCTTTTGTGTTCTGATTTTCATTATATATCTTTATACTTTATTTAACATCCAATTTCGCATTGATTTAAAGCGTTTTCATCTTTCATGACTAATCGAATTTGTGATTAATGTTAAGTGTTATTGTTTTAATATGCTAATTACATATTTTATTAAATATATATAATATTAACATGTCATAATATTCAATATTCTCAAACCGTGGCTGAAGATGAAGACAAATCAAATAAGTTCTTGACCAAGAAGATCTGAAGTGGTTGTTGTAACGCAATATTCCTTGGGGTGAAGTCTATCCGCAATAATACTTAATCTAATTCCACTGCGATTGTAATATCTTTTCATTAGCTCATTGCGTTAGCTATTAGGTTAAGAATAAACAAGTGTTTCTCCAAGAGGATCGTTGTGATACCTCCATATGCGAGATAACGACGTTATGTCGTAGCTAAACCCTCATCTTTTCAATTAAAGCGTAACCATTTTACTAAGCTGGACCGTGCACAGTTATTCAGCTAATGAAACAATTCATACTCTAAGAATTGTCAATTATTATAAATTCTATAGGGAGCGTAAGAAGACGTGTAAGAAACATATCACTACTATACTAATATAAATACTATTAAAACTTATTACAATAGAATAAAATATTATTAAATATTAATTACACAGTCTACTAGTTTCGAATATAAAAATGGTTATACTATTGCACGAACAGAGTTTTGCTTATTAATAACACTTCACCGGCGCTTTATGAATAAGCTGATAGGTGTCTGTAACAGATAGAACTATCAGCACTACCGCGCACGAGAATATTGAATTTGTTGATAAGCTAATTAATTTTGACGGAATTCGTGTACGCTGGCTGATGGTGTCGGATTACTTTATCTACCTACAGGTTATTTATAAGTTATTATTGTAATTCGTAACACACATAACAACTCTATAATGTTTGTGATTAGAATATAAAATATGTCGTAAAGTAATTTCAGGTAAGAAAATCTATTTTGCATTGATTATTCTAGGTATGTAATGATATAAAGTAAACCAGGGGTGGCAAATTAATATTATTCAATTCAAAATACATCTACTGATGTTTAAATTACTGTTGTTCAAATTAATGCAATATATTTAGACTTCAATTATACAACATATAGGGCTTGTCAAAAATCTTACAACCACTACGTTCAATAACAACAGCAACATAAATTTCTGTTCGACGTGTATTCATAGTTTGGCTTGTAAATAATAGATAGCAAATAATAGGATATATGTATTTGTTTATACCTATGTTTTATTGTAGATAGATAGATAGACAGATAAATAAAATAACGTATATTAAGACACAAAATACACATAAACAATTACAGTGGTAAAGGCTGTAAAGAATTTTCAACTGTTCCTTTTAGGAGAGAGCCGAGGGTTAGGAGTCAAATATAAACAGGGAGAAGCAAAAGAAGAGAAAAAATATGATTGTGAATAATGTAATACGTATTACTGTGAGATACATATTACGTGTGTATGTGTCTCTGTGCATATTTAAGTATATACTAATATAACATACTTAACTTATTCAATAATAAACCTATTGCCTAAGAGTACTTATATGGTAACGTCAGTTTAAATTCTAAACATTAAACAACAAAATTAGATTAATCATTGTATTTATCGAGGAACAAAAACTGACTTCTCTCCTCATGCTCTTCAAACATACACGTTTAACTAATCAAAACCGTTGTTTTCTATTGTAAATAGCGTTGGTGGCTTTGTTCAGCCGGCACTGGCATTTCATATGTATATTTATCCTGCGCTCGTAAAGTGAAAGAAAATATTGTGTGGTAAACTGCACACATTTGCGTAGAAACTTCCTCTATGAAAAATCGATACTGTAACTATAATTGTATCAATTCCGAGCAGATGACATTGGTTCTGATACAACATACAAATGGGGTTTCCAATTTTATCTATCTCTTCCATTAGAGTAAGCATGAATCTCTCTGCGGGGTTTTACAATATACAAATAACTAAGAAGGTCTGTAGTAAAATGAATGAACTAATGGATATTTATAGTTAAAATTACAATAATTATTTTTTTCTTTAAGTAATATAGAAAAATATAGAGATGAGAACTGCCAATTGTAAAAAATAACTTATTTCATGAAAAAAAAAGCAATGAAATATTTCATTCCCACTATTTATAGCTGGATATTTAATAATAAACACCAGCGAAACCTTAAAATTAATTTTATAGAATTAAGGTGTCTGCAATGTTTATATCTTATTTCATAGTTCTATAGAGCAATTATTAATCTTTTATATTTAAATCCTACTACTATTATAAAGGCGAAAGTTTGTAAGTATGGATGTTTGTTACTCTTTCGCGTAAAAACTACTGAATGAATTTGAATGAAACTTTACCACATTATAGCTTATACATCAGAATAACACATAGGCTACAATTTTTGAGGTTTCTAATGTAAGGTCGTAAAAAAATCACATTTTTTGCGCTTAGATCAAAACAACTTACTTATTACTAGACTAGACGGGACGAACCTGAAGTCCACGCGAACGAAGTCGCGGGCAAAAGCTAGTAATCCATAATATCACTTTACGATATGCTTCAATAAGAATCATAAAGACCAGACAGGTCATCTGTTTATAGATTAATAAACGGTTTGAAATGATATCAGGCAATCTTTTTGGCAACTTCTTATCCATAAGTGTTCTATTGGGTTGGGATTTCGCTTATTTATTTGCCAGTATGGAAACGATTCTACCACTCATAAGCACCTTGGCTGATCAAACAATATATTTCAGGTTGGTTTTACGCGTGAAGGTCCAAATATCCGGTTCTATATCGAGACCAGGTTTGACAACCTCCGTAGTTAAGTGGTTTGTACAACGGTTTCAAGGTGTCGCTATCTCTGAGGTCCCGGGTTTGAGTTTTGGTGCGGGCAGATGTTTGTGTGATGAATGCTAGCGTTTGTACCTTAATCATGGTTGTTAATATGTATTTCTATCAAAAATATTTATGTCCGTTACCCTAGATCCCATAACACAAGCTTTACAAAGTTTAGTGTTAAGTATCAAAAATATATTAAGTGTAAGTTAAGTTAAGTGTAATACTTTATATTGAAATAATTCTAAATTGCTCTCAACTTTCATAATGAGTGTTTCAAATATTGACTCTGCTCACCCCCCAAAATGGGGAGGCCGTGATTTCTCGTAGCTGCCGTTCACGACATTGTTTCAAAACTTTGTTATGCTATATAATAGTGCTAGTATGGCCCCCATAGTGCTACTCTGTGTTTCGGTACTGTATTATTTACTGTACATAGTGTATTTGTATTAGGTGTACCCATGCCTAATACAAATACATTAAAGATAGTGAATTGCAAGAATTCATGGCAGTATTTTTTTTTTATTTTATCTATTTACTATCATAGAAACAACAGTACATTTTCCACCTATAAAAATATGTGAAATCTAGCCGTAGGATATATTGATACTTGTATTTTTTGTAATTACTGAATTGTGGATTTAGCTTATTACAAATCATAGAGCTTATGTGAGATAATTTTCTATTGTATTTAAGTTAAATAATTAATATGAATTAAATAATTGTTATTCTGCATAATATATATTATAATTAATATATAACAAATAGTACATTGAATAAAACCTTGAAAAATGCACAAATTTGTATACAATTCTCTCACAAAAGAAATATTCTTTAAATTGTACCCACTAGATAAAAAAACACATAAAATTTATAATGTACTATAGAAGTAATTTACTGTGCAGCCGCATAACCCACACAAAAGTTCCGTAAAAAATTAATATATAATTACTTTCACCAGATATTATTGAGTCAATTAATATTTTATTGTAAATCTATATTTTTAAAGTAAATCGCTAGCAAAGATTGACTATCAAGATACGACCGTGACCTAATTTACTATATAATTTTAAACTTTATTCGTAACTTTGTTGAAGCAGAACTGAAGATTCTAAGGAATTAAGTATTTTCCCCGATTTCGGCAGTTGCAAACTTCTTCCTCGGGTAATATTTGACAAGCGATTTAACTAAAATTTTATGTCGTGAGGACTCTCGAAAACTTTTGCAATCGTTGTCAACAAAAAAGCTAAGTGGTCATCTGTGCACTTGTCTCTCGTTTTAAGTACATATGATAAAAATATGAGTAAAACTTCAATCAGCAAATAGACAGTGGACAGGTATAGTTTTATTTCGTCATTGGATCTGGAAAATATAACAACATTATATTCGGTCTGCTGTGAAGACTTAATGAAGAGACTAAATACAAGGTTTTATCACCTGTAAGAAATTTGTGTTTAAAATTCAACAACTAATTCTAATAGTTGTAAATACTAGATTATGCAACTTGAACTACACCATGTATTTCACACTATCACAAATTATCATACTGATTGTTATTTCCAATATCATAAAGTCAACAAATAACGAGGCAACTTGCAATGTATATTGTGTAGTAAGTCGTTAATTCAAGATGTGTCAAAGCCAAAGCAATAAATCTGATGTTAATCTTACTGATGTGCAGACTTCTTTTACGCTGTTAATGTTTTATATCAATTCATCGCTAAATTACAACACCGCGTAACTCAAATTTGTTAACTTTTCACAAGATATGATTTTTTTTTATTGCCACAATTCTTAATGAGTATCAAAATTTAAGTATTTTTGGTAAGAAAAAACATACATACGATGGATACATTAGTTAGTTATTTTTTTGCCTGCTGAAAATTTCATCACTTTGAGTTACGGTGAGGTATTAAAACTTAAGCGACAAATAATACTCACTTATTGTTTGTTTATGATCTCTAAATATACCCGGATGGACGCAAGGAAATATTTTTTTCTTAATCTAAGGATATTGCCTTTGGAAGGAAGGTCGCAGCTTGTGATTGTCATTTATGTTATCCTGTATGATTTATTATATGATAAAGTGGAGTAACAAATGGATCCATCTTCGTTCCGATGAAGATTAAAGTTATCCCTTATTACTATAGTAGTAAAAGCAAAAATGTTGAAAGTAAATGTGTGAACATTTCTTCACTGACATAGATGTATGTGTACGTTTTTTTTCTTTAATGCGTTGAGACATATCATTTTTCTGAAACACTGTGAGTTCATAGAAGACTGGCTGAAAAGAAAAAATATAAACATTGCCCCAAATCCACTCGGCGGAAGCTTTTGCTTTAATAAAATTCTTTATGAAATTGTGTATGTTTTTCCTGTATTGACATGAAAGGCGCAATACTTTTTCCAAATAATAGTACCGACACTAACTAATGGAGTGTTGAATAAAATCACCTTAAGGAAATAACTCACAACGTAGCTCAAAGTAATGTGAATGACTTAAGAAACCTTCAAAATAACGACTATATTTACCAGATTATTTTTTGACATAATTTATTATGATATACAAAGTAATTTTGAAAATAGATATTTACCGTTAAATTTGTTATAAGATTAGTACTTGAGTCTACTTTTTCTGTACGTTTTAGGGTTTTGCGCCAATTCTCGCCAGCAACTACTCCAAATGTCATATCCGATCAGTATCACTTTATAAACTGCTACTTAGTCCATACGTAAGAAATGTATATTACTACAACGTATTTTCTTTCCTTTTAAGAAACTTGATATCTTCAGATAGCAAATAAGTCTAGTTCCCTCTACTTAATATATATACCTACTTAGTTTAAGTCAAGTGAGATCAATTAAGTGAGGTCTGTCATAATTACCAAGGCAGTTCGCCTTGATAATTATAACATACCTCACCTCGTTCGGCTTCTAATAGTGTATACTGCTCATCCAACAATTACATATTTTCTTTTCAGTAGTGTAGAGAAATAAAAATGTTATTGGAAATATATTAAAACAGAATTTCAATTAGCCGAGAAGTTCCCATATGTTCCACACAGTTCCAGTTCTGTCATAATTACTAAGGCGAACTGCCTTGGTAATTATGACAGGCCTCACTTCTTTCGGCTTCTAATAGTGTATACTGCTCATCCTACAATTACATATTTTCTTTGCAGTAGTGTAGAGAAATAAAAATCTTATTGGAAATATATTAAAACAGAATTTCAATTAGCCGAGAAGTTCCCATATGTTCCACACAGTTCCAGTTCTGTATGTTTCAGTTCCAATACGAGTACCAGTGCTGCAAGAATCCATATCAATTTCGTTCATCATCATCATCATCATCATCAGCCCCTCTTCGTCCACTGCTGGACATAGGCCTCTTCGAGTGTAATTTCGTTAATGTACAGCAAATTTTTTGTACACTTTTAGTTTTGTATTCTCATAATTAGTTGGATTGCTGTGTTAGTCGGTCACGAACTATACTCGTACATATTGAATTTTTATCTAACCCAAAATTTAAATGTTGTAATTTCTCTCTAATAACCTTTTCTATCATATCAATGTTTGCTAATTAACCCTAAATACGAGTAACAAATTGATGAAATAGAGTTTCAAAAATGTATATAAGAAAATACCGAAACAATATGTATATGTTTTGTTATTCAAAACATTTAACGCATTTTTTAAAATGAAATGCCAGAAATTTTTATTAACAATTACATATTTTATTAATCTTATATGCAATATGTGTCTTTATAATGTGCATATATTACATTAAATATGCGAAACTATGATTTATCTTGTAGAAAAGTATTATAAAAATATTTTAAACAATAATTTATAATAAGTATTTATAGACTTATATGATATTGACCATTGCTATATGTATAAACTGTATATATATGTATACTTTAGTTCAATTCACTTCTCGTCCGAAAAGTAACTCCAATTTATAGATCAAATCACTTACAGAGAGTTTTTTTAAAGCGAAATCCGAAACTATGATAAACAGACATCAAAGAAGTCTCTGGTTAATTTTTATGTATGTATTGAAAAACATCACATTTAATCTGAGAGAGTTTAAATGTGTTCGTTTTATTCTAACGGTTAAATAATTGCTTAATTTCTTAGGTCTAAAAATTGATTTATATAAAAATGTAATAATTTATATTTTGACATATATGTCAAGATCGACATTACATAAATTAGATGACTAATTAATAAAAACATCCATATTTAGTTGAAGTTGTCTAGCCTACTTATTCCACAAATAGCAAATGCTAAGGGTACAATCATATATGTATTTTAAAAATGTTACTATACATTAAGCTAGCTAATCAAAATTCGTAAATACTAAAACAAATTAAATAAAAAAACATGAACAACAATAATTTAAACACCTTCACAATAATTCACAGTTATCTAATTAACTTTAAACTATAATATATAAGAAAATATCTGTTCAGGTCATATCATACATAAATTTATCGTATGTAAAATAAGCAAAAAAGTTCTCTTGTGTTAAGGAACTGCCACATCTATAAACGCTAAAAGTATATGTATACTCTCAAAGCGAAACACAAAGTTTAATTTTAAAAACTTACCTCATTATAAATGAAGTAATTGTTATACTTCTAGATATCTTACACGACAGTTAAAATTTCTGTCACTTCGAAACAATTGGACTATCTTCAAAACTCAAGACAGCGTAGTGTTATAAAATTACAACACTTGTCAGTAAAATTAATACGCGCACTAATTCTAGTTAATAAACTCGTAAAATTATACGACGGTGTGACGTCTGCCCGCACCCAGTCCAACAATAATACTGATTCAGTGTATATAAACCATTACTGTGACATTTTCAGCTGTAGCTTCGTAGCAGCTACTACGACAATTCACTTTCCATTACGGCGTAGTTACTACGTAGCACGCGGACAGAAATAATGTTATCAGAGTTGGAATGCAAGCAAATCCAACAAGACTTTTGATATTAAAACATAATAGTAGCAGACAATGGCTGTAAAGAAGGCATAAACCAGATACGGTCATCGAGCTAAAGCGACAGAATAAGAGAATTCTAAGCACTGTTTTTCATAAATGCGAATTACAAATTACGTTTTGTTTAAGATTTATAAAATATATAATAGCGTAGAAAATATAGTCCTTAATTTGTGCAATATAGTTGTCATTTGATTTTCTTATTTATATTTTTAGATAAATTTTAAACAAAAGGAAACCGCATATCCAATCAAATCAAATTCAAAATGACCTTTCGTAAACATAGACCTGTTCAGATACTTATTGATGTCGAAACATATACAAAAACCTCATACGTTCATACGAAAAAGAAATTATTGTTTTTGACTATAGTTAGTATAGTAATTAATAAAAAAGGGATAGAATATAATATGAACTCGCGAACTCAAAATGTTGGTAATGAAACTATAGTCAAATTCATTAACCAGATTAATTATAGTTAATATTTAGATTTAGGTGTTGATCATGTATAAAATTTTTAACTATATTTTTAAATAAAATATAAAGAGAGAAAAAGAATGTACAAATATTTTTATTATTGACGAGTATAGCTAATATCAACACATTTTATTATTCTTGTTGTATATAAATATTCATATAAAGTGAAATATAGGCCAAATGCCTGTCCATAATACATATAATTATAAATTATTTGACATCACAATTGATAGAGTAAATGACATTCGTGACTTTGGATTAATATTGGACACTAAATTAGACTTTGATATGCATATGCAACAACATGTAAGCTAGCTAATAAGACATTGGGTTTTGTCATTAGAACTGCCTCGGATTTCAAAAACTTAAGAGTGGCAAAAACATTATATGACGCATACGTTCGTAGTAGATTGGAATTTGCAGCTGTAGTTTGGCAGCCATACGAGGAAAAGTATATTTTACTTATAGAGAGGGTTCAACGGAAATTTGCTCGTTGGCTTTATAAGAGAAAGTATGGGTATTATCCTTACTTGTATCCTTCAATGTTTGTTTCGGGCATGGTGGACTTGGAATCCCTCAAATTCAGATGAATAATGGCGGTCATAAAATTTTATTTATCTGTATTGCAACAAAAGATAGATAGTCCAACAATTTTGGGTAGAGTTGGACTAAGAGTACCAACTAGAATGCCATGCAATCAGGATGGAGCGCTAGCTCCGCGCCGAAATCATCGGCTCCTGGTAAGGCCTGTTACACGCACTAAGTCTAATAAGTGACATACTTGCACAGCACTGTGATATTGACATATTTGCACATTCACCAAGACATCTTATCAATTGTTTCGAATTAATTATTAATGACATGTAATTTTAAATTGTTTGACATATTAATATTATTATTTAGATTTTGACATTATTTAATTGTATAACTTTACTATTCATAATTTTTAGATGTAATCGACAAATTATGGTGACTATAATTCTTATTAATTCAATTTAAATATGTTTTAAGTGTTTGTTCACATTTTAAATTTCTTGACAAGCATGTACCTATATGTTCTTATATTATTTTTTGTATGACAACTAACTTGTGCGTATTGGTTATGTACTGTAAGCTTGCTTGTATGTATAAATAAATAAATAAATAAATATATATATATATATATATATACTACGGCAAAATGAAATCATGTTATATTGCTTAGGAGCAGTTATATATATATATATAACAGCGTACTTGTTAATGCCATTACTATAACAATTAGTTATACTAATTATCAAGATGTTTTCACAGTCAGTCCGCTCGTACTATGTAATCTTCAAGGTTTAAATTACTAACATACAAGCGAAGCTTTTTACGATTGTTATATAAAATGTAAAGTCACAAACATAAACCGTCTTTTGTTATTATATAATTTTGAAGAAGTTTGTTGATATTTAAGTTTGATATTGATACTTAGTTATTAAGTAGTTAGTAAATGTGAAGAAAAACTGTTTTAGGTGATCGCGGGTTTGAGTTCCGCCTGAATTGAATATTTATTGGACTTTTTTATATTTATACATGTATTAATCATTTTATAATAAAATTCCCGTGAGTATAGCGGGGATATTCCCCGAAAGTGAAATTAAAGAACAATACCCACTCCACCGTTCTTCCTGACGTAGCAGGCGAGGTTGCCTTAGGCGAGGGTTTTTTGTTTTGTTGTTTGATGTTATTCGAAACCTATAACAGTGCAGCACTGTCTTTTTTTAGACTAAAAACACAGTTTGTCTTACTTTGAGACACACAAGTTGTTAATTACAATCAGTTCTACATTTATTTCTTGGTTTATGTTTTCTCAAAATTGGATCGTCATTTATTGAATTTTTAGCGAAATTTTGTTGAGCAAAGTATTAAACTGTGATATCTGCCTTTCATGCACACCCGTCAGGTACGAGTACTCTTTAGGTCTCGAGTACGAGACCTCCTTTCAATATATCACCTATTTGGTCCAATTATATTCATTTATGGCATACCAACTGCGCCATTCATATTTGTCTTATAAATTCTTTCGTCAGTCGTCTTTCGTCCATCCTTTCTAGATGTCCAAATCCTCTAAGACAAACCTACTCGATCTTTGCAATTACATTTATTTTCACACCGCACATTTCCCCTTATAAACTAAACTATTTCGGAATTTATCCTTCTTTGTGATATTGACGAGGACGGATAAATACGAGTAATATACTTTACACATTTGTTTCGTATAAAATCCATGCGATTTTATCCTGTGTAAGAAAACTTCTTGCTACTCGTACTAAACTTTTTGAATTGACTTACAAATTATATATATATATATGGAAAAGAGATTTATGACAAGTCTAAGTATAAATAGGTTAAAATTCTTCGCTGTCTAAAAAACACAGTCGTTAAACATGGCGTACGTACTTTTAAGGGCTACAATAATGAAATAATGATTATTTAGTGAGCACAATTATTACTTTTGCAGTTTAGTTCCTATATAAATGTTAGAGAGATGTATCTTTTTTAACGCTTATATATTTTTATTATTTGTAACCTGTTTATATCATATCAGCAATGTCTGATTATCATCACCACCTCAAGCTACATATGTAATATTACAGGACACGAACACTTCATGAACAACCAGAAAAGTATCTATTGCATCATACTGACCAAATGCAATTATTCTATATGGTTATACAAATGTGATTCGTCAATGTGATTTTGAATTATCTATTCTTTTCACAATGTTGTAAATATGAATCAGTAATCCCTATGAGATAACTATACAAATTCCATCTACATATACTCGTATATATTAAAACAATATAATTGTTTTAATTGCATAACATCATATTCGGCCTGTCGATCGTGACCTGCGTAGTCCCACATCATTGTCGTTATGAACAAAAAACAAACAATACATATTACATCACAATCTACAATATAGCATAATAATAGTGAGTGTATGATATTGAACAAAATAGATTTTCGATTTTGTAGTTCAATCAACTGTATTGATTCTACAGAATCGGAATACGTCTAATTTTTTTAGTACTCATTCGGTTACTCCCGTTTTTGTAAGTTTGTACGTGTGTAGTGTGTTTTTATTTTTTTATTACTTTTAAATACTTTTTAATTGACTATTCTTACCAACTCTGATTTAACCTGATCCAGACTCTTATTTATGGACTTAGTAGTCTGCTTGAACGGAATCTTTGTAGAAAATTTAGGTGTTTGTATTAATTGTGATTCAGCAGGTTTTCGTGATATTGGAAAATGTACAGATTCTTTCCTGTATACAAATACTTGATACCAACGTGATCTGAGCATTCCCATTTATCTAAGCTCTAATAAACGTTTTTATTTCTAATAACTTATTATATTAAAATTTATAATATTTTCATTCATATTACATAACTACGTGTATAACATTAAACAAATTTATTTAAAACATAGGTACACATTGCTTACGATTATAATCTCAAAATCTAATACATTTTAGGGGGCGTACAATGTATGGATAGGGGAACAATGTCGTTTAATAAGTGGATGCATGTTTGAGCCATTTGGGGTCTCTAGGATCCTGAGGGGAAAGTGCCCATAGATTCTTTTTAAGAATACAGCCGCAGGCTAATCGATCCTCCTCCATTCAAGCCTTATGGCCAAGGGTAAGGCTGAGTTTAGTCGGTAAGTCACGCTGGTCAGACCGCTCAGGCCGGCGTAAAGTCAGACATAATCACTGTGACGTTGCGGTAGTATCCTGGGCACGTTTCTCGTGAGGATTCTCAGCCACTCTCTCCTGAGAGAAAAAAAACGCTAATCGAATCGACACGTGAGTGGCTGGTGAGCGGAACGTGGCTGGATCATATTATCTGGCACAGCGGATCAACGTTCTTATACCACGTGGTAATGATGCCAGCCTTCTGGGTACGTTGCCGATTCGGGTCCGATTTTTTAATTATAATTTAGTTTTATTTAAAGTGTTCTTTTAATCTTTACTATTAGTATTAATTTATTTTTAGGGTAGTTTTATGTAATTGTTACTACTACATTATCAGTATATCTTTTAAAGTCTGATTATTAATTCACTGGAGTAAACTGACAGATGCTAATGTCACATTGTAAAATTATGCTGCCATATTTATCGTACTAGTGAGGTGACCTTCAAATATAATTGGATAAATTGAACAAATCGATAAGGACTTCACCCTTCGTTGTTATTCAGATCACTCACACAAAGTCAGTAACAACGTTTATTAAAAAAAAGTACTCAATTAATATAGGTACATGAATTCTATCAGATACAGAAAATGAAATTCACTCACTTGCTAGCGTTCCCGAACTATGCGTTCAGTTAATCAGTAAATCAATTTCTTGAGCTGTAATTATTCGAACATTTGGAAGTACTTTAATTATTGCAATCTTTTTAAAAGAAAAATACAGATTGAACCACTGTGTAATAGTAGTTATTGTATTTCATTTTAGACAAAACATAATTCTGTAAATTATTTATCGTTGTAATGGATATAACCACGACAATTTTACGTCAAGTTTTTTATTTATTTATTGCTGGTTATTACTGGTTACTGGTATAAGATGGAGAAGCTGTGTGGATCATGTAATAAACTTAGAAAATAAAATGTTTAATCTCGACCATATGATGGACAATATTTTATAATAAGTGTCACTGACAGCGACGACGATAGTGATAAAATTATGTCTGACGATGACGAATAAAAATCTATCTATTGAATATTTTTGTTTCATTTCATATATATAATTCGAGTAATTACGCCATTTCAAAGTTATCACCTATTTGCCCTAAAGGTACCATGCTAATATTATTACATCGATTAAACAAAATTGGATTAAGATTTCTTAATAAAGTAAATAAAATGAGTAATGTGATTTGAGGACGGAATGAAATTGAATAAATGAGTTTGATTTCAATATTCTAGTCACAACACTATTTTCTGTTCATCATAAAGTGGTAACACCGTAAACGTCAGTTTACTCCAGTGAATTAATGATTAGACTTTAGCTAGTAAATACTTTAGCGAATAAATATCCGAAAATACCGATACACGGGATGCACCACTGTGTATTTTCAGCTGTGTTGGTAAATTAATCAATAAAAAATTAACTTCCAAAGTAGGTAAGTAACAATCGATATCATTCTTGAACTTCTTGTCGAAAGTTTTAGTATATTAAAACCGAACATTCAAGTAACTTACTAATTAATGACAAACGACTTCAAAGTTTATCGAAAATATAATTGAACTTAAATTATATTATACAATGTTTTAACATAGGATAGCCAATGAATTTCTAGCGAGAAATTTATTATTAACTTAGGTAGGTACGCATTTGGTAACTACTTAATTTCTGTTTGAGATTTACCGAAATATTATTGAGATATAACCGTAAAGATGATAACAAAGTAAATTAATCTTACAAAGTTATTCATAATTGGAAAAAAAGAAACATATCTTTCAGTAAATTATAATGAACAAAAAGCGAAAACACGAAAAATTTTGTCAAAAATGTCGAAGCAAATTATGAAAATAGGTTAAGTAAATTCCAGAAAACGTCGAAACGTCCACGAAAGTCGTGATGTCACTTATAAAATTGTCAATGCTACTATAAGAGGTTGATCACAGCTATAAGAAAATGTTAAGGATAATGTGACAAGTTTTTTTTATGCTACAACGACAACCTGATATATAATTGTATCTAGCTTGTACTATCATAATTTTTATTTCTTCATTTAAGAGTAATAGATGTAACATATAGTGCGCTTATAACTGAAAGTCGGAAAGATATTTCAATGCTTATATAATTATAAAAATAATTCTTGAAATATTGCCTGTTTAATACAAAAATAGTTTTTGAATAGATACATGGTATATACACAGTAACGTGGATTTGTGGGTGAGACATGTTATTAAATAACCTCAAATTAATAAAATATTTATCTTAGAAATCTGATGTATACATTACCAATGAAAAAAATAATTACCGCGTAATCGAAATTGTTTTGGAGATTTTGTATTAAGACAGAGACGTAAAAATGTAACATTAATTTATTAACAAAAATCTGTAACTGTGAAAAGTATCTTCCAATCAACTTTTTTCTGTGACATTGGATATTATAGGAGCTGACATATTTTTATATCCATTATGTCATACGTGTCGTATTAATATTACAATGAGGATGTGCGCGAAAATCCAATGAATATGTCCAACATCACGTACGGATTTGGATACGACTAACATTGTGAAAGTAGTACTTTGTTATACGAGTCTTCATTTATTAATAGCATTATATCCAGCTTCTATAATAACGTTAAATTATACATTCATAATACTGAGTAGATTGAGCAGTAATTAATATATACGTTAATATCGCTTCAAAAAAGGCTGTTACTATGGATATCGCTTTCAAAGGATTCTTTGATAGTCTATTATATTGGTAACTTGAATTATGATTCCTGACATTTGCAATTCATATTATTAATTGAATAAATCCGTGATTTAACTCAAAGTTCACATGTCGTTATGGCCTTAAGGTTGATACTAATTTATATTTTAAATAAAATTAATCATCTATCACAACCTATTTTCAATCAAATGTCTTGTGGAATAATCTTATAAATTTGTAAGTTTATATTTGTTACTTTTCAGACAAAAACTACTAAGCGGATTCGGAATTGTTTTTACTATAAATTTATTCTGCGTGAATATTCGATAAAACAGCAGAACGGATTCTAATATAATTTAATATTGAGATGGTTGCAGACCCTGGGAACAATATATAATAGATTGTTAACCGAGGGTGAAAAGAATCAATTCCCGAGGTATTTAGGCTATAGTCCGAGAAGGAATTGATTCTTTTACCCGTGTTAAACACTCTACTTTTCACTTCGAATATATGAGGAAAATAAAACATTGGTTGTTTATTTAATCTATTTATTGACAATATATGATAATATCAGTAGACCATCAGTAGGCAGAACACAATTTGCCTCGTCTTTAATTGAATCTGGTGTCAATATTTCGGAATCGCTTGAACTCATTTTTAAAATTAAAATCTTAACTAGTATAAGAGATTATTTGAATTTTTTCAAATTCCGTCATATATATATATATATATATATATATATATATATATATATATATATTATATATATATATATAATAATTCACATCCCGCCAATTTATGTCGACTGTTTAAATTTTAAATATGGAACTCACCGCGTTTTTGTTGCGGCTTATTCCGCTGGAAGTAGTTTGCGCTAAGTTCACACTGGCTGTTTAGAAACTCACATGGCCGCAGCATTATTTTTTTATAGTTCACAGCTGACAGTTCGTAGCTGACATTCGTAGTTCTATTTTTCTAAGTTCATTCCGGCCCTTGGGTGGGAAGTAAATTGTATGAGTTTTTCCCTCCCGGGAAGCAGCATTTTCCACCCAATAGTCAGATCAAAACAACATAAATTTCGGAGTATGAGAAATGAAAAGATATTTTTTACCGTGAGAAATTTCTGTCTCTGGCAATTATTGTAAAATTATATTATTATAACAAAATAAGTTATAAAACAAATCTTCAACTAAAACTAGATTACATGAAGCCACACACTCAGTCATAACAGTATTAACTAATACTGTATATAAATATAGACACGTTGAGTAAAAAGAACTCTTAGATGATAATTTACAGTCGCACGCCGCAATAACATTACGTACCACAAAACCAGGATGACCCATTTGTTTGAACGAGCGAAATACATCATACGTAAATGTATGTGCGATTTCAGGCCGACAACTCTTTGTTGACCAAAACGATGTTTGTTTCGGGTATGCCTACGTAAAATAATTTCCAAAGCTTTCTATTTGCGACCACATCCATCACGACTGTTTGTACAAAGTTTTTTTTATCCACTCGAGTGTTAAAACGTTGAGACCTGCATTTGTTTTACAGACGAAAGTTATATATAATATATATTAGGTATATGTATAATACATATAAATTATATATAGCACTATATATATATATATATGTGTGTGTATATACATATAGTACTAAATATAAAGCTGAAGGATTTATTTGGTTAAACGTGATAATCTCAGAAATAATTAATTATATGAAATAATTAATGTGTATTTTTTGTTAGTCTATTTATCGAAGAAGGCACAGTACAAGCTATAGGATATTATCAAATAAAAAATATTAATTGCAAATGAGCCCACGCTCATTTGTAATTAATATTTTTCAAAACATCTTCCATAAGAAATAAAACAACACACAGAAAGATATGTCGCGCCAATCCCGCTTACTTATAATGGATACATATTTAATAATAAATTCACATGTAAAGTATGTATAATCAATTGTTGTGAATTTACTATGTAGTCTTTCATTGTAGTAAAGTCATACCAAGGAGCAAAATTAATTTGAAAACTACGACTAAAGCAATATTTCAAACACACGTACCTCAGACGTTAATAACGCCTGCTTATTAATTGCCTGCCAATTACACATAGCAAATATTATTTGGACTTGGCAGCATTTGGTGTTTTGCACGACCCTTCTATTATTTTTACGCCAGTTACCGATATTAATACAAAACACTAATATAGATATTTACATAAGCGAATACCATGGATGTAGGATATTGATTTTTTATATTCTCTTACATTATAACGTTGAGTGCAATATTTTTTAAAACAACCTTCATCAAAGACTTCGGCATACGTAACTTTTTATATTGTACCTCTTTATATTGTTCTGTAATTGTAAAATGTTCTATAATTTAGCATCATCGTCACAGTTCATCTGAGTTAGGCATCGGTAATTAACGGATCGTACGAGGCTACCGTACAATCTCGTACGAGGCGGCGACGGTTCTGGGACGCTCCCCTCCATTCGACATCCTGGCCGACATGTACGCGGCGACGTACGCGTCGCGGCGTGTCGACCGGGGGAGCGATGGGGGGAGCGCCCTGGAACCCGCGCACGAAGTGCCTAAGCGGTAGTGGCACCGACGGATTGTGGCGGCCTGGCGTGTGCAGCTCGAATTACGGATCTGCGCGCGCCAGCAGCGGGCCGTCGGTGCCGTATTCCCGCACCTCGAAGCTTGGCTCCACGGGAAGGACGAGGTAACCTACCGATTGACTCAGATACTCACCGGGCACGGCTGCTTCGGTGAGTATCTGTGTCGAATAGAACGGGAGGGATCGACACATTGCGACCACTGCGCATCCGACCTCGACTCGGCCCAGCACACGCTGGCGGAGTGCCCCGCGTGGGCCTCCGAGCGCCGAGTCTTGGTCGCAGAGATCGGGCGAGATCTGTCTCCGCCGGCATTGATTGCGGCAATGCTGGCGGACGAGGGACGTTGGAGGGCTGCGGCCTCCTTTTGTGAAGCAGTGATGCTCCAGAAGGAGGCCGCCGAGCGGGGTCGGGAGATGGCCGATCCCGCTCGAAGAAGGCGGCGCCGGGTCGCCGGCGGGCGCGAGGAAGTCGCGACTGCTACGGCGACCCGGGATGGACCACGCCCCTTCCGTGGTCGGGGGGCGTAGTCGGTGGAGGAGACTGGGGGAGGTAGTAGCCTCCCCCGAGGAGGGCTCCCCTCTAGGCAGGGGAGCGGAGGCTGGGGGTTCCCGGAAGTGGCTTGATATTCCCAGGGGCTCCCTACATGCCTGAGGAAGGCCATCCCTGAGGTTTTTAGTGGATAGGCCTCCCCCTTCTGGGGAGGAGAGCCCCACATAACCGCCGGCTCGCCACAGCTGGGGTAAAAAATTTAATGCATTTTCCTAAGGGGAACAAAAAAAAAGGCATCGGTAATTAAAAAATTAACAACGTTAAACATTAAAGAGTTATATTCAAAGATTTAACGCAAGTTAAGTTAATCATAAAATCGTCGTTCATTACAACTATCATTATATGTATAGTTAACTGATCTGGTGATCAGCTATAAAAAGGTTTGTGTGTAACAACAATTGTCGTCCGGCCTGAATGCACTTTACAGAAAGTCTATGGTGTTGGTAAATAGTATCATAACATAACATAATCGCCGGTAAACATGCTTCATAGTTGATTTAAAAGTTATACCTTTAATGGAAATATTAAATTCTTTAATTAACGATTTAGTAATCAACTATGCAGTTCATATACGTCGACCGGGCCGCCTGTTGAGGCACTATTCTGTTGAAAAGACATGAAGACTTTGAAATATCTATAATTGACTTGACGTGCGGAAACGATACCCAAGGGAAAATTAATTAATCGCTCGATCGCAGGTACAGCGATATTGGGTGGGAACAACATAAACAACTTCTCAAACGTTCTGGAGACTTTTGACGACATACATTTTAAACAGATAATTAAGTTTGTACGTTTATATTTTTAGTCTTGTCTCTGTTCTAGTCACTTTCCATTTATTATTTCACTAATTTTCTACTTCTCTTGTAATTCTTTTATTAAATATTTTCATTCCTTCTAAATCAGCCGTTTTCTTGCTGTTCACGACATTCTGGTCCTTCCATCCCTACATTTCGTATAAACTAGTTTTCAAAAATTTTCTGCACAATGCTCATTCGAGCACAATCAGCAAAGGAATTGATTGAGTTCCCGAAATATGAGGGCAGGGAATATAGTCGAAATCCGCTCCGGGCAATTCCATTTCAGCAATATCAACAATTTCACCTGTCAATCTAAATGCACGGCAAAAGACAGTGGAGGGCCAACTTGAACGCAAGCTGGTTGATATAAGTTTTATATGAAAGAGACCAGGCTTGCAGAGGAGGCTGACACATGAGCAGAATTTGAAAGGAAATTACATTTTATTATAGGACTACATTTTGCTCGTACCGGAAATATTATTTTACAGGAAATCTCAGCTCTGCGATCATTTCTCACAAAATTTAACACTATTAGATACCCTATATCTTTTTTTAACTAACAAATGATTGTATTGTAAATAAAATTTTATTGAAGATCGTGTCCGTAATAGTGTCAGGACCAGGAAGGGAGGATACCTGGTCCTGACACTATTACCCAACGTATGTATTATTGGACGATGGTTCTACTACTACTCTTATTGACTCTGAGTTGGCGAAAACGTTATGACTCGTTGCTTTAGAAGAACCAATATTTATTAGTAGGATAAACGGAGCTAGGAAGTTAGTTTTAATATTCTTCGTAGAAATCATAGCGCTGTTTTAAAATTAAAGAAGCGAGAGCGGTATGACAATTAACCTTAGCTAGTCAGTCTGTTACCTCGGATAATGTCATACCATATCCCTACCTTGCGAAAATTAAACGTGTTAAGTTGACTTATGGTGAGCTTACGCCTAAAATATTTGCGATTGGCATCTTTAGGTAAGTAAAGAGAATCGAATAAGTAAATTATGAAAGCCAGCTGCGATTAACACGCCGCTAGGTTGTATGTTGTATGGTTCTCAGCCGAAGTTCAGTTTAGATTCAATTGGTATTAATATTGACAAGGCGTACACGATTTACGATGCCTGAGGTCGTTTCCAAGTAGGGTGGCCATGGCACAAGGATGATGTTCATGTATTGGATAACTGTCACATTGCTATGAGCAGACTTAATTCTCTAAAAGGCGTTTGACAAGGTGGACTACTTTCTGCATATAGTACGCGATCACCTATTGGAGTTATTGTTCACGAATCGACGATAGTAGTAACTGAGGCCATGTATAAAACAAATGTATATATATTTATATTACTCGTACATAATACATACTATAAGTTTAGTTAGCTGATGCTTCGCATAGATAAGGATAAGATGTTTCTATTGATATTCCTATTCAGACGTTGAACCTACTCTCATTAAACAGTTAGAATCTATTAAAGGATAGATAGTATAGAATTTACTTTATGATGCAATGGCCGACAATACTGGTTTTTTTAAATGTCTGCCATGAAGGACTCTATTTCAATTAAAATATTACCAATCGTCCATGTTTAAATTCGACCTGCAACGAACTGCTTACCTATTTTTATTTATAGTACAATTATCAAATAAACTCAACACACACATATTTTTTTTCATTATAATCCTAACTAATTTTCAAATGTTTGAGGATAATTGATATAAAAATCTCATAAACAAGGTGAGTCTTATCCCTTAGTGAGAAACTTATAAATATTTAGCTTTAACTCTGCTATACTGTATGATATTTAAGTTGTCAAGTAAAAATCGTCGTTAATGCGGCATCTTGTGCTTCAGAAGGGACCTGAGACCAATCTGTAAGTTGTAGTTTGGAAGTTGTAGTATTTTAATATTGTTGATCCCTTTTAATTGTAAATAGTAAAATAAAACAATTAATAATTGCTTGAGACTGCTTTAAAGCATTATTAGATTTTTTTTTCAATATCTGCAGTCAAAATCAATTAATGAACCATCAAATGAAGCAGAGAATAAATCACTTTGTACTACTTTAAATCTAGAAAGTCATTAAATGAATTGCCTAAGCTTTTCTTAGCGGATACGTCAAAGGCGTAATAGGAGAGTTGTGTTGCTCCCTTATAATGGGATCGAGAGGCAGGTAACATGTAACTTCATGACTTTTAAATTTTGTACTCCACGACTACTAATGTAATCGCTGTATTGTCTTTAATTTTTGTTCCAAGCTTGTAAAACGCGTCATTACCAGAGAAAATTGGATAAAAATAAAGAAAGCTTACAATGAAAAAAAATTGGTACTACCATATTCTTTCAAAAGTGTACATATATGTATAAATGTGAAAAATAAGCTGTACGATACATCAGCAGAACTTTTCAAATATTATAAAAATATGGAAACGAAAATTTAAAAATGCTATTTATCTAATAAAATATAGAGTTTGGATTTCCTCAATCTACCGTAGTTGGCAGCTCAAATTATTATAGGACATTGACTGTTAGGCGGTACGAAGTTCATCGGGTCAGCTAGTTTAGAATAATTTCTATAATACAATACCATGTAATTGAAAATTAAATTATTTTGACATTTATTCAAATACAAACTAAAGCGGCCATCAGGGTTAAGGTTAGCATTTGTTAATATGCAGCAATAAAAATGTATAATAATGCTTACATTGAGATTTCAATTTTAACGGTTACTATTTACAAGTTTTTGATAAAATTATATTGTTTCGACTTACATTACATCTATTAAAATATCAGCATTATATGCTTTAAAATGTTATTGTTAACTTCCTATGTCAAGCTAAAAAGTGTATGAGTCTAAAATCTACACTGCTGAGGTATTATTTTACTCTAACCGAGAAATTACAACATCACTCCTTCTGGAAGAAGGTAATAAGACAACTTAAAACTTTTGTGTTTTCTTAATGTATCCTAGGCTAAAACCGCTGACGGCTTTAATTGATAGATTTTGGGAAAGCACAAGAGCGGGAAGTGAAGTGGAGGGTGATAAAATACCAGTGTCACGTACCAGTTGTATGGCGTATTTAAGTCTAGCCCGAGACGTTGCACTCTCCGAAGAGCGCAGTGTATGGGACTAATTCGTGAGCGTCTCGTGCTAGATTCTGTTTATACCGCTATCAGTAGGAAAAACTAGAACTTTCTAAATGCAACTTCATATATTCATAAAACACGCCAATTCAATTGCGCAGTTTTATGGACCCCTGTCTTATAATGTTGAATTTCTTTGATATTAATCCAGAGATTATATTCCGCAAGTTATTTGTTATCTTATTTCTGTTTTCACACATGGTAAGTTATTTGCGATTATGTCAAGAGTCATTCATACAAGTACCTTCAAATTTACCAGCAAATTCAATTAATCTATTTGATTAAAAATTTGTGCATGTAAATATTTATTTATCCGTTTTATTCCTTCATTTATATTATTATAATGAAAATACATAAACATTATTAAAAACCCTAATTTCACTTAACACTCACACTACATCACACATACACAAAACACACCAAACCACCAATATGGCTATAGTACTACTGATTGTCATCATTATTATCTTTAAATTAATATATAAATTACGTTTCATTCGTCACATTGTATCCAATTTACTTATGTATTGATCAATCTAGACCCATACTAATATTATAAATGCGAAAGTAACTCTGTCTGTCTGTCTGTCTGTACCACTTTCACGCCAAAACTACTGAACCGATTTAAATGAAATTTGGTACACAGGTACCTGAGAAAGGACATAGGCTACTTTTTCATGCAAAAAAGGTTGTAAACGGTTGTTTGTAAAAGGTGGAAAGGAGGGATAATAGGTTGTATGGAAATATTGTTAAAACTACTGAACCGATTTAAATGAAACTAGGTATACAGATAGCCTAAAGCCCGAGAAAGGACATAAGCTACTTTTTTTATACAAAATAGGTTGTAAAGGGTTGTAAAAGGTTGAAAGAAGGGATGCTAGGTTGTATGGAAAAATTGTTAAAACTACTGAACCGATTTAAATGAAATTTGGTACACAGATAGTCTAGAGGCTGAGACAGGACAGAGGCTACCTTTTAAAGCAGAAAAGGGCTGTAAAGGGTTGAAAGGAGGGGGTGAAAGGTTGTATGGCAGTATTGTAAAAACCACTGAACCGATTTAAATAAAATTTTATACACAGATAGTATACCCCGTATATACCAATCGTAAAACCCGAGGACCCAAGGAAGGAAATAAGATAATTTTACCGACGGAAAACATATCCTTCCTGTGGGAAATTCGAATATAGCGCGGGCGAAGCCGCGGGCGGAAAGCTAGTATATACATATAAAAAAAACTAACAAACTTTAATGAACTTTATTAGAATGATTAAGGACTGGATGATGCAGCTGATTTATAATTCAGTTTTAGCCTTGTTTAGACATCAGACACCCACAAACAGTACCTGAATAAAAAATATTACCTAACTTCTCGACCCATCAACCCCAGTGCTTTAAGACTTAAAGTCAATTTGATTCGTGTGTGTTACCAGTGATAAGGTATGGAATTGAAACTTGGCCACTAACAGATGGCTTTATAAGGGGCCAAAAAATTAACCCAAAGGAAATTGTAGAGGGCTATGTTCGTAATTTTCCTGTGTGATCGAACCAAAAATAATGAAATCCGAAGGACTGGTGGCCGTTGCAGCGGAAGCGTCGTCGAGTGACAAGCATGTGTCGGTCACCGCAGCGTGAAATAGTTATAACAAATGATAAGTTTCTGGCGTTTTTCTTTATTAGACATTCAAGTCTATGATGAATGCATAGATAGCTATTGCTTGAGAAGATAAATGATATTCACTACGATAGCAACCCTTTGCAATGACGAGTTAATCCTAACCCCAGATCGTCAGCATAACCCATTAACACTGTTCCCACACAGTGCTCTAGATGCAACACTTACATTTACACAGGAACTCGCAGAAACTAAGTCGCAAAAAATAACCGAAGATAGACTATACGAGATTTTGTTTTAAAATTACTCCTTATCTTAATGATAATAGTATTTTAAAAGATGCACAATTTATTGCTGATGTATGTAACAGATTTTATCAGATTGGGCAACCATTTATAAGGCCATAGCTGAAAATCAACGCTTCAGCTAGCTAGAGCAGTATGTCGATTTAATAGTCTATTGACACAGCACCTACATATTTATGAATGTATGTGTGCATATGTGTATTTATTGTATATGTCATCGGAAAATAACAAGACTCGTAAGTTGGTCAATTTTCTAGGTAGTTAATCAACTCTCGGAAAATAATAAACGGCATTTGAAATGTACTATTTAACGCATTGAATTTCAGTAAATAGATTAACTTACGGCGTCTTGCCGTTAAATCATCCGACAAAGGCAAGGTGTACGTTGATTGGTGAAAAGACTCACGTGCTTTTATACCGCTCCCCGCCACCCGGCCGCCGCCATTACCGGCTTCAACGTAAACAAATCTATCTAGGCCGTACTTGTTTTTCTTTATTTACAGTAGTAAAATTAACAATTGTTGTTTTGTTTGATAATAATTCTTATTATAACGCGTTGTTAGTGAAATGGAGACTGTAGTGGTAGAAATAAACGAACAATTTGTGAGCAATACTAGTTTTGTTGATCGTGAACACTTTGATGCAGAGTTACAAAAGTACTACAGTGGGCTAAGTACAGAAAATAAAAAAACTCAGTGGACAAGTGAAAAAATCCAAAATGTTATTCAAATGATAGAAGAATACAATCTTGCTAAAACTTTAGGTAAACGTATCGGAAATTGCAGTCCTTTCAATTCAAACGGCATATCGGTTGGGATCATCGGTATCCTCAGAATGAGAACTTCCTCACCTTTGAATTTTTCTATTATTATCGTAGCGTAAATTACATTGTTCATTAATTTCCTAACCACCAAACGCGTACCGTTGCACAGTTTTGTTGGTTTTATGTTTCGAAGCATGATTATTACGGAACCAACCTTTAGGCGTAAATTGTGCAGTGGTAAGTCAGGCACGTCTAAAGAGTTTGAAACTTCAATTGGATAGTTGGTGGCTTCATTGCAGCCGCTAAAATTTCCCGCTCACTCAACCCTTCATTATTTTTATAGTTAGAAATATTTTTTGGAAATACATTGTTGATAAGTTCGTCTAGCATAGACGATCTTTAATATTCCTATATCGAAAATATAAATATTAAAACAACATATCTAAGTGTTTGTAACTCTATGAATAAACACTTGCTAAATGCTTATAATGAATGCTGTCGACCAATCATAGAAAAGTGTATTAAATGACGGATAATAGTGTACCGTCAAATAGTACACTGGGCAACGATTGGTCCATTTGTGGATGATTTTACTTGTAGCAATATAGTTAATTACTAAATTACGGCTAGGTACCGTAAGTTGATGAATTAGCTAAAATTCAATGCGTTAAATAGTACATTTCAACTGCCGTTTATTATTTTCCGAGAGTTGATTAACTACCTAGAAAATTGATCAACTTACGAGTCTTGTTATTTTCCGGTGACATATATACTGGTTAAATGTATGTGTGTATGTCTCAATAAAACTAATTAATTCACTATACTAAACCTTCTTTCTTATTTCTGCTACAAAGCAACAGTGTTTGTATTGCTGTGTTTCAATTTGAATGGTAAAGTAATAATGAAATTACTAAGTAATGTGGCTTTAAATGTTATGCCACATGTTGGCGACGTGCACTGAAGCAGTAGGCGACTGCAGCTATAATATTTACGATTACCGCAAACCACATTCATAGTAACCGTAATTACATTTCTGCGAAGTGCCCGAATAGTGACAAAGGTTCGCCACATATAACGCTGTGACAATGAAAACTGGTGAAGTGTAGCTGGGTAAATATACTCGTATTTCTGTCTCATTATCACAATTCATATCCGTCCGTAACGAAGCACACGAGCCCACACTATGTTGGGCGATTAGTGCTTAGTCAACCATCCAACCTTATTCGAATTGGTCGACTTCAGAATAACCTTTGAATTTCTACACAGGTGCATGCAGGTTGCCTAACAGTGTTATCAAAATCACCGATGTGACTAATAATCACCGATTTTCAATAATTCTTATTTTTGAATATCACTTATGTGACTACCTTAGTCACAGATGTGATTTCATTACGAGTGCTCGTAATCAAGCACCTCACCCACTCGTAATCAAGTCATACTTTTGGAAATGTTATCTGTGTATTGTTTGATTATTCAGTCTATATATATATATATATATATATATATATATATATATATATATATATATATACATATATATATATATATATGAATTTAGCATATATATATATATATATAAACCATAATGGTTAAGCCGGCAATGGAATATGTTGGCAGCTCTGCGATCCACTTTCAAAAATTGGATGTTTAGGAATCCGTGACCTCAAAGTCGCACTGACTATTTAGTCAGCGGTGATTTCGAAATCACATTCGTAATTCAAAAATAGGTCTCCAGGCCAAATTATGTATGTATTAGTCTTATGTATTTTGATAATAAAACTTACTGTTATCATAATCATCGTATTACGCCACAGATGAAAACATAACAAAATACGAAATGTTTACTCGGTGATAGCTTTATAGTAGATTCATATCAAGGCCGACAAAGTGTTACATAAAATATTAAGCAAACAACGAGAAAAAAGGAAACAGAGTAAAACGAAGTTGGTCGATGTCGTTTCACTTATGATGATACGTTTGTAATAAATTCCGGTTATTTTAGTTAAATTGTGTTGTATAAAATGTGAAG
Organism: Scirpophaga incertulas; assembly: GCA_036419045.1. NCBI lineage: Eukaryota > Metazoa > Arthropoda > Insecta > Lepidoptera > Crambidae > Scirpophaga > Scirpophaga incertulas. Next base: position 10,872,977 of record CM071638.1, on the reverse strand, counting down.
TTGTTGCAACTTTGTTACATACACATTTTAATGAATTTGTGAAATATATTTCACATAAGGGGTTGAATAAAGAAAAAAACATTAATTCTACAAAGCGACTTTTTATCAATACAATAACATCAATAAATAAATAATATATAAGCACAATAATTACATATTGTATTCACTTTACATGAAGGATTTTATTACCCAAAATTGTCTATCAAAAAAGAATGCTCAAATAGAATATATTAATAGATTTTCCTAATTTAAGAAATACTGATATTTTGTTCATCATAATACATTTCATTTTTCATTTTTTGACAGACTTTTCTATTTTAAATTTTTTTTAATTACATAAGTACATTTTATGCCAAATTGCCTATCTATAATTTGCATTGTACATGAACTTATTATTAAACTATATTTACTTGTGCTTTACTTTTAGATAAGGAAATATAGTTATGAATATGGCAATATTTATGGCAAAATGCGTTGTCAAAACGTTAAATTGTTAAAGCTTTTCAATAGGTAAATTGTATATGTTTGTTAATATTAAAAATATAAAGTCAAACACTACTAACAATAGTTAAGTAGTCTGAAACATGCAAAAATAGTAAAGAAATATAATATAAAGTTAATTTTAAAAACAGTTAAGAAAAGATTACATAGTTACATTTTATTATCGATAATTGATTTTCAAAACGTTAATGGAAAAGTACAAAAAACACTATAAGGTAAAATGAAAGGAAGCTATTTAAAGGTTAATATAAAAAAATGCGAGTCAAAAGACTTCGTCTAAATTCAAACTATAGGAACCCAAAGTTCAGTTCATGATCTCCCGCACGATCCGTCGCGGGCTAGACGCGACATTCATTCAACATAAATAATTTTCGACTTGTTAAATCGAACGCCGCCTAAACTAAATTATTTCTGTACATAAGGTACAGCGCTTACAATAATATTGTTTGAAAAACAGTTGTATACGTATAGACACCGATAAAGATTAAGATCCATGCAAAGAATATCATTCTATTAGGAACATTTTTTACAAATAAAATTGAAAATTTGAAGTTAAGTAACATTACGATTCCATATATGTGTATTAGGTTAATAATAATTGGCCTATCAATCTCTAACGTTTGCGTCAAATTAAATATATACCTAGCTTATAAATAATAATAAATAAAAACTTAAGGCACAGTTTTAGGTACAAGATCACAATTTAATAATTTTTAGGGTAAGTAAATGTTATTAAAAGAAGATATTATTAATACCACGGAATGTCTAATTCTACTCGGCCGTTACAGAGGAACGAAAGAAATACTGTTTAGTATTAAGGAAGACTTTTAACAGGAAAGCCATTCTTCGGATTAGCTAATGCCTATGAATACCTATTTATTTATACAGTTACTTAAAAAACATAAGCGCATACATTTAAGTATTTCTGCATTGTGCAGAATAACAATACCGACACAATTTACAAATATTCATACTTTAACTAAATAATGTGCAAAATTTGCAAATATGGTCTTTTAAAACTACTTAATAAATAATTTTCAAGTTAAAGTGTTGATTCGTCGATATATATTCACGCAACAGGTCACAAGTCTGCCGTTCACGGTGTTCTTTGTTATTTACACATTTATATCAATATTATTTACACGTCGATGCACGTCCCGCGCGCCGAGTCCTTTCACACGTCAACGATACTTGTAGGAGGTGGGGAGAACGATGTCTCCGAAGGAGTAGAGTGCGCTGGCGTACCAATGGACACCGCGGTCCTCGTCAGGGCTGAGGCTGGCAAGCCAGCGTAAGGGCGCCATAGCGGCGTGCGCCAGCGCATGACTTCGGACGAGCGCATAGCACGAGGCGAGCGCGCCGTCGACGATAATGGTACCCGAGCGCGTGAGCGGTGCGTATACGCCGCGGCGCGATACGACGCGCGTATCCACCACTCGCGACGGCCGCATCACCGCGCCGGGCCCGCGAGTCAGCAGCACGTCGCCTATTTCTACGTTGCCAGCAAATGCATCCCGCCAACCGTCCGCGGCTGCCAGCAGCAACAGGTGCGACGGAGTTGCTGTTATCTTCTCGCCGTTCTCCGCGGTCACTTCGATAAACTCGCGCGTTGCGTTCGGCTCCTTATCGATGAATGTCAGTACCTGAAAATATATATTTGTGTCTGATAATAACTAATATCGATACCATTTCTGCAATTTAATAGCCTTTGTGGGCTGCGATTTCATAAACTTACAGGTGTCATACGTGTCAACAAGTAAGTTCGTTTCGTTTTATGAAGGGCTTTATGGATCTATAAGTTTCTGTATCGTGATTCTTTTAAACCTTAAAATGTAATTTCAATGTGATTGTAAATAAGAATATAAACTTAATACATAATAATGCTTATTTATTAATTATATTTTATTACGTCTGAGTAAGGTACTCGACATCATTTCGCCTAATGGTAAACTTAGATAATGAAATGAGATGAATGAAATACTAAAGTGGAGCGTGTTTATGCTAAGCCTATTCATTCTCGTTTTTAAATGCCCCGGCAGTGTGGCAGAAACACCATCAGCGTCATCATTGACCAATCTCAGCGCCAGAGGATAACGCTGATCTGGCGCGAAATTACCGTAGAAAGGATGTCAAGCTTTTTAGCAGCGAAACCCACAATATCGTTTGCGTATTGGTTTCAGGTCGGCTTTAGTTCATCTAGAACTATCTTTCTCATATAGGTATTTTGGTAAGATCTAAAAAGAATACACAAATCTTTCAAGTCTATTAAGTCGAAATGATTAAATAACGAACAAATTTTCTGAATATATAAGAAAAGTAACTAATCAATGACTGACTGACATATATAGGCACAGGACAAACTTCTGGGTCTAGAGACTGAATTTTAGCACATACGTTCCTTACATTACTACTTATTACTAAGGGCACAAGAAGAAAAAAAAGAATTTATTTAATAGATTGTATTTATAAATGAATTTCTTTGGAATATTTCATTTGAAACTTCGCATAAATAATCTTATTATATTTATTATTTATATATCTCAAACTAACTACGCACAGCTCAAACTATTTGGCGGATTAAGCTGACATTTGACAGACACGTAGCTAAAAAAGGATATTCCAAAATTCTACCCTTATGGGGTAATCAGAGTCAGCCAGCTTTTACGTATTACATGTATGCTTTAAACATTAATTAGCGTAAAATTAATGTTTCGTGACAAATTAACATAACTATAAGATGAATTGTTACGATAAAAGAGTCATCTGCATTTTATTATGCGAACAATTTTATTGGTTGAGAAAACTCATTATTATTTACAAGGTTATTATCTCAAAGTTATACAGTAAATTTTTCATTGGTACTATTTACAATAGTAAGATAAATATTTTTTTTTTGTTTTCGACTTTGGTTTTTAATTTAAAATGCTTACTAATAATATTAGAAATATGAAAGTATCTTTGTCTGTTTGTCTGTTAGATTTGCAACAAAACAATTATCTGCTTTTAATTAAATTTGTATGGAGAGCTTAAGATGATCCGGGAAAAGACAACTGAACCAATTCTGATTTAATGTAATTTAATTTGTGGATAGTTTGAAACCAGAGGAATGATGTATCATATCTTTCCTACTGTGTGAAAATATCTCTTTCGGATCGAAATATCGGAAAAAACGCGAGAGAAGGTGGAAAACTAATAAGATATATTTATCCATATAGACTTAGTAATTTATTTTCTAATACTATATTATCAATATTTAAGCTTAATATTTAATCTCATTACTTTTGTTAATTAGTTTTGTTTGGATATTTTTTTTTAAATTAGCACCAATAGGTAATTCATAAATTAAGATTTTTGCAAAATTTACGTCATGTAAAAGTTGTGGTTAGTGGTTTACGATCACCATATGTCTGACAGAAGGCCGCAAATGGCTTTGTGCAATATTTTCTGACAACTTTCATTTTTCCTTTGATATTGAATAATAAGGAGGAATATGAGAGCATCTTAGCGACAAATTGTTATACAAATTTGAATAGAAGTTTATCTATTTTTTTTTATAAGCCTAACACTTAATAGTTAAGCCGACTACAAAATAATTTTCATGCATTGACATAATTTTTAACAAAAGAACAAAGGACGAAACTTATAATTCTAGCACTATTACTACATTTTTAAATAAAAACTTAAACATTTATGAATAGAAAAAAACAGTTCTTACCTACTACACCTAATTTCTTTCATTAACTCTACTCTGTCTTTTTCGTTGTAGGCACACTCCATTAAAATGTGAAATGAATCTTCTTTGACGTTTGTACTAGTGTCACAGTACGGATTATCATTATTATTATTGTCGCTTATATCACATGTCTTTATAAGACACGATCCTATATAAGGCGTGCGCGGGGATATAAATTCAAAGAGGTCATTTAAGCGAATTTTAATGAAAGTTTTCGTGGAGTGTACCAACTGGGTCTAATCTCTATCTGCACTATAAAAATAATATGTTGTTATAGACTCACACCCATTCAATTTCATAAAAAAATTCTCTTACTATGTGTCAAATATTAATTCAAATTAGTATTACTGTAAATTTTGTAGGTACCTAGTTAGGGTAGTATCTGTAAGGATGATTTTTCAAACAAGGCCATACAACTTTGAAATATTTCTTTTCTTGCAGAATTAAGGTTCTTCCACACACGTTATCGTATTTACCTTTGCCATACGTAATCGTATTTTATATCTATATATTAAATATAAAATGTTTTTGTTTACCTCTGAGTACATGAGCTTGCCCGTGTCATCCGAAGCCAATACTTTATCTCCTTTCTTGATTGTAGAAATGTCCCGAGGGCCGTGCTCTGTGTGCACAACAGCGCCGGAGGGAAAGCAGCCAGCACCCGTACCCACCGACGACTCTGCAAACAAACCACAACAACTACATAAATATGTAGGCATTACCACACATAAATCAAATACATAATGCAAATTTGCAAATACCGTAACTCTGAAAGCATTGAATTGAATCATCCGTGAAATATTAAATTAAAAGACCATACATCAAACGGACATAATACGTGCGTGCCGTACCTACATTAAGTTCAGCCAAAAGCAATAAAATAAAGTCAAGAACATAAAATCGTGCAAGGGTCGATAGTAAATTAGCTCGGAGCAGTCATATCCCTTTAAGGAATAACGAGATTTCTCTACGCTCGTAATTAAAATCCGATAAGATACGAAACAAAAGAGAATCGCGGCCTTTTGCCTGTTGCCAGCCTGCGGGAGGATTATCTCTGCGGTTAGCTCAGCCAGGCCGAACGTTTACACTACACGCTACAGGTAATAGTTTACCACCAGAATCCATTCTGCATAGGTAGATTTGAAGATAACAATAGCGAGAATTCGAGGAACGACTAATCATAAGCTCATAGACAAACTTTTTAAGACGATAAACATATTCAATCCGTTTTGTGACACTTTTTACATTATTTTAGGGATAACGTTAAACCGAAAAGGGCTAGTTAGCATTCTCAATGTTTGTTTATTAAATAATTGTATTTGTTTAAATCCTCAGTGCGCTTAAACTGTACCTGATTTTAATCTTTGACTCTATGATTGACAATGAGTATTTACGTGCGACAAAATGGCACCCGAGAGATAAACTAGTATAGAATTGTTCTTAAGCCGGTGAGATGGCCTGTCGCTGGACTAGTGTGAGAAAACAATAGCACCAACCGCAGTAAGTACCGAGGTTTGAATGTTCTTGAACATAGCGCAAAGACTCACAATATTTTACAATTGCACGGGGTGGTGCAATTACACGCGTAAGTGAACACTGTGGTATGGGTGCAAAGCCGCTGGCGTCGCTTGTATGAGCTCATTAAATTTTGATTTGTTGTGTAACCGACCGATAAATCTTAATCCCTGTCCGCAAACTGTTCACAATGAATTCCACAAGATCGCATTACACAATAACCATACAAATTAGATTTCGCTCAAAGTCAAACGCTTATTGTCGATATGTTGTTTGTCGCCGGGAGAACACATCACACGATTCATTGAATAGGGTGCCGGCCACCTTTGCTATTTTTTTGATCTCTCAGCTTGCATGCATTCATCCTATTGGTAATACACTTTATTGACGTGGGCTATGGGTTTCCGGCAGCTCTTAATGTAAATAGTATCTATTTAATGGTTATGAACCTATTGTAAAGAGACCCATGACTTTTTTTGTTATCGAGACCTAGTAATAAATGCCATATTATTAACCGCATTTTAGCCTCCAATTCTTGTAAAATAGAGATTTGATATAGTTGTTGAAATTACTCCTAGTATCGTATACCAACCAAAATATATAAGTGATATTGTGGAATATAACAGAATTATAACATTTTGGCGGAAATCAGGTATGCCAAATGTACTAATGTTGGCATGAAAATCATAACTTGATTACAATGATGTACAAAACAAAATATTTTCCGCACTGCATCGACGGCCACATAAAGTCCCAAAACGTTAAAGTCAAACCGGTCAAAGTACGATTTCACAGTGACGTAACGCGGCCGAAGATGCGACGATAAGCGGCGGGGGCGACTCGCGGGGCGCGGGGCGTGACGCGCGGGCGCAGCGAGTGGCCGCGCTGACCCCGCCCCGGCAGACCACCGGGAGAGCTAGGCGGCGCTGCCTGCTGCCCCGCCAGTGCCTGCGCTGTGGATAACCACCTTGCCAAACGCACGTGACACATCCATTCGTCACATGAAAATAGATTAGAATGAAAATGAAAGACAACACTAGTGTCTTCAACACTTCATCATTCTTGTTAACTATTTCTCATAAACTTCAACAATGACCTCAAAGTCATATTGACAACGGTTATTTAGTTAGTTGAAAAGGTATGCAAATAAAAAAAATAGAGTAGTATTAAACGTAAAGAATAATGGTAAAACTAACTCTGTTAATGTTTTTTTGAGGATCAAATAACCAAATATTATCAGTTTCATTTGCCAGCCGGATTATGAAACTAAGATTTGCATATTAAAAAAGGGAAATTGAAAAATGGAAGCTAAAGAAAGAAAAGAGCAATTATTGAAAAATGTTGCAATATCATTATGATCAATAGTTATATATAATCTTTAATGAGTGGCACATGATGATGTTATATTTTAAGACAAAGATACCTATATTAAAATATCGTTTAAAACTTTATTACTAGTTGAACGAGCGATATCAACTCAATTAGCTGTTTTTTAAAATCATGAATAAAAAAATTGTTTAAGTTATCTTAAGCGGATCATAAGCATAACTTTACAAAAAAAAATACAAAATAATTACTTGTACGCTTAAATACTTACAATTATGTGATATAAATAAGAATGATTTATCAGATTATTTATTAAAATTACTCGTTGTCGTTGCATTGCGAAGATACGGGCCTTCGTCATGTATTTAACATGATACTTTAATCTATGAAGGCTATTAAATACTTAAATGCCACGCGAATCCTAGGTAGTGAAATGATATAGTGTGCAAATAAGCAATACTGACTTTCTAATGTAATACTTATTTATGACCAGATTACCATAAGTTACTGAGATATTGCCTTCGTAAGTTACGAGTGTCGCGAGCATATTTTCTGGCTAATGGCATACCGTGCAAGGACAACATGCCTATGTTTGTTTTCTTATAGATTTTGATACATATATAGATAGATACAAAATATAATTATGTTTGAATTATAAAAAAAAGTCAATTAGTCTACTCTGTCATTGGGTGATACGTTCAGCAAATGCAAGGATTTTTATCAATCTACAAATTGTAATAAGATATTAGTTTAGCAATTATATTCCTTGACTTGATAACAGATTTTATATTTTATACATTATAAAAAGGATAGCTCAATACTAATACAAATATTAAGTTATTAGCACTAGAACCGATAATTGAAATAATTGATGAAATTATAAAACCAGAAGAGTATAATACTGTAAATTTTTAATTTAAAAAAATGAACTCTTTTATGTTATATGTAAAATAAATATAAAAATACATATATATTTAATAAAAATATGAACTTGATTAACTTATAAGGAAAAATTAACCTCTCTCGGAATCATTATCAGTGAATCACTCCTAATATTCCGATTAATTTGACATTAAAACAATGCATACATTTAACAGGGTTTAAGTCATAACCACACCTTAAAGTATTATAAATGCATTTTTTTTTAAATTATAGGGGCTACAGTTTTAAGATGTTTAATTCCTATTACTCGATAACGCCACTTTATAGAGGACGTTTTTGACTGTCTTCACATAATGAATTAATATTTTAGTAAACGTGAATCCCAATGACGCAAACGTTTCCATCGGCAGTTCTCAAGGAGCCTGTGGGAACGGGCCCTGGCCACAACCTTCCGGGATGTGACGTGTCGGGTGTCAGGGCGCTTTCGCACGCACGCGGCGCAGCCACGCGCACCAACGCTCACTCGCGCTCCTATCCCTTGAATACCAACACTAAAAAAGATATCCTAAGCAACAGGTTCTCAAAACATGCGCGCTACTGGGCTAATGACCCCGATCACTTCCATAAAATACCAAAGTATTGAGAGGGTCCCTATTGACAGCTTACAAATACTTTAATTTTATATTATTTTTAAACAAGTGGTGTATTAATATTCATAGTAATAGAATTTTTATTGTTTTTATTTGTAATAGTACACTCGAACGACAGTCATTTTTAGGTATCTATTAAACACACAAATACTATGAAATTGAATACTTAAATCTAGGGCTTACTAATAATGGTCAAATTACTTGAAAATTCAACCCTGAAAGGTGGGTATATAGATATAACAAGGCAGATTCGCAGTATGGTGATGCATCTGCCGTTCAAGTGAATTCTGTGATAATGATCAAACGAACAGATGTTGATACTCGACGAACGTTGACACGGTTTCGTATGATATATTTGTAAAGTTATTTTAGTATTCTGTTATTTTAAACAATACTAAAAGGTTCAAAATATAAACACTGCCAAAATATAAAGCAGATTAGCTCTTGCGGTTTCGCCTACATTTAATATTTTCACGTGACCTTTCTCAAACTCTTCTCCATACAAAAGTACATCAAAATCGGTTCAGACGATGTCATCGACAAAAGCTTAATAGACATACAGAGTTACTTTCAAATTTAAAATATTAGTAGGGATAAAAATTCAATTATTTATATCACGATGCACAAGTACGATTAATCAGACAAAATTGGGAATCCTTTTCTGCCACAAATAAATAGTGAGGTTAAAACCAAGATAGACTTATAGAAATAATGAAATACCGCAATAAATCTGTAATTTAACCAGATGACCGAGTGTACTTTATATCACCAACATTTATTACTATCTTCCTCACAATTTTTCTCACCATTTATACCTTCAATACCAAAATTAGCTGGAATGGTAATTCTCGAGTTCTCATTCAATAACCGTTTAAGAATTTTAGTGATAATTAACACATATTAATTTATTCTTATTATTTATGTATATACCATATATGGTATAGATTTAAATATATAAGTAATAAAATAAAATGAAAAAATAAAGTTATTAGTTTTATTGCTACACTTTTTATGGTAGATTGAAAACATATATTTTATAGTAGAATAAAAATTTAATTGATACAACTGGTTCTACACATAGGCATGGTCTGAAGATAATCGTGCATAATAGTTTTGTCTGTTAGAACACGTATCCTTCAATCGGTCGTTGAGCTGGCGTAGTCAAGTGGATCGTGACCTGGCCCGGTCACCAGTCACGGCCCATTTACCGAGCCCCTGCTCGGCTACTAAACGACTCATCGCATTGTTCTCTCCTGTTTTAGCACATTTTTCTCATTTACATGTGAATGCTTCATAAACTTCTAATAGATTATATTTCAGAGTTATTGTTTTTTGGAAATGCTACGATATTATGAAGTTATTTTACATGCTTATTTTATTGTTTTAAAATGTTGTAAACTTGTGTATGAATTAAGTCTTACAAACATCCTGAAAAAGTTTGTATTAATTTCGTTATTAATATATGACATATAATAACCGCATTACTTGCAGCCAAAAAGAAGAAATGTCGTACATACAATACAATGTAGTACATACTCGTACAATGTCGTACTACTTCCATTTATTCATATAAATAAATGATAGTAGTTAATCAGGAATCACATCAGTGAACGGCCAGTTTGTTTGTCAATATAGAGCTATAAAATTTTATAGCACAATACCAAAATCAAAAAGTAGCCAGTGTACAAATAGCCACGTGTTTTTTTTAATGTAATGTCTGCAACGACTGAATAAACCATGCAAGTTTTATATTCCCACTCTATCAGTGAAAAATAAAAGGACCTACATTGCTTAGTACATAAAAGACCGCCGAACAGCCATCAACGTAAACTAATTAATTGAAGTGATATTAAAACCATGCTTAGTTTTATATTCGTTTATAGCAAATCACTTTAATTTTAATACTTGTTTTGACTTGATACTATTAAAGCTCGAATAACACGTTTCAATGCTTCTTATCTACTTCATTTATTACCGAGAGAATACAACACATACCTATAACTAACTAGCTAGCTCAAACCCCGTAACTTTAAATTTGCGACAAATATGAATTATTAAAATATTTTCGATTAGGTATTTAATGTTACTATTTTACCAATGTTCCTGTAAACTAGTTGTTTGGTTATATTTTTTTATATGCTTTAAGTAAAAAGTACTCTTTTGGAAGCAAGAATACATCAAATTTATCTTAAGCGCGCTTTATTTGACATGTTTAGATTGTTACCAATTCCTATGATTTTAACCGTGTATGAATAGAAAAATAAAACGACTCATTCTTTAGTTTTACATTTTAAGTAGTTTCAGTATAAAAGAAATACCCACAACGGCTCTACCGCACTGTACTCATTATTCGTAAATCAATTGTACGACTATATTCAATGTCTCTTTAAGGAATTTAGAGTCACAAAGTTAACAAAAATTTACTAACAAATGGATTTGTTTATAACATTTGTTTGTTAAATATTAAATTCATATAATTTAAGTAGATATGCTAACCACCTATTCTATTTCGTACACGGAAATCTCTAACTCTTTGTCAACCCGCCTCCTAGTAGTTCTTGGTCAAATTGCGAGTGACAGAATTTCGTTATATTTCCTAGATAACACGATAACTACATGGGTCTCAAATATAGATAATAAATACATTATTTTTGGCGTTTCGAAAACAATATGCAGGGAGAATCAAAATATGCATGCTTAGTCTTGATTGGCAAATTATGTATACCTAATATGTGATCAATAAGATAATTAAATTAAATTTATATTCAATAAACATCTTTAATAAAATAACACAATCTTTAAAATTTGTCAAAAATAACTTAACAGTAATTTAAATATAAAGGTCCCTAATTTCATTTCATAAGAAGACAACGAATTAACTGCATGAATTCAAACAATTACGAGTAGAAAAATAAATATTGATTTTATATGATTCATTTCAATTGTCTTAAAATAAATATTTCATAAAATCTGTTTTGAAACATGCAATCATTCTAGACCTCATAGTTTGATACGACATTTATTTTTCTTGGAAAATAATAAGGTCTAGCTGTGATAATGGTGAAATTTTTGTCTATATGTAAGAACTTTCTTCATCATCTAAGCTCATATACATCCCCACTGTGGTACATGATCCTACCCTTTGTTATTATGTATTGTGTTAGCCTACCCTACCAAGCCAGCGTAATGCAGATTGATTATTTTCATTAGAATTTTTTCGTCTTTGTATGTAGGTCACTTCACGATATTCTTCGCCGTAAATGCGCCAGATAAATGTATATATAAAATTCTAAAAACTCTTCTCCCACATAGAAGACCACTACACAAGAGTGTGTACACCCTTAGTTTTATCAGAAACACTACCAATTACTTATGATTATATCGTTACCATACATAATATGTTTACGAAAGCGAATTTTCTCTATGATGTCAAATCGATGATACAAACCTATTACCCAACTTTATTTGCGAATCAGACTGTGTGTTGAATATTAATACATTGTGTGTATATACTTTAAATATCGAGGTGCGCTCGGCCCTCACCGGCCTTGACCACGAACGTCGTCGCAGTCGCACTGCTATGTGCAGTACATTAATTATTCATAAACTTCAAATTAATACCAAAAGAGCACGCTCCAACAAAATGCCGGAATAAATGAATAAACATCCAAACAAATTGGCTGAGAGCTTTGCGAGACCGATCGAAACAATGAACCCTCGTTCCAGTTTGTTTTATTCCGTCGGTATCTATGACATCGGTAACCGTTGCCTTTGTTATTTTATTTAGAAAAAAATAAATTTTATCATCCAATAATTTCAAACAACCTTTTTTATTCACAAAAAAAAATATTGCTCATATACGAATATGAGGACAACTTCAATTATCACTAACTTCAATTATTATAAATTCAATTGTCTAGTTTAAGGCAATTTCCACGATTGCATACAAATTATTGCAAATTACTTATATAACTTTTCAACTCTTCTTTATGAGATGCGGTGAAGGCGATTATAAAATGTAAGGACTATAATCGTGCACCGGCAACGTTGGAATGAGCTTTCGCTTTCAGAACCTGAGCCTTAGTTGGGCTCATCTGCAAAATTAATTAGAACTATGCGAGCTACAGAATGCGTCCATATCATCTAAAAACACACACATACATAAACACTCGTCCTCTCATCTTTATGCCGTACACATATAAATATAAGTAGCCATTGAATCACCGACGTAATTATAGAAGTGGGGGATTGGCTGCGATGCCGCTTTGTGTGACAAGGATGGAACGACTTAATAGGTTGCGTGCGACAAGGAGGAACGCTAACAAGAGGCTTGTTCGTACGTTTGATCGACACCGCCAGGGAGGCGCGGGCACGGGAAGCTGTCTGAGATGCATTCTTCTTGTAAAGTTCAACTATATATTGGGAGCATCCCGTAACCCGCAGGGCTCTTTGTACAGTTATTTACACGTCCTGTCACGTGAACACCACATGCTTTCCCGGTACAAACGCATAAGGACGCTTAAGTAGGATACACAATTTTCTCATTAACTTTATAATTTTAAGTCTCACATACAGATGATGTTTCGGTATTCATATTATTATTCGGTATTATTGATTGAATATGTACCTATTTTTGATAAAATTAACGTAAACTGTTCGGATGAAAGAAATAAATACAGCGCCATAGAATAGACATCAACGCTCCAGTGTGCTTCTACGAAATGTAAATGCATAAGCAATATTAGTTAATTTTGATATGGGTTTGATTATTTTTTAAATAGTGAAGTATTTGTTACTGACATATATAATAAAATATTATTTAATTAGTTTAATATGTGGACTTTAAAAAAATCTGTATATACTAACAGGACATTCTAATTAACGAAGATTGTTGTGATAATATTCATCGTGCGGTATAACATTATATTAATTTATGTCATTACAGCCTACAAGCGATTGCACATTAATAAGTAAGCGATTCAGTAAGTTCTAATAATATTTGAAATATGTCAATACTAATGTAGTAAACATTAGCAAAATGTTTTAATTCTGATAAGTAGTGTACATCACATCATAATACATTAAAATAACAAAATAATTAAACACATTGTTCAGAGCTTTACAATAATGTTATTAGAAATCAATATTAATATTTGTGGGGGAAATAAAAAAATATTTAAAATTGTTTATCATCGTTGTAGCTAATAGACGCCATGCCTACTACTGACCTTCTTTACTAAATAGACGCCATGCCTACTACTGACCTTCTTCACTAAAAGGACAGAATCAGTAAAATACTGATTGTGAATTTATATTTATCTAATGCATGCAGGCATCTTCATGAAATAAAAATAAAATAATTTATTTGCTAAATCTGAACTTCTAAAATGCTAACAAATAAAGTTACTCTGTAAACATAGATAATATTAACCACACAAATAGCTTTAATAACTAGCATCTAGTTTTAATAGCAGTAATAACTTTAGATGAAAAAAATAAGGACACTATGAACTTTCACTAAGTGATAATAGTATGTGTTATTGTCAAGCTTCTATATATCGTGCTCAAAGCAAATAAAGTTATTATATTCTATTTCAAGTCACAAGTTATTGGATAATTCATTTTTGGATTACAATATGTATAAGTAAAACGTATTAGCTTAAAGCGCGTGTGCAACGAAGTTACAACGATTAGTTCTTATTGTCACGCTTACATAGTTCAGATTAGTAAACTTTACCTTTGAATTTATTTGCAGGAGTATAAAGTATATCTCGTCACGTTTAATTTGATTAAATAGCCACTGACACTCAAAAGTGCAATAAAAATGATAAATACCTGTCCTCACTGAGCAATGGATGTAGGAGCGGCTCCGGTAGTAGACCCAGTCGAAACCAGCTTGGTAAGCGAGCCGCGCTAGCATTCCGATCTTGCTGGTGTCCCGGTCACTGGTGGTGATATCCACAGCGCGGCCTTCGTAGTGCAGTGAGTTGTCACCATGCGAATTTTCCTCATCCCAGCCTTCGATTACGCGTAGACGCACTCCTGGCCACTGATTCATCACGCTTATAGCCAGCGTGTTCAGTTTTTCTTTGCACCTCTGAAACATACCAGGAATTCTATGAATCATCATCAACATCATTAAGAATGATTAGATATTAATATATCACAACAGAGGGTAAGAGCCTACACGAACTCTGTTAGACTGATTAAGCCTTAGTCAATAACGCTGGCCCAGTACTGATTGACTTCATATACAACTTTGAATCTTTTCGCAGATGTGTGACCTTACAAACCTTAAATATTGCAAAAAAAGTAAAGTTAAAAAGTATTAGTATTATATATACAAAAGTAATCATCGCTACTTTCTATATTATTTCGATAAAATTTGGTATTGGGTTAATTTGAAATCCCAAGAAAGGGATATGATAATTTTATCAATTTACTACAGAACTACAGGGATTAAGATAGCCTTTTTTCTAGGGTCGTACTCTATTGTGAAATTACAGAGCACTATGTATCTTACAGTGCTCACTTTGCTGAGATTCAGTTTGAAGTGTAAAATAGGTAATGAAACTTCATTACTGGATACCACAAATTTAAATCTCTGTAATAGATCTCAGGAGTTATCCATGACGAACGCCCCCACCTTTAAAGGCGAAAATCTATAATTCGATCTTCATTTTGAATATTGGTCAATAAAAGAAAAGCATTCACGGGGCGAAAATGAGAATGTTAAGACGGACGTGTGGTGTGACTGTAAGATACATATGCTCAGTAATTTCACATTAGGGAGGTGTCCAAGCAATCGACTCTAGTACAAAGTTTATCCGAATCCCTTTAGTTCTAAACGTATAAGATGAATATTTATGAATATGCTTATGGATAGAAACAATACTTGTATTACCAATTGACGTATTGCTCGAAGCATACGCATATAAAAGAGTTCACGTATGATAAAGAAAATGGGGAGACATGTTGTACTGACCCCACCTAAGAGTATAAGATAAGCACAGGGTTATGATGATGAAATGAAACTTACATGAACTAATGTTCAAGTTATATAATGAAAAGAAATAAAACTTGAACAAAAAATAAATTAAATATAATACTAACTTATAGGTAGTTATTGATACTGCGAACCTATTATTTAATTGTAGTACGAAATTATTATATTTGTCATATCATTTAAACAACAAGCACCTCTGAGCACATCTGATCTGCGGCAAACATCATGGGGTTCTTCAAAAGGGGAGTAAATAAGTTTTTGAAGGATCGGCAACGCGCGAGTGACACCCTGGGTGTTGCAAGTGTCCATAGGCTACGGTAACCGCTTACCATCAGGCGGGCCGTAGGCCTGTTTGCCACCAACGTGGTATAAAAAAAAAACATCTATACAGCGGCTACCAATAATTAATTAATTCCAGTCTTGAAAATAATCACAGTTTAATTAACGAATTATAAATTACACATACTATTATCATTATTATTTTATGGAAGGGTTTCATGCTTTATTAGTAGAAAAAATAAATCTTATTTCGAGCTAATTAGGTCGATTGTACTTCTTTGTTTGTGATTGTGATTCTTTCATATGTCCAAAATTCTTCATAAATTGGAGCATTTTCTTAATTTGTAGATGTTATGTAAGTAATTGCCTAGAACAGAAATACGTTGGTGCACCAATGCAATTGCAATTGTAGTCACATAAGAGATGATCAATTATACACATGAATAAATTGTAAGTGCATATTAAATTTAAGAATCTATATTCTATCATTAAATTTTAATTTACAGAACAAAAATTTCAGAATATGAAACAGTCTGTGATTGATAGAGAAATCGATAGTAAAATAAAAAAACAAAGTACTTAGAAAAAATTGTAGTACAGTTTTATGATATTTATTTAGTCATAACATATAGCGTAAGTGTAGATGGACCTATGAATATAACCTTTAACAAGAATACGATAATTCTTAGGTTTTATATACCTTTAATCAGCAATTTGACTTTCATTTATTCGTTATTTATATAGTTTTTGAAAACAAAATTTTTGCAATTTTTGTAAATGTTGAGAAAATTCCTAGTGGATATATATATCATGCATACATATTAATATAGCCTTGTTATTCCATACCGCCAACCACTAGTCCTGATATTTCATTCCATTGTTGAAAATCATATATAATCATATATATTACTACCTTTTTTATATTAGTATTTTTTTTTGCTATTGGTTCATTATTCGACAGCTGAAGTGCAATATTTCACCTGTACCTGCTTCACCTAATGTTTTATTTGGTAAGATTGAAAATATCATTATTACATCATTATTGTGTATACCTGTTAATAAAAATTACAGCAAGTATTCAGATTAATTTATTAATAAAAATATCTAAAAAGAACGACAGCTAAAGAAACAATATCAACTCTCCAAACATGTGAAGCTTTTGTTTGCGCCTACTAAAGAAAACAGCAATAGACGTGCTAACAAACTGACAAACGCGCCGCCTTCACCCTGCCGTAGGATGTCGAACATTCTGTCTTGAAGGAATAAATCAAATTAAAACGCACCACACGAAAGAATCGTCACAATTTTATTTGTGAAACTACACGAAATAAATAGAGGAAATGTCAAAATATTTATAAAGAAATTCGGACAATATGCAGCGCACCGCGTGTCGGCTTTGTCACCCTATGTCAACTCACTTTATGCAGATATCGTAGATAAAAAATTCGTAAGATTGACGTAACAAATCGGGCCAAACAGGCGCCCCGCCTGCGCGTCGCATTCATCGGCCAGATACTTTGAAGCACCGTACATAATTATTTCTTCGAACGTACCAACCACCTAATAAAGAGTTGGGCGAACTACAACGAGTTTGTATTCGCTAATTATTCACGGTGTCTTTATACGTACTTTTCCATAAATACGCTTACAGCGAAAATTTCAATTTACTTATAACATCGCTGTGATACTCATATGTATGTATTACGAGCACATTAAAACAAGGTCAAACACATTCAAAAATTTTCCCTATTTTTGTATTTGTATCTTGTACCAATGTGTTTTTCGCTGATTGAATTTTATATCTGGTGAATGAAAACACCTGCGAAGATATTTGAATTTTTATGTAAAATCAAACAATAGGCGCTGAGTCAACGTGGTAAACTTAGTCGTCCTCATTTGAGTCAGGGCAGCCTAGCCATTTGCTGTGACAATAAAGGTAAAAAATGCATGACAAATAATTATACATATGTGTAAAAATCGTTATTTTTTTCTGGAGAAAATAATTACCGAGTAATTGAAAATTGATAACAGGAAATACTAAAAAGTATTTATTAAAAAAAACATGTTCATAAATTGGATATCATTCGAACTTATTTCATAATTTCAATTGCATGCTCCTGATTAATGGAATTTCGGGCCACCACACTCACCGCACCCGAACTTGTGTCCTCAAACACAGGTGCACCTTTTATGCTCCACTCTGATAACACATAGCAAACCGTGTATAATCGTACGAAATCAAGTTAAGCCGCCTTAAATTTGTGAAGTAAATATTATACTAATAATGTTAACGGATTATATTATATTGCCCCTATGTAACTGTATTGAATGAGTATAATATAGCAAAGAATCCTAGCACTATATTCTTAAAAACATTCGTCGAATTAGTCCTGGAATCCACATAGTTGTCTATTCTTCTTTGCTATTATCCATTGTATTTATGCACTAAAAATTCCATAATTACCGTTACATTTGGTTGCGGTGATATCCACGAGGATTTTTAGCCTCTCCTCTCCAGAAGAAAAATAAAATCACAGAACTGTAACGAACTCATTGAATGTTCAACATCTTTCTTATCTTAGGCGTTTTTCTTATATAAAGTGTACAAGCATTTGCAAAAAGAAGCTGCCGCTGCTGACAATTTCTGGACGCAAAACATACTGCGAATATCACCTCAACTTAGCTTCAAGCAAACACCCAATCTTGTATTTGTTTCAGTATTATTGTCAAATTTGCATAGTAACGGAGGTCGTATTAATTTATTAATAACAAATCATCGAACGACTTTTGCAGAGATTCAGTCCATTCGAATTTAACATCTTGACGTAAAAAGTTATCCCGTGGTGTAGTCAGATTAACTAGTCCTTTAACAAATTTTCCATGGAATCTATATTTATAAAATATACCAATACTCTTTCCGATAACAATTCCAGTTCTGGTAACAATTCGATATAATTTTTGAAACTGTTGGTTCACGTGGTTCTGCCGATGAGATATTAGCATTATCCACAATCAGAAACTTAACGTTGCGATCAGGAAACCCAATGTTTACTTGTCAGACGTCTCGGCGCGCACTAAAACAATCGAATGCTAAATACAACCTCAAACACTTCGTGCACTTAAACGTGGGAACCATTGGTGGCGCAATTAGGCAGCTTGCACCCATCATAACCCTGAGATTCCCGCTTTCATAACTAGTTCCACGCTGATGTTCAGTTTCAATGAATACAATGAAACAACATTCCCAAAATTGGTTATACAACAACATAACTTTTGTTTCCAAATCGGTTTTCTTATTTCTTCAATGGAGTTGATAAATGTCGAACTGTATGTAAATAAATGGGGATAAAGCGAGCGTTTATTTATTTTTATTGATCACTGAGCTTGAGTCGATAGGGGACGAGGCGTCGCGACAGATCGGGCAGGTTATTATAAATTCATTATGCATATTTTTAGTAAACAAGCTGTCGATCACAATACCCGGGCGCAGCTGGATGCCCTGCCCCCGACACCTCGCCAGCCCACCCCGCCCGAGCCTACATACAGCAACATCTTTACCGTAAGGAATGAAATGAATATATCTTATGCTTCTTGAATATATGAAAACATCAAAGATATTTCATATGTCAATTGATTCATATAATGTTATACTCTGTAATATTCTGAGCAGAACAACAAACTCTGTCATTGTAAGCAAGAAACGCCAGGCCTGTCCTTGCGTTTCTTAGGTATAATAGTGTAATATAGTACTTACTTTATAGAATTGATATAAAGTAAGATTTTCCCTTCAAACATCAATTAATTATGCAATATGATTTATTTTAAAGTATTACAAAATTGTGTATGTCAATATATACTCGTAAAAGAGAATAACAACAAAGCAAGAAGCCGAAGTCAGTTTTGAACAGGCAGATAATCTTATCGCAAATTACTAGGAACAAATAAATAAAAAATTAAGAAACAAGCTGAGTATACCTAAGGTCAAGTTTGGAACGGAGAGCTACCTGAATCGATGGAAGCACTCGCATAGGTAATAATGAAGGCCGTCGGATGGAACTGAGACGAATGTAATAAAAAAGTTGGGAGATCATCGCACTAAAGCGCGCTCTATAAGACAGGGCTGAATGAGAACTTCTACGTAGTGAGCTTTATATATTCCATTGATTTATGTCCACGATACATAATAAATGTGTATGCGAAAATTTGAGGCCATAGCGTCTTAGACAGATAAGCCGTTTAGTGATTCGGGTACCATTCGCCACCTCAGCCGTCTCTGACGCCTGCTAATTTATTACCACCTCCCTCTGCGACCATAACAATATATTAGGATAATTAAATGGCTCTTTACATTCCTTAACACATCGTTTTTTCTACAAGGCCACTGGAGTCGAAAAGCACCGACCAATGCTGACTGGTTTTTGATGTTTAATTTTTTTTCTCTTTATGGAAACCACAACAAATAGTTTGAGGGCGGTTTTTTGTGTTGGTCGACCGTTCATTTTGTTCACGCGGACCGCCTTTCGACCCTATATGGCGTAACGTGATTTTGAGTTTCCTGCAAACATGTCAAAACAGTTATTATATTTAATTTGATATGAGTGTTAAACCGTTTCACTACTCAAGTAAATTTCAAAAACGAATATTAATATTCTATTTTAGGTTGCTATAAATCTATAGTTGTATATTACTATTATCTTTTATTTTTAATAAGTACCTACATATTTACGGATATGGCAATAATGTTAATGCATGCAGCCAATAAATTGAAATAAATGTGGGTAAAACCGTTTAATTTCATATATATAAAACTAAAATGTCGTTTACTCAGACCTAAATTCGGTTTTTATGATAATATTTAGGTTTCTACCTGCAAAATAATTTGATCCTAAAATGTGTGGTTGACTGCGAGCTAAAAAATATTTTAATGGGGCAAAATATAATTTAGCCGGTAATATTTCCACTGTGAGTAACACTTTGTTTTTATGGCAAAGGTATATTTGTGGATTGGTGGATAATAGGACTGGGAGGGATCAGAGGCATTATTCGTTCCTTCATTAGAAACTTAGAAACCACAAGTGTGAATCACACAGCGACCATTTTGAATATTTGCGTTATGATCGCGACAAGAACATTTTCAATTCAATAACAATTTATCAGTGGCAGTGGTAGTGACTAACTTTGTAGTAAATTAAGTAATATACATATATGCTAAATAATGTAAATGTAATATGCATGATAATAGATTGATAATAAAGTTACAATTACATAACACCAGTCGATTATCAATCAGTATCGGATCAAATGATATCAATGTCATAATTTATGTTTATGCCGATATTTCTATTGTCTTTCCAACACGCAGTTTCAAGTGCAGTACTCTACAAATATTTGCTGACCATAAGCCCTGGTGTCGCGCAGACTGTCGGACATGTCATAAATATGCATCGTGAAGATGCAGTACCTGTGGCCGTGTGTGTTTAAAGCCTCTTGTTGTTTGTTCACGAAAAATATCACCCTTTGTTGTCTTAATGCGGCTGTCGTCGGCACGCCGCCGCGCCACCGCATTCATTTACCTATTCGTGTTACGTACACACTACAGCCTATCAATCGACGCTTTTCTTATTAACAAAACGCATTAAATCCTCGTAAGTAAGTTTATGTATTCACTTAGAGAGACTGGTGAGAGTGTAACTGACGCTTTGTTAATTTCTTATAATATTGTATTGCGTCAATATTCTAAATCTATATTAGAGACATTTAAGGACATTAAATCAGTTTCGAAGTTAATATAGCAGTAAAATTTAATTCCATATTACTTAAACAACAATTATTATTAAATCGATATCTACGTATTTACGTGGAATGACATATATAAATAATTATATTTTCGTAATAAATTACTACTTTGCCGTGCATATGAACTGTAGACTACATTTTTTAAAATAAAACCTGCATCGGGTGTAAAGGTATGCTAACGAACGCAGTCCACAAGGCTTTTAAGGAGACGTAAGCGCCTTTCACTCGTTGAAAAAACTTGAAACAAGATATCGATATGCGGTGTCTGCCTGCCACAAACCTTTGTTAATGAAACATTACACTTCATTCACTCAAACGTAGCAAGTATCTACCTAAAATATTATGAAGTATTTGTATAGATAATAAAGTTTTATAATAGACACATTTTCCCTTACGCTTATCTCAGAATTGATAGTTGCTCCTTTTTTGCAAGCGGCGAAGCAATTGACTCCCGTGAGCATCATTGAAACTCTTCTCTGAATGGGCCCAGTCTTTTATAAAAGACTCGCTTCGCGAAGAACCAGGTGCGAAGGGAGATTCTCGATCACTTCAATTTGCTTATTCCACACCCTTGGGGGCGATCAGTTAAACCCATGTTTCCTTTTAAGAATGTTTATATTTGTAGTTAATGCCTTTTAATGCCCATGGGACGGATGTGAATTGATAATTTATATTGTGATCGCTGAAGCTGGCCGGAGGGGTCAACGGCGGAGTCAATGAGAGCATGCTTACTAGTTGCAAGTCATCCGAATGAGCGATGGAATCTACGCTTCCGACATCGATCAAATTCGTATTCACCCTTTGTCTCGTCCCGATCGATTATTACCAATCGATATCGATATATTTTAGCCATGCGTAGAGAAAGAAAACAAATTGTCAAGGTTACTGATCTCCACGTTTTTGATCACTTGATGTATGTTTCATGTTATGCACTACTAAATTTATACAGTCAATTGCTTTGTATGAAATAATAATGAATGTCACAAATAAAATATTTGAAAATGTTAGTTTGAATTGAAGTTAAACTCTGTCAATACATACATTTATTTTACACTTTTATAATATATATGTGTTTTTAGTATTAGACGAATTATTTAATATAATTTTTAATATAACGGAAACCATTATACGTATTTGTAATATTATATCACATCATCGCTTCGCAGGTAATGTGGCGAGATAAGTAAATGTGTGGCTAAAACGTTAACGAGCACGCCTATGCACGCAATTACCCTTTCGCTAAATCGGTCTTCGCGCGGAAGGCTGTAAACATTAAGTAGCGTATCGTGCTAATTTGCAGCGTCAACCCTCGTCGAGCCGATAACTACTGTTGATCGATTTGCATCCGTAATTACATCACTTTTAGCAAGCAGGTGATGAAAACGCGACAAGTACGTGATTGCGGGAGGTGCGTCCGCCCCTTCCGATGCAACCGGTATTCGCGCCCGCCTTATACTTAACGCGCTCGGCCGCCCTTAAGCGGCCTGGCCTATCTGCACCGAGCGCACTGCCATCATAAATATCTACATAATTATTTACTTATACTACATGTCTTCGAACATTTACAAAGTAAAGCATAACAAGCAAATATACCCATTAATATTCATATATGCAAAAATATTCACGATTAATCAATGTGTCTAAATAATAGATAGTTTTAACTGTTCAATGTAATTTAAAGCTTTTAATAAATCTTCATAAAGCATCTTCGAATAGACTGGACGATGATTAAAGTACGCCGTTGAGTACATAATGAACTCTGAATTCCAATAAGCTTTTGTTTTTTAAGTACGAGTTATTGATTTATCAGCATATCATGAGTTCATAATACCCGCGGACGGGCGTCGCCTCGCGTTTGGTACGGGCCAGTGCGCAGCACTAATCTCCGGTACGGTCTGCCGACGCGGTTCACACCTAACAAACCGCTCCCATCAAGCACCCATCTCACAAGAAAGATAAACTATCTTTGTTACGCCATTGACATGTAATCGCCGCTTTCATTGTTTATCCCCTCGCCCTCAGCAGAAGTGATCACATCACGTGGGTGTAAAGTCAACATCGCACGTCCTCTTTTGCTGACGGTCCAGAAGAGCCTCTTGATAATATTTTATAAGACAAATAACCCGATAAAGATGTTTTGACGTGAATCCGTGTTCATCGCTCACACTAAAATGCGTCCAGTGAACACGCATAATAAAATATTTATTTACAGATTTGTGATCCAGCTTAGAAAAAAAGGAATATTCCAATTTAGTGTCAGTTTATTGGTGGCGAGCGAAGCGTTAAGGTGATCCGTATGTTCGACGCGCTCACTGACAGGACTTAGGGCGGCGAAGTTACTTACTTCCATTAGCATTGTTTTAAGGGATTAGAGCGTGTGTAGGGACCTCTCTGTGGGTCGGCGACTCCTTCAAGAGCATATTTTTGTGACACATCTGTTTACTTTTTATTTTTAATTTGACCAGTGTGTAATGACTACCGTGTCACAAAGTGAAAGCATTTATATATATATATATATATATATATATATATATATATATATATGCGCATTATACAATCAGTGTACACTGTATAATGCGTTTTGGAATTAATTGAAACTTGCTAAAGCATTTCACATTGTGGAGTGGCAAATTTTGAGGCAGACTGACGGTGGGTCGTGGCTTATCTGGCGATAACTCGAGACAGTGTCCGCGGTTCGGTTTCGAGTTACACAAAAGAACCAAAGATTCCAAATGTTTTCGATGCCCAAATCAAAATCGATACCACAAGTAATTTGATGAAATTGCCCGTTGACAGAGGTGATGCACTTTTTTGTACAGACCCACGTCACTGTTTGTTAAACTCGTTAATATTACAATAATGAACTCTATTCACCGGTAATTAAAAATATGCCCATACATCTTCGAAACAGCAAGGGCAACCTTCGGTGACTACAGCATATTGGTTTACCGAAACGCACTTCGACGCTATTGATGTTTTATTGAGAGGACATTTTGACATCGGAGATGACTATATGTTGCGGTTAGGTTATCTGCTTCATTACTTGCAAGGAATTCAGCAGAATCACTCGCAGATGTGGAAACAAATTTAATATTAATACCCTATATGGGATACATAAAGAGGTAACTCATATTTACAGGCAAAAGAATAAAGGGTAATTTATATATTTTACGACAGCAATACAATACAAGTCATAATATCACTTAAGTCAAGTGGCATACCACTGGATGAACGAATGTGCGTCGTACTCGTGCCCAAAGGAAATAGAAAACAATTCTCATAACATAAACATTCCGTGAGTCTGTCCGTCAGTGGGAAAGGGCTCGATTTATTTATTCCGCTTATCTGGGAACAATGCGCAGCGACGTCGGGCATCAGTCAAATTGTATCGTAGGGCTCACTGCCCATCTATCGCGCTGGGCTAGGGCTTCTGCAAACCACGTAGATCTTGCAATGCAAAACAATAAAACTTATTTCCTATTTCAATATTAGCATGTGTATATTTTATTCTCACAATCTAAAGAAATTGTATTTCAATAAAAGAAATTAATTAAATAAAATACACATTATAGTATTTAATCTATTATAATGTGTATTTTTTTATTAATTTGTTTTATTTAATTAAATAGGATTCGGTATCTTATAGAGGACTATTGCCACAAACAATAAAAACCAAAATGTACTTTTAGAACTGGATGTAGGAACTAGTCTGAAAAACAACTTTAAAATATCTCAACCGCAATTTTTCATCTGCTTTCACTTAGTACTTAAAATTTTATTGAATAACTAAAAATAATGTGATTGAAAACAACTTAAGCTTAATCGGTAGTCAAATCGCAATGTAACAAATCGCAAATACCACGGCGTGATCAAAGGGAATACACGAAAATTAATTATCAATTTGTCGTGGGTGCCAGGGTGACATAAATCGATCGGGTATCAGCCCGCGACCACATTAGCCACGCTCGAACACCAGATAAGGATAACAAATGTCCAGTTTAAGGTTATCTGAACATCGCGGACATGAGAGAGCTTTTTGCCACCGAGTCCCTTGGCCTGACCTTCGTGTGTTGCCGCTGATGCTCTATAAATCCCAAATTAAAGTTCAAACATTCCATTCAATGAGTAACGATTCGATTTTTTTTTTATTTGATAAATCTTTTTTTTACCACTTTGCGTCAAGTAGGTACTTCACTTTTAATCTTGTATAACATATTAAGCCTAGACACAACATATGCCAATTATCACTACATAATATTCACTACATTTAAATAATCTGCCCTCCGGAATCACTTAAACTGGCATATTAGTCATGTTATGGAACCCAAGGAGGTCGAGCTGGCTCATATTCAATATAAAATGGCAGTCCTTTTTCAGCCGTGGCTAGTGTATAATTATCAAGCCACAGGCGCATGCGAAATTGGGGTCTCACCTCGACGCGGCGGCCATAAATAAAGTAAAATGACCGACGTCGGTGGGAGGAACTGTGCGCTAATGAATAAGGTGCTCGACTCTGAGCTTCTCTGCACATGCCATATCTAGCTCGCCATGAGTGTCTATTGAGCACCTTAGAGATAATTTAATAAAATCTACCATACTAACAAATATTAGAACTACCTTGCGTAATGCTAATGATTCATTGGCATCTTATTAATATTATGAAAATCCTTTGTACTATATTAACAATATCTATTCACTTGACATATCAAATAATATCTATTTGTCAGATATTACAGATGTCTATATCAACAACCAATTGTGTGAACAGGAGCAGCATTTATTTTATTTATATGTACCATACCAATTTATCATTCAGGCTATTGGATTATACAATTGTGAATAAATGTTAAAAATTACTCAACATGAAATTCCAATTTGAATATGAATAGCAAAGCGCCATGTAGGCAGGTACATGAAAAAACCGGCACCAAATAATAGCAGACAAATGTCCCCCTTAGCGAGCACAATGAACGACCTCTAAACGATCAATTCACTTTTAAGACATGCTAATTTGAAAGTCTAGAGCGCTTTATGTCTACGGGGACGTAATGAAGTGCATATATGAATAAGAACAACTCTTTGCGCTCCTTTAAAAATAGTAAAATTAGACATAGTCTACATTGCCGAGATCATAAAACTCTGATGGGGTTATAAAGATGCGAATTTTGGTATGATATAAACACAGAAAAGTCGACAACGTCGATTATTTGAAATAAACTTAACGATATCTCGTTTATCTACCAAAAACAATTTGTCAATTGACAAATCAAAGGAATTTAAAGAGCAGTCAAAACATTTAGTTTGTCTCAAAAATAGCGGTGCGTATGATACAAGAGAAGGGTAGTGTAGAGGCTCGCAGGTAGGTCGGAAAGTGGCTATTATTTAAATTAATTGGACATTAAACGACGTGCGGCGAACACATGAGCGTGTCGCCTGCCTGTAGTGCCTTTGCATTCGCGCTTCGCTCTTTTTGTAAATAGGGTTACCAATCGTTTACATATTGGAAGATATTATTTTAATATGGCATACAATTGTTTGTATAGTCTGAATCATAATTTAATTTAAAAGAAATTGTAGCTATCAATAAAGTTCTTCATGTCTAAATCCATCATTTTCAGAGTTTTCAGTCACCCTGAATCTGATCGCAATGACGTTAGGGTTTCAAGTATATATTTTTCAATGTTGGTCATGTTAAAAACAATTGCCGGAAAGAATTGTTATATATAATATTATTATTTTGTTTTGAAATGAAAATTATATTTTGTTTAAAGTCTACTTACATTGCAACTATAAGCATTTCTTTTTAATTTTTCACAAATTGATTTGTCGAGCGTATTTTTCAAATAATGTAATCTTCTGGTGTGTAAAAATTACTTTTCACTATTGCGTTATTTTTACAAATCATAAAGAGCATAATATTTAAATTTAAAAGAAACTATTTAACAAAATTTAATCAATTACAATGTTTCTCTTAGTTGCCGCTCAGGGGTTGCTGTGGGGTTGATGTTTGAACTCGTGGTGATGGTAAAAACCTGACGGAATGACGCTGGTGCCCTAGAAAATAGATCGTGACTCGTGTTTTTTAGTGTCGACCGTAACCTGCGTCGACACTCTCGTTTCAGTTACGTTGGTGAAACCAGGTGTAGCAGGTACTTTTGCAAAAGCCCGCAAATATTGCAAATAGGCATTGCATATTGAAACTTTTAAAGTTGGAATCCTTAGGTCGTGGAGACTATCTGCTCATCGTTCCTTTAGTCTTTGCAAAAGTTTTGTCTGAAATACCGAAAAAAAGGCTGGTTTTTATTTTTTCGTAACCCAAAGTATTGGCGTCACTAACCAAAGAGGTAATTCGTTCAGTTTTTAGGTACTCTTCCAACAACATATGAGGATCTTGCAGGTATTTTTATTTGTATCTTTTTTATCACTGTTTTAGTTAGCTGTTATAAGTATTTATTATCAAATAATTTTTATCTTGTGTACTCAAAACTCAGCATGTGACGCGGTTGCAAATTAAAACATTTGATTTACTTTCATAAATGGCTATAAATGTTTACAGATTTATAACAACACCAACATATCTGGAAGAATACGTAGCTACTATAGAACACCTGTTATAGGTTTTAACAAATTATTTATATATAAAACTGCAAAAAACGGATTCTTCTCGAGTGATTTTCTACGATCAACACTAGTAAGTGACACAATGTAATGTATTGTGGTTTGTATTACTCGTAATATATAATTTGAAAGATTAACGGAGTGGTGCGGCAGGACAGGAGTGAGGAGTGCCACCCGTCCAGCATCGCACGATGCTTATCGTCCATTGCCTTGTCAGGCACAGTGCAATCTTTTGTGCGTGGATATGTAATTTATTATAATAAACGTTGCGCTTTCATTCTGCACGTATAAACTATTTTAAATTGTTAAATTTGAGCAATGTAATGTTAAAGTATAATTTGAAAAGTTACCGGAGGTGTGCTGAGAAATTAATTTAGAATACAGGTATCACCACTACCTTTCGTCCCGCGGATGTCTTAAGAGTTATTATACTGAAACGTAGCACAAATTATTTAGCGAAGAGCTAGCGATGGTTGAATGGTAAAGAATGTATTTTTGCATTAAATCCACCCTTTGTACTTTTTACAGTGCAATAAATAGTAAATAATATACTCGTAACAATGTGTATTTATTTACACATTTCCCAAAACTTGGGCAAACAGGTGTGACGACATGTATGTACGTTACTGGATTTAGCATTGTCACGAAGCACGATAAAACACGATTCAGTTCATCAATTTTAAGATAATGATAAAACAAAATCCATGGTATAATGAAACTCCACTAGTAATTAATTCAAAAATCATAAGGTTCGAAGTTATGATGGCACATATCAGATATTTATTTTGGAATCGTTTCGTAAGTGTTAAAAAGGTGTATTAGATTTCTTATCACTTAATAAAGCTAACCTAGGCTTACCTATTATTTAGAAACTAGTTATGTTCAGACAGGATTGCATATTTACGTACGCTTAGCACATATTTGTGGTTTCCACGACACGCGCAAAACATCAATAGATGCTAATAAAACTTTTATTGTTAACTAACACATATATATAGTCGCATAAAAGATAATTATACTTCCATTTGTATGAAATAAGTATATATTTGTAATAAGTTTATAAAACTTCTCGTCTGTATAATTTAATGAATTCTAGTGACGCTTTAAAAATATGGTACTTTTGTATTACAAAATAATTATCAAACTTATGTTCAATTTCATATCATGTTAGTAGATAAAACATGATTCAATATACAATATTCATGTGGATTTTTGACATATTTCCTTTTGTTAATTTAAATTTACTTAAATAAACTCCGAAAATACATAAAATGAAATCATTTATATTGTTAATTAACATATTCCAATGATAACAATGCCAGAAAATTATTATAGCGACATGTACTTGTGAGGATCTTTGTCAAGTTCTATATATCGTAAGGTAATTTCATTGAAGAGTTGTTGCTAGCCAGCATAGCATCAATACCATCTGCATATTGCATATCGCCTTGAGCTTCAGGTCAACGCATCAGTTTAATAGCGGGCCGGTGCGCCGGGCATTGCTTTAAAACAATGACCAATAACTTCGCTTTTGTGTCTCATTGCGCACTAAAGTAGCACATGACATTATCTTGAACATTATTCGAGTGTCTAACCAAACTGTCAGTACGGTGAAGGATTTAGAAAATATTAAATGCTGTTGCATTTTCACCCATGGGCAATGCAAGAGTAAGAATAAGGAAGAAAGGGTTCTAACAGTCAAATTAATTTACCGCAATTATAAGATATAAAAAAATCGACACAAACCCAAACACCAACCAATACAACAGGAAGTAGTCGGCTAATTTATCTTTTCATACAAGACCCGTATCCAGTTAGTTGAAATAGATGAAGCAAGAAAAATTACAGGCCGCCTTAACTAACAATTCAACAACGCGCCATTTTATACATACCTGCGGTTACATTTGTGGAGACGGAAGTTATATTTCCCGGGACAGTTTATATAACAATAAAACGAAATCAATGGCGAGGTACGAGTGTGCCTTATCGGGGCATGAAGCCGATCGGTCATAGTCAAAATAATGACGCGACTGTGGGCGCCTCGAAGTAACAATTATACCCATTAGTTGTTAATCGTAACACGGCATTGTTCTGCGGAGGACAATCGTCGCTAGACCAAATAACGACGGGTCAGCTTACCTAAATACGTGACGATATGGTACAAAAAATAAACAGGTGAGTGTTTAAGCGAAACTGGAACTCATAACCGCTGTAATAAGTATAATGTCATAAGGAACACTTATCATAGTGGCATTGACACATTTAATTTCGTGAACTTGACACAGTCGCTTAGGGCTGTTAAGATATCTTGGTTGCACAAAGCATCATATACTATTTATTTAGACGAATATATATCGATCGATTTGGAAATGCTCGATATTTATTATGTCATGGACATGCATATTGGACGACTCATAATGAAATTATAACGTTCGGATGAATTAAAATACGCGCGCGTGTATTTTTATAGTCCAAGCATAGAAAAATGTGTTTGGTGCAAGTGGTTTTTATTTATCCTTTCTACTGTTATATTATTTTTCTGTTAATTGGGTTTGAAAAACGCAAGCGGATCAAATATTTTATGGACACAAGTAGGGTAGAGTCGATCAGTGTGAAGATTCTTAGGAGAGGCTTAAATAAGTATAGTAGTGACATTTCATATTTGACGATAAAGGTTTAGCATTATTTTATTTTATAGTCAAACAAAACATACAGTATAGATACAAAAATTGTCTTACTTAATTAACAACTTACTACATTTTAGTGAACTAGTACAATATGTAATTAATATATTAATCCCAAAAACAAGTCAACGCTGCCTTTCAATATGAGAAAGATGTACAATGAGTAACAGAGAAAGAGTGAGTGGGACGTAAAGACAGGCACCGTGAGAACATAAACTGTGCGGTTGCGCCTTCTCATGGGCGGACGAGCCATGTTTCTATAAAATAAAACTGGGAATGTTACAATGCAAAACTTTTTGTCTTTTCATTTTAAATAAGGAAGCATTTGACCTTCATCTCATCAAGTTGTAACTGATGATAAGGCTGAGAAGATGCTATCTCTAATAGTCCGAACACAACAAGTATTATATCTTATTTATTGAAAAAATAAAATATTTTTGACAAATAATAGTTTATAGTCAAAAAAGTATAAAATAAGTAATAAGTTTTAACAGATAAACTATGACGATGATACCTGTCGTAACGGACGTATTATGAGGACTTTATCAACTATGATTTTATAATTACAAATTGGACAGGGTTTACTTTTAATCATAAAATTACTTGTAGAAAAAGATTAAAGCTTTTCGCACAATATAATCGTGATATTTGAAGTAACATCTAGGTTTATTGAAAAATATCCAAAATAAAAAGATATCATCTATTTACAAGAAAAATATGGTTTTTTTTAATAACAGAGTAGTTTGTTTTTAATTGTAAATTAACACACGGGTTTGTGTTGGTCAAGCTAATGAGTTACAATATAAAAATCCCGAGGTAAATCGTATTCCTATATGATCACAACGATCAAAATTAAACCAAATATATATTAATCCTCCAATAAATCCAGGTGACTTCAGCACCCAAGCAATCTCCAGCATAAGTAACTAAAATATGATAAAATATTTTGTAATAGCTGCTATCGTGTAATTTATCATTTATATTCTGTTAACGCTTCGCTTAACGATTCACTTTATCATATTGCGTTCGTTACTATGCTGCGGAGGCAAAAGCGCAATTACTAACCTAAGCATTTCTAGTTCTGCCCTCACTAAACCACGTAAGCACCTAAACATTGGTACCTCCTAATGTTATGACTTCGAAACATGGCGTCGTCTAAACCTAAAGTCTACCCCTTCGTTTACAGGTCCATTTTTACGGTAACACATAAAGTCATCCGAGCATCATACTACGCCAGCAGTTTGCCAACCAATTGTTGTATTCTAAACGGTTCTTGCCAACAGTCGAGCTGTGGTAGCCGGTCGTAAACAAGCCAATGCGTTGTATGAATGCCATTCCATATAAACAACGATGCAATAAAGAAAACCAATTATATGCTCATGAAAGCGTTCCACAACACATGAAATATTTAAAGCTTGAAATCTGAAATAATTAATGCTCATTGAAACGAAACTTATTGCTTGCTTTACTTCTCAGGAAGTTAAGACCAGTTGTCGTTCAATCTGCCCAACTTTTGTAGCCGATTATAACAAAAAGTCATGAAAATGATATTACACAAAAGGATATTCATCAAGTTCTACAAGTTCTTATATCCGAGTAGCACAACATTATATTTCCTCCAGTTAATAAAGTTATTTATTCGTTAATAATTGTATACTTTGGTTTTAATTTTAATATTGATTGTAAATTTAGTTTTTTTATACAACTTCTAGACATTTTATGAAAGACATTCTAGACATTTTGATGTAGAAATTGCACTAAACGAGGATTACCCGAATCGATCGTTTAGAAAATATCCGCCGAAAATGTAACTGAGACGTATGATTCATAATCATAAAATATGTTTATACGCCGTTTTGACGGCTAATAACAGCATTAACAACTGACCATAACACATTCGCACATCCTCGCGAATTGACTTCAACAACACAAGAATGCACTTTGCCTTCCACTGCGAGTCAATCGATAATTTTTTTCTGTTTACGAACATCCGAGTGATACATGACACACAACATGCAAAGATTAATTTCCGAGGTGGCAGATTGTCACAATAATTTATGATCGCCCATTGTCTTTTTCGTGACGTCACCGGTTTGCAATCGGCGTCCGATTAAATTACATGTTTCAAACTCAATGTCACTGGTTGTTATCGGATTTCGTGCATATAAAAAAATATTATGCCTTATTTGTGTTACTCTAAGGGCTAGCAGTTAAATGATTTTAAAAAATGCTGCAATATTTTGTGCACTATATTTGTGCATATATTGATTTCAACTACAAAATTTACGATACTTCTTGGCTTGGTTTAATAAAGTTTAATCATTTCTTGCAATTTCTTTATGTTAATTTTTTATTCAAAATCATGGCCAAATTTCCTAAGTTTCTATATATTACACAAATTGGCTATGACCTCTACTATGAATCAGGCAGGAGTTAATTTTTAAGGACTACAAAGAACAGTTTTACCTTCAAGGGACACACTCAAACTTATCGACCTCGCTACTCGAGAAGTACCTAATTATGTTACCGTTTGCCGATAGTTTATATATGAAATAGAACCTCGCCCATAGAACAACAATTAAAGAAAATACCCTCTATTTAGTATTTATATAAATATCAATAAGTATTAGAATAAAATTATTATAGAAATGAAGTTAAAACAGGATGTGTAACGAATTATCTCGTAAATAGGATCAAGTCGAATGTTTTCATAAAGCCACATCGCGGTCAGTTGCGTGTGCGCCGACGGTGTGATACAAAACTGGTGACCGCTGCGATCTTCTAGTGTTTCAGCACGACCACAGACTGCCCGCCCAGTCAACGACCCCAACACTCCCTGGCCAATACAATATATTGAACTCAAATCATTTAAAGCCATTAAACCGCTCCGAGATTCCCCAATGCACACGTAAATCGGCGTATACAGATCGTAAAACAGAAAATCACTTTGTAAAATTATTATGAACAAATTATATACGGGCGATTAAAATGACCAAATTATTAGGAGTCGAGCTCAAACAATTTTATAATATATTGTTATATAGGTCTGAAGGTTTCATTTAACAATCAAATCATTTAACTTCGTCGTCGCTACGTATATAACCTCAGCCCATTGCCCAACCATTATGTCGACGCGGCACGTTGAATAGTTATATTCGAGTGTTAGTATGCGCGTCTTTTAAAGGGTTGTCAATGTAACAAAGGTCTGTCCGCCAGAACACCGCTGGGTGGAGCTAATAAACTATTTGAGCAGAGACCTCATGTGTTGACACTGGCGTTTCACACCTGAACAATGCTCCTCGTTTGCATTAATGTAAATTAGGTTAGTCCGCCCGCCGCCGCGCCCACATTCAATTAGATGAACCCCAAAGTAGCGCATATGTGCATATGTAAACGCAACTAATAGCGTGTATCTATGAACTTCCACGTGTTTAATGATCTTCGCCAGAAACATTGATGCAACCGCATACCGTAAATCGTTTCGACAACGGGAACGGCACAGAGCCGCCTACGAAGAGATCGACGATAACTAATGACGAGCGCGTTACTACATCACACTATAAACAAAAATACAAGATGCCGAGAAGGCTCTAGGCGAAATTGTCCACGAAGCGGCACTGTATCTTTAACGGGTTCTTCAGTCATCGTTACCTCCGTACGTCTCATCCAGGAGAATTCCTAAATAGCAATCTAGCAGTAGTTAATGTATAAACATTAATTAGATAAGATTTAACGCAGACCACTTTGTATAAGCATTTAACGAAACATAAAATTTTTGATTGCCTCATTAGTACTATACGTGCCACGAGGCCTCAGTTCAGTCCATAGCCCCGTTTTCTCGGTTTCGAATTTTAACATTATAACACTAACTACTTGTTTATTATTATTTATAATTTATCTTTTAACACAGTAGAATAGGCCATTAGTCAATACTTACAATAATATCCGCACTTCGCTACTTCTATCTAATCTTACGTAGTTGAAAGTGTTGATATGTTTATTACATAGAATAAGGTGCAAAACAATATATTAAGAATATTGACCTAAAAATAGATGCAAAATACGATGTGCGGTGCGGTGTCAAAGACTGTTCAGTTGTTCTGTTCACTGTCCGTCAGCGCCTGCGCCGATCGCGTAAACACACCCGCGAGAGCATGCGCATTCACTAAACAGTTCGCATTTTTTACAAACCATCCGGATCCGGTACTACAGTATAAAAATTATTTAACATTACACTTAACATTTTATCGAAAACATAAATCTACATTCTTTATGGTTGTAATGCTTTATGTTAATATCCTCTTTGGGTCGTAATCGAATGAAATCAAACTTAGAACAATGGCAAACTTTAAAAAGACAAGCAATAGTGTCATTAATGTTTCCGAAAGTCACAAATCACACCATCAAAATGCGAGATCTATAACCGAAAAAGATCTATGTTGGGAACATTTTTTTTATTGTGAGCGGTGGAGTCGCACGCGCGGCGCGATTGTGGCTGTGTGGTCCTCGCTAGCCACTTTGTAAATAGCGCGGTTTACCTTTTTCAACTTTTGTGTTTTGTTACCTTTTGTGACGTTGTAGAGCCAATATTACCATAGCTATTTAAGTTCGTCGGATAAATAAATATGCCATTTATCAAGTTAACTAATGCACGTGATCGTTGTTAGTGAAGTGAAGAGAATTTGTGAATTTGGTCTTTTGGATGATTGTTTCTGAACGTCGGAAAATTTCCTTTTCGGTATACCTTTCATTGAAACGAATAAGACCGAAACTACTTTTCCATATTACTTGCAAACGTAGAAACTACTAAACGTAGCTTTTGAATTCGCAAATATAGCAGTTCTATTAATAAATTAAAGGATTTGGTTCAAGTTTAGTTTTCAGTTTCGGAAAATCTAAACTACAGAGAAGTTAGTTTTGACTTATATTGGAGGTTACAATATTGCATCAATCAAGTTTAAAAGTAATCCATAGTTTTATGCGGACATTCAGACATAAACCTGAATATCTTTCCCTATGAGACAAATTCTAATATGTACCACTAGAAATATCTGCTATTAATATATTTAAGTAAAGTTTAGATACTGACCTTTTGTATGAAATATAATATTTTGATTTTGAACAATACCATTAAATGTAAATTTTCCGAATGTTTACATGTACATAGTACAATTTGCAAGTCACCATAAATTACAATTTATTTTTTATTATATATGCCACATTCATATATAATATAGGATAAAAAATGCTGGCTGGTAGATTTTAAGAGAAAATAACGGCTATTCGTTTTTCAATTATTATTTTTGTATAAAATGAATTCAACTGACTGATTTATATTCTTTAAATTCAAAATAAATTCAATCTTGTCTTAGAATTTAGACAAATTAGTGTAACCCCGTACTACTTTGAACTGAAACAGTTCCATTGCTGTAATAATATCAATTATTTATTTCTTTATGATACAATGTTCTATTTCTTGTTTTGTTGTACTTTCGAAGCATGAGGACAGAAATGACAGTATAGTTGTGGAAACCCAGTATTTTGGCACGTTTCTCAAAAACTTTCTGAATGTAGAAATGCTGTAATAAATTCAGTAAAACCACAAGTTATCCAACAATATTTTTGTCGGTCACTTTAGGATGACAAAAAGGGCCGACAGGGCGGCTCTCCGTGAATGAAGGGAAGGTAAATAAATATAAATAAGGCAGACGCGCGGGGGGACTCGGGACGAGGCGCCTGCGCCGGGTTTCGCCTAACATTGTACTATACAAATTGTTGATACGCTTTTATTATAAGTATTCAATTTTAATTTTAATATTTAAAAAGTAACCTTTATTTCACCTGATAAGTGATAATAAAAAATAGTTAACAGCTAGTTTATATTAATGTACAAATAAAATAAGAAACTTTAACTGAATCTTTCTTCACCGTCGTGAAATCAAAAGTTTTTAAATATCACAAATTCGATATAACCTGAATTGCAGAAACAATACATACCTTCACGACGCTATTTTATAGATACAGTTGTGGGAAATAGTAAGTTTAAATATTTTTTTCACATAACAAAAGAACATTTTTAGTAAAGGGCGAGATTTTGCAATTGGTCATATTTTATGCAACATAATATATATCTCTAAAAATAAACCAAATTATTAATATATATAAGAATAACAACACTGACCAGAGGTGCTTAAGGGGTAGGCCGTGGGCGCCTAGCAGCTCACGGTCTGTCCTCTTTCTCCCTCTTTTATTTATTTTTAATAAGATTTTTAAATGGCTTTAAGAAGTAATACGAGTAGAGCATCACTAATGTACTCATAATCAGGTGTAAGATCATTTTATAACACCAATGCATCAAAAAAACGATGCTTTAAGATAATGCGTTGAATAAAGACTCTTCAGAAGGATATATGGTTGAAAATCTTAACATTGGCGGCGGTTTAATTGTAAAAATCAAATGACATTGTGATTGTTATTCGACTTAGTTTGTCACACGTCATTAAACTGAACCAATGAGAGTCGTAAATGTATGTCCGTATTGCGCCCGCGCCGAGTGCAATCGTGTCCAGGACCAATTACCGCGCGTTGCTGGTGTAGTGTGCTTTTATTGGGTGTAAGTTTTAAGTGCCGATCGACACGCCGAGACTGGCCTTGCTTGATTTTTAACGGCCACTTTAAGACTTTCCAACGACATACATCTCTGAATTTTTCTTCTTTTGCTCTGCAAAAGAAGTTGCTAAATTGTTGCGCTCCAGCAAACAGCTCCTGTCTATTTGTATATCAAAATTCATCAAGTCGTTCGTGAGTTTATCACATATTTTATATTAGTATATTTATGAATTTTTAATTACTGATTGATATGCTCAAGCTTATATTTATATTTTGCAGATATTTTGTTATAAAATTTTGTAAAGAGCAATTAAATAAAAAATTTATTGAGAGATAACAAATAATGAAATATTTGATTAATTATATAATGAAATATAATATAAACAATAATTTTTTTTAATAGACTTTTAGCCTAAATTACATAATATTTCAGATAATACAGTTTACACCTCAAAACACTAGACAAAGCTAAATATGAAAGGGCCCAGTAAATCTGTGAATATCCATTTATTTCAATGAATCACCGTTATAACACATATCAAAGGAAACAAATCATAACATATTGCGAAAGCAAGGAAGAGCGCGTTTACTATTCGAAAGCAATAAATTACTAATAGCCATCGAAAACACACGAAACGGATAACAGTACAAACGCATAAATGTATTTCTGCCTACAGAGATCCATGGGATTTCAATCAACTCTTGTCCTATATTACGAGTAGTTTGGGTAAACGAAATTATTAACAATCGTAGTTAGTATATTAAAAAAGATTCAAGTCATTGAATAATTTTAAAATACGTGTTCTATTTATTTCAATCGAAATTCTTATCGACTCCACGAACATAGTTCGTCTTAATAATAATCAAATTAAAAAGTATCGTTATTTCTGAGGAAAGGCCACTGTAATTTAGTGTTGCCATTCTTCATCTCTTTCAAGAGATCATAATATACCAATCACTTTATATTTACAATAGTTACAAAGTTATTTTTATTTTCTTATTGTTTAGTTAACTACACATCAAGTTAGAGGAGTCTAAGTAATACCCACTGAAATAATCAGTCAAATTCAAAATTAACTTTATTCAAATATGACTTTATAGAAAGCTCTTTTGAATCGATCCCGGGTTAAGGTCAGCCCTAAGTAAACTGTAAAAATTTTGCAATCTTTCTGTCTTCATAATATTTAACGACCTCATAATTAGGTGTTAATAACGTCACGTAATTCATTTGTGAGTGATGTAAGCTGGACATCATTACTATTAACATACTCAGTAAATAATACCTACATAATTTACAAATATGTCGACATGTTCTAAAAAGTACCGAGGTGATAATTTTATCGACAAGCCGGTGACTCAGATATTAAAACTAGCACCTGGAACGTCTCCTTTTTTATTATATGACAAAAATCTTAATGTATATTTGTTCAATATTAATCTATATTATACCTAAACAGCTAGTCTTCAAAGTGGCTCGTGCCTCAACATTGACTGGGGTTTGACAGATAAGAAGAAGATAAGCCGGTAACTCTAGTACCGTCTGCAGAAAAACTTGTTTAAATCTATATATCTATAAGTACTACAGTAACTTGTTGAACAATACAAAAATTTGTAATTTCGCAATCAATCAAAAACGGGTCAATATATAGTTCTTTATTCATTATAAAATATGTTGGTTTTTGTTACTCAAACTTTTTCTTTGAATATGCTTGTTTCATTTTATTTATTACTATTTTTATTGAAATGCAAACAGTCCTTCACAGTTGCGAAGGTTCGGAAGAAAAGAAACACGGTTTTGGATCTCGAATATGTATGTATTATAAAAACCTTATGTATTACCCACCTAAGAGATAGTTTTACAAACTAGTCACAATATCATAAACTTGAAAAAATATTGCTTTATTACGTTTCGTCGTGAAATTATTCTCTAGTTTCCGTGCCCTTGTAACGCAATCCTTAACAACGCATTGCCCTCTAAACTATAGCTTGCGGTGAAGTGTAATGTTGTATAATGGGTACATATGACCATAGAGCGTTAGTCAGTATGCCATTGATGAATCATGCTATCGTCAACTCGTTGTTAACCAACCAAATCAACCGAATCAGTTAATATTGATAACAACACTATAATAACAGTTAAAAATGTAATGTTTAAAAATGTTACCTAAAAATACGACATAATTATCCACTTCTACTTTCTCTACCCTTCCTGTTTCCCACTCCTTAACATTTATTTCAATGAACATGTAAGCATCGCATAATTCACATAAATTATTCTAAAAAGCTATATATAATATTTCCATGTAAGTTTCTTATTCAAATATCTTATTATTTAATCAACTTATACATATTTCCACAAAAAAAAAACTACTTTGCCGACTATACCGTGAGTATGTCAAATATTAGCACAAGTAATTAAAACGAACGCACCTGAGCGGCACTATAGCAAACTACGCTTTTTGCAATTCTACTGAAAATATTCTAAAAATAAAATTCTAGTTTATGTTAGCCATATACAAGATGTGAAGATAGCGTTAGCAGACGGCTTGAATCTGGATAAAAGTGTTTTATATTATGTTTAATGAGACGGGCCTTGCTGACAGTTGAATACAACAGTTATCTGTAATGTGAAAACCCTTAAACTTGTTATAATCTTAAATTGTTATAATGTTATCAGCTACATAATACTATTCCTTGATTTCAAAATATCTAATTTTCAGAACTCAAGAGAAAATAATAAGTGTAATAATTTATTTGACACTTTTTTATCACAATTAAATAATCGTGTTCAGCACAAAGATCTTGATTAAACATATTTTGTATACTATTCGTTGCACCTTGTAATTGAACTTAGACGATCATTACACTATTTTTGTGGAGTTGGAAGGATAGTTTCCAAACTCCAACGTCGACACTGATTTGGAATTGTTTCAAAATTTTAACGTAATTATTGGAAGTTTTCGTAAATTAATACGAATTTAAAGACAAATGTTTATGAAAATGATGGTGCTTATTTTCAAAATAATATGGTTTCGAAAAATCTATCAACACTTTTTATTTTGAATCAATTTCACTAAACACTGATAGTAAAAAGATACTTCTGTAACAATCATCACTAAACTATGCCAGTTATGCCTACAATTCAAAACAATGCACTTTAGTGGAAGAATAAACTACTCAACATATGCGTAAGATTTGCGGGTAAGAGAACTGACACACTTGTATTTACATAAGTATATCACCGCTGTTTACTTTAGCCAAAGAGATGTAAATCGTTAATTCATCGCCACTTATGTAAAATAAACTGCAAATATGGTAGAGTTCAAAGACCTAGACCATTAAAAAAAGGAGTTTACCTCACAAAAACCTATGTAATGAAGTATAAAATGCGATAGTGTGTATATATTTGCCATTCGCAACTTGTTAAATAAGTTCTTGTAGCCGTAATCTGTCTAATATTTTACTTTCCACCAAAGACAGTTTATAAATAACCTTTTTTTTTTTTTTTTTTTTTTTTTTTGTTTCCCTGAGGAAAATGCATTAAATTGCATACCCCGGCTGTGGCGAGCCGGGGTTATGTGGGGCTCTCCTCCCCAGAAGGGGGAGGCCTACCCACTAAAAACCTCAGGGATGGCCTTCCTCAGGCATGTAGGGAGCCCCCGGGAACAGAAAGCTTCTTCCGGGAACCACCAGCCTCCGCTCCCCCGTAGACACAGGGGAGCCCTCCTCGGGGGAGGCTTACTACCTCCCCCGGTCTCCTCCACCGACGACGCCCCCCGGCCACGGAAGGGGCGTGGTCCATCCCGGGTCGCCGTAGCAGTCGCGACTTACTCGCGCCCGCCGGCGACCCGCGGCGGCGCCGCAGCTGTGCTACCGAGCCCGGCGCCGCCTTCTTCGAGCGGGATCGGCCATCTCCCGACCCCGCTCGGCGGCCTCCTTCTGGAGCATCACTGCCTCACAGAAGGAGGCCACAGCCCTCCAACCTCCCTCGTCCGCCAGCATTGCCGCAATCAATGCTGGCGGAGACAGATCTCGCCCGATCTCTGCGACCAAGACTCGGCGCTCGGAGGCCCACGCGGGGCACTCCGCCAGCGTATGCTGGGCCGAGTCGAGGTCGGATGCGCAGTGGTGACAATGTGTCGATCCCTCCCGTCCTATTCGACACAGATACTCACCGAAGCAGCCGTGCCCGGTGAGTATCTGAGTCAATCGGTAGGTGACCTCCTCCTTCCCGTGGAGCCAAGCTTCGAGGTGCGGGAGTACGGCACCGACGGCCCGCTGGCGCGCGCAGATCCGTAATTCGAGCTGCGCACGCCAGGCCGCCACAATCCGTCGGTGCCACTCCCGCTTAGGCACTTCGTGCGCGGGTTCCAGGGCGCTCCCCCCATCGCCCTCCCGGCCGACACGCCGCGACGCATACGTCGCCGCGTACATGTCGGCCAGGATGTCGAATGGGGGGGAGCGTCCCAGAACCGTCGCCGCCTCGTACGAGATTGTACGGTATTTATAAATAACCTAACCCTAAAAGTTCGTATCCCACCAGGAATAAGGATAAAAGCAGTCAAATTATGAAATTTTAAGAAGCGCTCACACTAAGTCTGTCTGTCTCGTTCTATTCCAAGATCAATTTTCATACTGCTTTTCATTATTCCAATCGAGATAAACAGAACGTCATTCTTTCATTGGTGATGTGTAAGAAACATCGGATATTCTTTCGAAAAATACTAAAAGAACTATATTGACATTAATGACGCAAGTTATTTGAACAAGTGATCTTGCTGCGTTTCCTTCGCAACACTAGGAAGGCTTGCATTTTAAAGCAGGAACATAATATGTTATTCTGTCAAACGCCGCAGTGGCGTAGGCATATCAAATCTCGACCAGGTGTATATCTATACATATAATAAGACAGTAAAAATATTTTGTCTGTACATTTAGTATTTTTGACTGAAATGGATAGAGGGGCACTTAAATAGATTATTAGAAAGCAAAAAAATTTTTTTGGAATTTTTTGTCTGTCTGTCTGTCTGTCTGTCTGTATGTTTGTTCACGTTTATCTCCGAAAGTACTGAACCGATTTGCTTGAAACTTTCATTATTTGCTTTGTTTTAACTCAGAATAATATCTAAACTTTGTTTCATCAAAATCGGTTCATTAAAAAAAAAGTTATCGTCATTTTAATGAACTCAAGGCATGATAATATTGCGAATTATAATGTACACCATTCTTACGAATAATGTGGTATATAAAGAAATTCTTTGAGTTTACTTTACCTCAAGGAATTGCTTTATACCAAAAATATTTTAATCGGTAAAATCGTATATTAATATGATTTGTGTATCAATAACATTCAACTCGAAATTTACGCAGACGAAGTCGCGGGCAACAGCTAGTATACTATAAGCTGTTAACATACAGATTACACGCAACTAAAAAACTAAACTATTTATAAATCCAATGGCAAACAGAAAACAATAAAATGTTTTGATATGCTCATATTTTTATTTATTTTATAGTAATTGTAATTAACCATCATTTTAGAACGAGTTAGATAACTCATCGAGATCGATGTTGAATCATGAAAAATCGAAAAAGAAATTTTAACAAATAAGATATTTTAGGTTTACAATTCTCCAATCATATCCCACTAACTTTC
This sequence comes from Scirpophaga incertulas, assembly GCA_036419045.1. Classification (NCBI taxonomy): domain Eukaryota; kingdom Metazoa; phylum Arthropoda; class Insecta; order Lepidoptera; family Crambidae; genus Scirpophaga; species Scirpophaga incertulas. The sequence goes on along the minus strand of CM071638.1, from coordinate 10,829,722 downwards.
CACCCGTGGTGCCACGGGCGAAAAATCATGTCCGGTTACATTGTATTTTCCCATATGAAAGAAATATTTTTCTATAATAACAATTTAATTTATAATTTTTATAATTTCATTATGACCAAATTTGAAAAAGTAGTAAGTACTGAAGTCCTCTTAAGCCGGACACACAGAGTAATTTTTATACTACTCGTAAATATGCGCTAGAAAATCTTACTATGAAATTATTTTTTTATTTGTTTTCAATCAGTACATATTATATTACCTCATTCTACAAATGTATTTTAATGCTAGACTAGTGCCAGTAGCGGCGTTAGGGTAGGACGCGGTTGGGCGACTGCCCAGGGCGCCGGCCACAAAGGAGCGCCCCAGTAAGTATTAATATGTAAATTCCCTAAATTTTGGGGATACGAATAAAGCTATAAGAAAATCTAACTCCTAAAGGGGGGGTAGGGGTTCGGTGCTGTCGTACTTATCTCGCCCAGGGCGCTAGTAGTGCTAAAACCGGCACTGCTAAGTGCACCATAGTATTTAAAAAGAATTTTAATAAATTGAAGATTTTGATATCTAATTTACGAAATGATTCATTAAAATGACACTAAAAGAGACCAGTTAGCATCAAACAATACATTAATACGGCTGTTAGGGTGCCTTTATTACATTTTATAGCGCTGTAAACCCACCGTAAAATTTTAGAATTAATTTGATTATGGTCAATTATTCACAAAGCAATCGGGTCTCGTTCTGTTTTTTATCCTGCGCTAATAAGCTAAAAAGTATCTAATTTGGACGGCGGTGTCTTTGCTGCTAACAAATTAAACCGCATTAGCAACTCTTTCATTGAAATAAAATCAATATTTAACAATCTATAATTAAGCGTCTTTAAAACGTTTTCGTCGTATAAAATATATTTGTTTACCTTTCTGTTACTATCCCGGCACCGGTTCTGACATGCTTAAGATATGGACGTTTCGTCAAACAAGTAGACGTTAAACACAAGCTAATCTGAGGATTACAATAGGGTTTAAAAAGTAGATAACAAAACTTTCCGGGACTGGGATTTCTCGCTATCTGCGCGCGCGCACCGCAGTAAAAGCTCATTGTAACCCGAGCCTCAAATACGAAATTGAATAATGCTGACCTATCCCGCGACCGCCTCGCCCATAAATCACCGAGATATTTATGTCCCTCACCCCCGCTTGCTCGCCTCACCCGGCTCGCATCCTGGCCTTATTCGCGTCCAAGGATATAAAATATTAAATAAAACATACATAAAATGCTAAGTAATTCCGATTGGAATTGAAGGAGCGCATACGCCGAGGCTGCGCGTCTATTCTGCGGTTTGCAGCTTACTTACTCGCGGTTGGCCAGCCAGTGGTATAGCTGCTTTCTTGTCAAAACACAACAGTAAATTATACTGTATGTATCAGTATAGTAAAAACACTTTCACACACACATCATACATATATTTCTAAAGTCTTGCCCGAATAATACATAACCTAAACTTAATAAAAAAAACTTGTTGTCAACAGACAACAAGTGATGCAACGCTATACAACATCGAGGAAAGAGCACAACACATTTATCTTCGATGCATCTGGCTTGTAACGTACCGCTTCCCGTACGCATTAACTTAACTTATATTCCCCCTTATTTATGAGAAATAAATAATACTATTAGACAGAGATACCGATTCCTGATAAAAAGTGGGCCCGAGTTAAAATGGGAGGCACGGCGGAGGCAGAAAGAAAGTAATGGAGGCGCATCGAACCGGTTTGAAGATTTTTACGAATGCAAGACTCGGCTCGACGGTCGGCGGCTATGTGCTGCCCGCGGCGAGCACATAACATAACCATCGGCAGATTCGCGCCGGCCTTTCTTCCACGCACACACCTGCGTCTGATCGGCCGCAAGGCCCATCTTATACCGATGATTATCTCCATATAACTGGATTCCACGTAAAGGTACATTAGGCTATTAAAATATTTGCCGTGCAAATCCTTTCGTACTTATTATACGAGTCATTATTTGCAAATGAGTTAGTAAACAACGGCATCCTTTGAACGTACAACCACTATTTCACTATTTAGGTTGACAGCAGAAATACAATACATAGTGAAGACATCTATCTACCCACTTTGGTTTTATTTTAAAATATAAATATGTATCAGTAGATAAAGTGAAACATCGCCTTAATTGATGATATAATTTAGATCACATCATTGTATGAAATAGAACTAGACCATTCAATAGAAACTTTCTAAAAAAGTAATCATAGTTAAAATATGAAATTGTTACTCTAAAGGTCTATAAATACATGCAAATATTAAGCAAAATAAATAAAAGCAAAGATCAAATAAACGTTCATTTAGCTACGACATTAAATGCTATTGTATGTAGGCCTGTGCCATTCAGCTTCAGAATTTTTAAGCTAATACACAGATGAATGATCATTTACACATCTATCAATATACATTACCATAACAAACACCAAAGCAAGTTCTTACAACATAAACAAAGATTGTCGATTTAACCAAATTGATATAATCACTACCACGCTTTCCTTAGTTGAAAAAATTTACACGCTGTGAATGAATAGTTAACACAGTCAAGAAACAGTTATAAGTAATAACAAACAAAACATTGGGCAATGAATGATGTAAGGTAGCTAAGCGTATATTGTAGCCAACAAATCAGTCCAAGGATATGTTTGAGTACCATGGTCCAAATCACCCAAGAAATAATAAACAGTAAAACGGATATTACTCTTTTGTTTGTCAACATGCGACCGTGTTTGATGATCCATTAGTCGGTCAGTTTGTGGTACAGCTACCAACAAGTGCCAAGCATTTACTTCACTATTCACACACGTGAAATAAACTTATGGTAAAGTCTATTTTCATCATAATTTGCTTAAGCATTGAAAATTGCATTAAAATTCATAAAGTTAGCTACGCTCAGCAATTATTTTAAAGCCATGGTAAAACTCTAGTACCTGCTAAATACTGCCCTCATAAGGTAATTGAAACAGTACCTAATCTTCCCATAAAGTCTTATCGTTTTAAATAATTGCTTGACGTATCGAAACACATAATAACTAATTATAATTCACTACATTTCCATCAGAGGCGCCGTCATTTTTTCATACAAAAATATCAGATGACGATATCGACTCTCATTTAGTTTTTCTCATTTACTCTCAATTGCGTATCAGTAACAGTAAAGTATTGGAATGATTCAACATTACGGGGTCATTCCAATACATTTTCTTTAGATACCCCGTAAATACATCCCATTCTATCGAAACAAACGCAAATTGTCACAATGGTTACTTGCAAGTCCGTTGCAATACGTTACGTTTTTGAAAAACATATACATAGAGAAACAGCAAACAATACATTTACAGACTAGGTGAATAATAAATTAAAGATTATGTATAATTTTTATAATTGTTAAAGTATACAACCTGATTGTAAACGAGAAGTAGATTGTCAACAAATTTCACTTCCTTTCATAGGTAATTTACATAAAATATGAAATTGTTTGTTGATTACGCGTTCTTCCAATTACTAGTAGTAATTGGAACAACGCGGTTCCTTAAACGTTCCTTAACATAGCTACGTAAACACGGTTCTGTGATGAAATTTATATGTAGACTATATAAAAATATTTTTATACTTCCCATAAGCTCTTATTGTTTTATATAATTGTTTGACTTATCAAAAAACGTAAACTACTAATTTTTGTTTCCGTAAGATACTAGGTATTTATATAGATTAGATTATTTATATAGACATTTTGTATACAAAAATATCCGCAAGTTAATACCGACTCTTGTGTCGCTATCAAACTTGTTTAGGTCTTAAACGGTAATGTATTGAAATAATTTAACATTACGGAACCATTCCAATAGATTACCTTTTAATACCTTATACATACATCCCGTTCTAACAAAGCGATCGCGAATGTCACAAATATTACTAGCAGGATACATCACACACACAAATAAATCACGTTTTCAAAATATATATTTAAAATTGAGAGATATAACAAAAACATGGTACAAAGCAATAACAGTATATCATATCACATATAGGTATATTAAAAAAATTAAAAATATACCTATAAAAATATCTCTGTTCAACTCTTTATCTATGTAATTAAATTGAGAATCCTAGATCTAATTTGAAAATCGAAGCACTCTAACATAATATAACTAAAGATTCCAGCTTTGCCTATTGTTATGTTTAAAGTAAACCTGGTTAATTAATTTAATAATTATATCATCCGAACGGAACTACAGGAGAATTATTTATTGTTTTACGAACGAAGATAATGAACGAATGTGGTGAAATCATGAGACAACCTTACCTGATCAGATCATACACTTAAGAAAAGCCTCAAACCTATGAAACATTAAAATACCATATGTCATTTTTCATAGGTATCAAGACAGGTCTGGAAAGACGTATCTGGATCAGTAGCACAATAGCTGTCTCAAAATTGAGATTTCTACTCCCAGTTTCTAGAACGCCTTAATTTAAGATCCAAGAAGAAACATCTAAGTAGTTTCTCAGGTATGCTCTGCTTCCCAATGAACGAAACCTATACACGCAGGTTAACTATCGATAAGTATCAATATGCCACAGCATCAATATTCATAAAAAATATTGATCTCCTCAATGGGGACGTATGAGCTGTTGGTGATACAAACTTCAGTTCTCATCCTATCTTTTTTTATTACGTTTAAGTAGACACTTGCTTCAACTCGCCCGATAGTAAATGCTGGCAAAATGTAAGATGTCACGCTCCACCTCTTATTCAATAGAATATATCAATAGTATACATAAATTCTCGTGCTTCTAGCTTTATATATATAGAAGTCCTATACAAACTTTTACCCCTTAGTACGCCCACTTAGAGGGTTTTTAAAGTCAAAGCTATGTATGTGGTGGATGATGGATGGATTGTGATAAAAGATAAAACCCTGTGAATTCTGTTTCTTGATCAATTCCGACCGCTTTCCCTCAACTTATTGCTTTAATTACATCAGTTGTGGGTAGTAGAGATCCGAATCAATATTTCTATCCGGTGGTGAAAGTTCGTAATGAGCAATGACCCTCCAGTCCCATCATACACATATCAACACCATGTTGAGAGTTAACCCGGGTTTCATAGTCATTGATCCCTAATCGGCCTGTAACCACGACGTTTTTCGCACGTTCTTATCGTACGTGATCTACTTTTCTTCACAAGTATGTAATAAAAACAACGATTCTATTTTGTTAAGTCTCAATAAAGAATAGCAAATAAGTACATTACTCTTTGGGCTTCTTTTAGTGAGGTTATGTGGCACCCAAACATCGAGATTTTATATTGTACACAGCTTTTTGTTTCAGTGTTCAATTTCAAATTATCAACTACGACGTAACTACAAATACGAGTTTGTCAATGTTGCTTAAATTTTTAAAAGATGCATCTTGATTGACTTACCAGATTGAAAACGCTTAAATCAACTTTGTGATACTCTTACTGACACTATCTGTCACAAAGTTTCTGTGGAGCTTTACTTGAATATCTCTTTGTTGTCATATAGTTGTTAAATATCTTGAAATATGTCATCAGACTTATTCAACAGACAGAAAGAAAAACTAACGAAAAATAGTGGGAACCAACATTTCATAGATATTTTTTAATGTTGTCATTTTGATATAATCAATAGCAGTCAGATAAATATAATACGGCCAAAGATATTGATGACAAGTTTATAAATACTATATCCTACTACTATTATAAAGGCGAAAGTTTGTAAGTATGGATGTATGGATGTTTGTTACTCTTTCACGTAAAAACTACTGAATGGATTTGAATGAAACTTTACCACAATATAGCTTATACATCAGAATAACACATAGGCTACAATTTTTGAGGTTTCTAATGTGAGGTCGAAAAAAAAACACATTAGGAAAAAGATTGTTAAATGTAGTTTCTAGGAGCATACTGCAGTAGCTACCTATAGGCCTATGATGGCTCTGCAGTGCTTAGTTACCGTATTTCTTACTTATTACTAGACTAGACGGGTCGAACCTGAAGTCCACGCGAACGAAGTCGTGGGCAAAAGCTAGTGGGAAAATAATTTTTGAAATGTTATGAAAGTAGGTACTAAATAAACAGACTTAGAGGATATATCTAAACACAATTATTGAAATTTTCTGGTAGACTAGTAAACATAATATTTAAAAAAGTAAAAAATCCTAACAAAAAAAATTATGTATTAGATATTATTTTTCTAGCCATTGTTACGGTTCCGTATCCAAAGAGCAAAAACCAGAGCAACTAAGTCTAACCTATGTCTCATGAACCGTGATAGACAGTTGAAATATTTCATATATAATGTATCTGTTGCTGCTATAACAACACATACTAAAAATATTTTTTAATGTTGCTTCCATACAACAACGCGATATTTTTGTCGATTTTTTCTCAATAACGGCTACAAGTAAATGTCCCAAGCAAGTGTTTGAAATATTATATAGCATCTGCATGTGTGTATGTCTGTGTGTGCGTGTGTTGTAAAGATATGGACCCCTTCGTGCAAGTTTTATTATTTAATCTAGCCGCACGAACAAAACATTACTTATTGTTTGGAAATATTAGACTAATACAAATGTTGCAAAAATCCAGTAACCTGTTTTGTAGCTGCGAACTTACTACAATTTAATTTCAACAAAAATAAGATTTAAAAGGTGAAAAACATTAAATATCTTATGTGAAGAATACACATATTTCTTCACAAATGATATACGAGTATAATCCATATGCAATTACAATATATGTACGTATTTTGTATACCTAGCGATACATATAGAGTATATATGAATATACTCGTACTTATAATATGTATAACGTCTCAATTAAACTATGTATAGTGTATATACATACAAATGGCGAATATATTTACTCGCGAAAGCCAGTTATAATTATAAATAACACTTTTTCTACAATAAATCGTAATTGCGATTTACGATTTGATTGGATCTCCTGTCGATTGAATTAGTTTACATTCACTATAACAGAATTACTCAAAAGGAATGAATATTCAAATAAAAGCTTGTTCTAGATCTAACACCTAGAACCGTATGGTTCCAAAAAATTGTTATGCAATGAGTATTAAGATTTTTAATAAATTACCAGAACACTTAAAGTTTCTCCCATATACCTAACGCATTTAAAAAGGAATTGCGCATCTGGTTCTGCAGAGAACATTTTACTCTATAGATGATTTTTTTATATATAAATCATAGGTATAATTAAATGAAAATCTGATAAGTATTGTATCACATTGTTGAAATCTGTGGATGTTTAATATGTATTGTAATATTGTATGTATAACTTTTATTTGACAATAATGCAAACATTGCAATGCCCTCATAGGGTGTCACATATGTCTTATATACTTATATGTTATAATTACCATCTAATATTATGAATGTGACATGCAATAAATAAAAAAATAAGGTTTATTGTATGTTTCTCTTTATGGTGATTAAAGATTTTGTTCGAGTGAGAATCAAACTTACATTTGAAAAAAAAATCAATATGAATAATGTTCGATTTGATAATTTTGCAAATAATAAGTAAGGATTATTAAGATGTAAAATAAGGCTTTATAAATATTTAATTTGATTGCTTATCGCAATTTATTGCTTTGTTCTAAATAATTGACTACTTCTTTTAATTTTGTGGTAATTTTTTTTTTTTAATTATACAGTTAGTTTTTTTGTTGATTTTGGTATATAAACTCGATTTAGGTCATACTCATGTAGATATTATATTCCTAGACCAGGTCATTTAATTATTAGATACATACCGAAACACATTTAACGAAAACGGAGAAATATGATTTGTTAATTATAGCAACCTAGCAGACTTCTTTTGACTTTCACTGCTAGTGTTTTCTTTATTAAATTTCGAATCAGGGCAGGCGTGAAAAGGCATCCTACAAGCATTACGTAAATTACGGTAATGATATGCATATAGGTATTAGGCTTCTAGATCTATTCCTACTATATGTATGCGAAGTCAACCTGAAGTAAGTAATTGAACATTTAAACACTACAGTAGGTACTAAGTATATTTTATTAAAAATAAAAGTTCAAACTTTTACTAAGTTCGAAACATTATGCTCTTCACTACATAGTATAAAATACGAGTATAATATAGTCGCTTTCTCTGTCCCTATATCCCTATGTATGCTTAAATCTTTAAAACTACGCAACGGATTTTGATGTAGTTTTTTTTTAATAAATAGAGTGATAGAAAAGAGAGGCTTATATGTATAATTTAATGAATGTTATTACTTTGTTTTATACTAAGTAGTGACAACGTTCCCAGTTTTTCTGTAGTGAGTATCAGCATTGCACCCGAGCATAGCCGGGGCGGGTCGCTAGTATTTTATAAAATTAACAAATAACCATAATCTAGGATGAGATAATGTTTATATGGGCTTGATACGTTCGTACATATGTTAAATTATATTCTTCCTCCTCCTTGCGTCGATACCCCAGTTACTGAGGGTCGGATCTCTCTTGTTGAGCACCTTGCTCATGATTATTGACCGCCACTGGTGTCGATCTGCGGCAGTGTGGAACGCGTTATGGACAGTGGATTCCAGTGTGGTGCGTATCTGGTCTGTCCAACGTATAGGGCTTCTTCGTCTCGGTCTATTTCCTTCGACTTTGCCTGTGACTACAAGTTTCTCGAGGTTGTCATTTCCCTTCCTAGCAATGTGGCCGAAATACTCGAGTACCTTTCGCAGGCATGAAGTGGATAGCCTGGTTTGTACTTTGAGTTCCCTTAAGATGGATACGTTGGTACGGTGAGCTGTCCAAGGAATGCTTAACATTTTTCTCCAGCACCACATCTCGAAGGCATCAATACGCTCTCGGTCAGTTTTTTTAATAGTCCACGTTTCAGCGCCGTATGCAAATAAGGAGAATACGAGAGCACGTACAAGTTTGGTCTTGGTGTTGCAGGAAATGCTTAAATTATATTCTTAAGTTTAATATAAAGACGCTTTCGATTTATTTATTAAAGAAGAAAAGCATACATGTTTAGTTAGTTAACAAGATTTTTGTATTTTTTTAGGTTTACATATACATCGAAAGTCACCCACCGAGAACGATAATAGTCTGGTGGAAAATTGATAGTAAAGTCTATGACATGTCGTTTGCAATGTTTACTACTCACGCCTACTTGTAGCCGCTATCAGCAGGGTTGTTACAAATAACAAGATAAGCCTTACTCCTATAAAATGAATATTTAACGTGGCGACTGATGTTTTTTTCTTCAATAATATTCACATACTTGTATTTTATTTATTGTACGTTTACACATACAAAAAAATAATTGTTGTTATATATTTATTTAGACTTTTTTAAGTATGTTTTTTTTAGTCAAACTTAATACATTTCAGTCATATTATAATACTACAGTCAGTAAATTTGACTACATTCTAAATAATATTTTTATGCAAGCCATGTGTTTGTATTATTTTTCAATTAACTACTAGCTCAACTTAACACTAGGCATATGTTAGAAACGGGCAGCTACTTGAATTAATTACAAAATGTCCATAAACATTTGACGAAAATCACAATGAAGTAACCCTCAATAATAAGTTTCCCGTAAGCATTACAAAGCATCTTGAACAGCGATGCATGACGAAGAATGCCTTCGACACCAACTTTTATGACGGCCATATATTTACTTAAACTGGCATCAATATTGAAAGGAATCATCATTCATCCATTAGTCACAGAGTAAAAATATTTGTTGACAAAGCCTGCATAATTGCACTGCTACAATCGGAAACACTCGCTACGAAGCTACCGTAACGCCCGCAATTTGTGCTTATTGTTCCACAAACGTAATGCTTACATCACCAATTGTCCCTACCCGCGCACTAAGAAGCTGTTGCCAAAACAGTGAAGACTTTCATTTAAAAGTTATTGTGTTTGAGATAAAAAGTTGCATGTGAAGATCAATCAACAGTTTTTGAAGAACATCAGAACGGTTTCTTACTATAGCCGACACAGCATCGCTACACCGGAGCAACAGTAGTACTCAAAATAGTCAGCACTTACCTGGGTCATAAGGCGATCAGCACCGGTACCTTCATCGTCCTTGAAATCGATGTCTGGGTTGTAATTAGGCACTAAGTCTTTGAACTTTTCGTCTTTACTGGTGATGCGGCCCTCAGGCGGACCGCTAGCAGACTTGTTGATCTCGCTGTAGTTAGGCTCGTGCTGGCGGTACACGAGCGGGTGGATACGCCGCGGCGAATGGCGGGGGTTGAAGCCGCGGCTTGGGCCGCATGCCGCCGCCGCACCCAACCACAGAAGCACCACTGACAGCCTCATCTTGCAGACATCACTTCACGCGCGCTCGACGCACGACCACCGCGCGCCGCGACTTGAGCGACACTGACTGCGGCGATCGAGAGCCCGATGCGATTCTCCACCACCGCTGCATCCCTTGTCCGGCCGCCTACAATGACGACTATACAACCTCTTTGCCGCCTTTCATCTAACCAGAAATTTACAATGACCAGCTTGTGTCATTCATAACTTTCGATAATTCATACCAAAAACTACTACAGACGTAATAACAAAGCATCCATATTAATTTGAAAAAATCTGCATAATTAGCACTATTAAAACTGGTATCTCCAACTTTATTTTAATTATGCACTTTACTTAATTTGTCGACTCATATTCCTTTATTGGTCGTAGATTAAGTACCGGCCACATTCGTACGTTTATGTTTTGAAAACACTCTTGTCGTTACTTCCTTTCATAATCACTTTTTTATTGTTTATGATTAAGCATTTATAAAATTACTGCAAAATTTTTACGAATTCAATGCAGGAACAACTTGAACTTGTAGCAATGCAGAAACAACAATTATTACTATAAAAATAATAATGTTTCTTCGCATAATTTTGATATCATCTGCAATTCTTACTAATAATTATAAGATGCAATTTTTCACACAGGGTAATGTGTGTGAAAAATTGCAAAATCGAGCAATAACTTACTGAACATGTAACAAGCCATTATCTCATGTCACCGTTTGTAAAATAGACTTTTGAAAGATGTAGTTGAAATTGTAATATAAAATATACAGGCCAAAGCATCAAAACATTCAGTGAGTCATCACTCAAAGGTCACTTGGCCAAAAAGCGCATAGTTTATGGTATACACATTAAATTAAATTCGATCATAGTAGAAGCTCCAATAAAATTTAACATTACGATAGCGGTTCATTTTACTAGTCATTATAAGAATTGATTCGAATCATATGACTATCGTATAGCAGAGCGATAAGTGGTCAATAATCGGCCGCCGACTGTATCATTACGGAACTTACACGCGAATAAGTGTCTCCATACTTGCGCACCTTAAGACAGAACGTGTTTTATGTCAATTGAAAACAAAACTAAAGAAAGCACTTTACTTTTTTCACATTTTAAAGTTATTTAAAGACAAATGATTACCATCATTAACCTATACTCAAAAAACTTGTTGGTAGGTCCGATATTAATTATTAACATTGTAATATTGCGCTACTTTGTGGCGACATGATTGTACTTTTATTGCTCGGTTAATACGTAAGAAATGTAATAGTTTAGTATTCAGAAACGTATGAATGATGGTGAAATCATATTACCAACCAAAAATTAAAAATTCTAATCATGAACAAATTTATAAAAATAGAACCGAAACTACCGATTCTTCCATTGCGTAATCTATTTGCTTATCTCTCCAAACTGACCAGCAATCTGTAAAATATGTGAATATTTATGTCAGTTTAATATTATAGTAGTAGGTTAATATTAGAAATGACTTATCCATAAAATGAGTAAATGTTTAATTGTGTCCGATGTAACACAACAATATGAATTAAGTACCCAAAGAATGAACATGTCATACGGATGAAATAAACCATTACCATTACCCTAAAATAATTTTAGGGCTAATTTAAAAGCTTAAATATTGAAGATTAGTAGTGATTGACTATTAAGAGAACAATATTTTATTTTTGCTATCATGTTATGAGCGGAGTAAAACTTCTGTATATAGTTTGATATAATTTTTTCCTTCGTAGTAATTTTTAATTAAATATTTTTTATTTTTTTTTTAATCTAATAAGGTACTGCGCAAAGAAAGTCTCTGCAATATATTAAATACAACATTTTATTAAAATCGAGCATTTTTTAAAGAGCTTTATGGAAACAACTATTTTTCTGAATTTCTTTTGATGCTATATTTTGCCTTTCTATATATAAAAAATATTATTTCTCTTCTAATAATTATTACATTTGACCTTTTTTTCTAATAAAACTATTTCAGTATAAAAAGCAAAACCTTTTAGTAATAAATATTTCTGTGCAATACTTTAAAAAATTACTACTTTTAATTTGTAACATTTATTATTACAAACTATTCATTACCAACGAAAATACAGTCTTACTTTCTGAAAATAGTACAATACCATATCCATTTCCATAAGGAAACAGAGCAACTACTTAACATTTTGTCGGACTCGAAAAACAAAAAGGAAAATTTATATGCGCATTTACATAACAGAGAGCCTACTGAGCACAAGTTGTAGATAAAAGCTCTACTCATCTTTTGATACGGGAAAAAATTACTCATTTATTGATAGTAAGTCATTAAAAGTACATAGAACCTGCTTTCTGGCCTCTTAAAATCCTATGATACTATAATATAATCCTATTTATCCTCGAATTTCAGTTACTAACTTATTTATAGTTTCACTAGTTAACCGGCCATTCTGCCGTAAAATCGGATTTTTCGGCAGAATAAAATATCTTATATCAAACTAACCCCATAGTAAATGACAGAATCGGTTTAATTATTTTTATCGAATTAACGCAAACAAAAAAAAATTCTAATTATCCTTGTCAATATCCCACGTCCTTTCTTGGGTCTCAAACTATCTTCATACCAAACTTTATTGAAATCGGTGGAGCCGTTTTAGCGTGTAAATGTAACACACAGCGGAATTGCGTCCATATTTATAACATTGATCATCATCATCATATACGTTCTCAACAAAGGGTACGAGCCCGCCCTAAGTTAGGATGTGGCCTTAGTTAACCACGCTGGCCACCTTGAATTGGTTAACTACACCTTTGAATTTCTCGCAGTGGTATGCAGGTTGCCTCACGATGTTTTCCTTAACCGTAGAAGTATTTGTTAAATGTATTTATAATACTGTGTAGTGTATGCGGATGTTAGAAGTATGGCTGTATGTTGTCGTCTCATAGAAGTGAACATCCATCCTTACTGCTCTGGAATTTATATTTACTCAGATTGAATTTTCATCCAATTGGCTGATAATCACAGATAGTATGAGTGTATTTGTCGTGCTTACAGCACAGTAAAATTAATGCACAAGTAAATTACGTTATATATGAAATTAAAAGGTGTCTGCATTCTCTATAATCGAGCACAAAATGAATATTGTTTTATATGGACTCCATCTCATATTGGAGTAGCTGGAAATGAAGCAGTTGATTTCTTTGCGAAAACAATAAATATTGGCCAATCAAATTCAAATAATTTGTTCTCAATTCCATACTCAGATTTGCATAGCTTATCTAAGAAGAAAATCATAGAAGACTGGCAGAGACACTGTGATGATTACTTGTCAACAAATAAAGGCTTGTGGTACTCTGCTATTAACAAAGAAGTTGGTAAATCTCCTTGGTTTGTTAAATTTAACTTTTCACGAAATAGTCGACATTTTTATACGATTATTAATAGATTAAGATCCGGACATGGAAGATTTAATGCACATTTGTACAGAACGAAAATGGTTTCTTCAGCACGCTGTAATTACTGTTTCTATGAAGACCATACTTTGGATCACCTTATGCTAAATTGCTCGAAATTTGATATTGAACGCCTTATTTTTTTGGATCAGATATTAAAAGTCTTTCGAACCCCTGATAAAGACCCGCGCTCTATCCAAGCAATCATGGTTTATCCAGATGTAAATATACCGATATATCAGTGTTTGACTTCAATCAACTGTAATATATAGAAAAGATAATTAAAATAAGATAAAAGAAGAAGAAACTAGAAGAAGTTGTGTATAGAAATAGAAGAATAGTGTGAAATAGAAAACTAAGTACTAATGACAAGGCAGCATGGTCCCAAGACAGCCTTAAAAACAAAAAAAAGAAGTAGGCAGGAGCAGTCACTATGATGTGGGGAAGCGGGAAGTGGCGTCCAGGCAAGGAGCCGATATATATAGTAAGTAAGTAAACTTTAAGTACATACAGTTATTTAACAAGTACTACATACTGAAAAATGAAAAACACACTTTCGGTACATGCAGGATTGATCCCGGGCCTCTCGAATCATCCGATTCGTAAGCTAGTGGCAAGACCATAGCACCACTGATGCGTCCTAAATACGAATATTATACGGACTAACTGAATTAATTAGGAATTTTGCAGTCTGAAAGTATATTATAGAAACGTACTTTATGGCCAGGCAATTTAAATGTAGGAGGATTTTTTTTACATAAATTCATATATATACATATAATAATTATCATCTTAAATCAACTTACATTAATGAAACAAGATTTTTTAAAATGGATAGTAAAAATGACAATATTAAAAACATGCAAACTTTATTAGTTTTCTTTATTTTTATTCAAATTATCATTCCGGCTGTTTATTCGGTCACAAGGCTACATCACCACATAACATATACGTACAATAAAAGTCAAAAATGTTAGTATAAGTCAGAGGCTTAACTGTTATTATTATTTTATTTACTTTGTTTTTATTATTATTATTAGGTATTATTTACTATTTTATTTTTTTGACATTTGTGTTTACGTATTGTTGATAAAATTAAATTTTATTTGGCACATTTTGATAATTCTTTAGCCAATATATAAATTGTATGTTAACCTAGTGTCACGCAAATATATAGCCAAAAAATATATGCCCAATAAATTAACATATACCCATACACGTTCACACATCATAGTGTTATGCTGTTATCGGAAAATCAAACTAAAATTTAGTAAGCTGTTGTTATTTTTAAGCAACCCGTTTATTCCTTGCACGAAATTAGTAACAAATTCTAAAATCAGTCAATAATCTTAAGTGTTAATCTCCGAAAAAGGTGCGCTCATTTTGATAACATTGTGCTGGTATTGCTCGTGAAGAACGTGCGAACCGTAATTGACCTAAGCACCCAAAATCATTGCCGGCGTCCGTCGCCGATAAGATAATGCAAATTTCATTGTGTTAAAAACGAAAACAATGAAGCATGAGTCATTTCTAGTAAAATGTACATTGAGGCGTATACTTACTTAAAACTATTACTTTTCTCAGAGCACACTGGATGTGATTTTGTTAGAAATTTTTACCAAGGACCGTAACCCGCTTTTAAATAAAGCTGGATGTTTGGGAATCCCTATTCAAGGTCTATTCAATTAAAAGGTAAGCCTAAAGATAACAATCATATTTTTAGGTTAATGCTAATAATAGGGTTAGTTTGTAGTTACAATTGAAATTTTGAATAAGGAAATCTGTTTCCGACCCACTTCCGCAATCAAATAAGGTTGCGACAACCCCTATTCTCTCATCCTCTAAAACTAAAAAGTGAGACGAAAATCTATTTTTATTTCAATTATCTTGGATTTGTTGTTAGTGCATATGGCACGTACACCGGCTTGTTTAGAAGGTAATGCAATAATAAATTGAACCGAATGCAAATAGAGGGTTTAAATTGCTTCGACCTGTTTTAAAACTATTTTTTATTCATATACGTTATTTGATGGGTTCGTATACGGTAGGTGCTTGCTGAAATTGATTGTATTTATTTGGTTAAATATTGATTTGAATAATTAAACAGTGTGTTTACCAGTATGATGGAGTTTGTGGAAACAATCTATGAAAAATCTTATAAAAACCTCTTTGATAAAATTAAGTTATATTAAGCTAGATCAAATAAATCAACTACATTAAACCATGTCTTAGTTGAAAACTATTGAAAATAGACGGTGTGACTGGTAGTCTACATAAAAACACAAAAAAATCACAATTACAAAAAATCGGATGTAACATTCTTGACCAAAGTGTACACAGTAAAGTCAAAAATTAATAGCGGATATTTACTTTTGAACATTCTTTGAGAAGGTTATCCCTTTTGACATCCTTTTGAGAGATCTGAATGAGTCGGTGAGGCTCGAATTAAGACAACAATGGTGCTCGTTTCTTTATTAGGTTACTTTATTGTGTGAACGGCTCGGTCGGCAACATAGTTGACAAGTAAAAAGTATATACATATTTTAACAAAATACTTGGTATTCAAATGAATTATCATTTTCAAAAAAGGTTTGTACTCGTAGGTAAGTAAATACATACAAAGCTTTTTTGAAGATGGCAATATATAAAAGTAACCATAGAAAAAATATACAGTTATACAGATTCTTTTTACAGCTTACATTCAAATTCGAATTCCATAATATATACATATAATATATAATAAATAAGTTTATAAACAATTATCTAATCATTAGGCCCAAACATATTCAACATAAGAAGTTTAAATGAATAGACTAATAGACTTAAACTGAATATGACTGTTTTTAATATATATTTATGTAATTTAAGTAATTTTGATTTCATAAATATATATATCAAAATAAAAACTTTAGTTAATTTTTAATAAATTTATTTTTATTTTTTACATGCCTATAAACGTAAAAATAAGAATGTTATTGGGAAATTAGGATTTTTCTTTATCATGTACGTACCTACTTACAAATTAGGAGATTTGACTTAATAATGACGTCACGATTGCAGTGTTTATTATCGAGCATATTAGCAATTCGCTACAGCGCCACAAACCTATTTAAGTATATTAAAATGTAATAAGCGCAGGTAGACTGTTGCTTCTACAATCATTCTCAGCTAAGAGTCTAGTTGGTTCTAGCATTGCGAGATACGGGAGGCCCGTGTCTAATCTACCATTATAAGCTATATAGTAGCTGTCGTGAGTACTAATGTGTTTTTTGAATTTCGAACTATATATGTATGTTTTTGTAACAGACCTACAATGAAGGATAACAATGCGTGAAGCAACTTGCAGATACCTGTGAAAAATTTAAAGGTGTATGTGACATCCCCCAATAGGTTGTAATTGGCTAGCCTAGTTGGCTAAGGCTTAATTTAACTTTTTTTAAATTCCTCGGTGACGACGGAAACGATCAATCATGATGATGAATGAAAATAGTCATAGCATCGACATAAGGCAACTTTACACAATGGTATATAATGTATATTATATATAGAGATATTTACACAGAGCTATAATGTCTATTACCTCTCCAGCATTATCTCCAACCAATCGAGAGATATTTCGGCAAAATAAATGTAATACGTCGTCCACGCATACCCTTACTCACGATTGTGCAAACTCTACTCTCATTTGAGAAAAATATTGTATAAAACTTTCATGACATGTTATAATCCCTTGTTTTCATAGTGCAAGTATAATAAATAAATAAATATTTGTTACACTGACACCAATTACCCTAGCCCAAACTAAGCTCTGTAAGGCTTGTGCTGTGGGATCTAGGGTAACGGATAGACATACATATATTATACATATATGATTATTTTTTATACAAATATATATATATCAACAACCATGACTAAGGTACAAATGCTCGCATTCATCACACAAACATCTGCCCCCACCGGGATTCGAACCCGGGACCTCAGAGATGCCGACACCTTGAAACCGGTGTACTATCCACTCGACTATGGCGGTCGTCAAAAAAAAGTCGTCAAAAAAAATGAAAAAAAAGTATAAAGCTTGATGTGCTGCCCGTAGTCGTCGTAGCTGCCGTCAGTCCTATTAAACTGAAGATAAGTCTATCGATCATATTATAGATATTTTTTACCACACAAATATTATACTACTTATACTTCTGTGAAGGCCAGGAAAAGTGTATTAAAGATAGGTCGGATAATCATTTTGAAAAACAATATCATCTTTGAATCAGAGCTATCAATAGTTTTTTAAAATATACAATGAATAAATATTATGTCAAAGCTGCTGGAATGTTTATAGATTTTTAAATATGTTACAGAATATTCATTTATTGTTATGATGCTACTGCCCTGTTTACACTATGATAAGGCGTTATTCGTTCTACTAACCACCATCAGAGATGGCGCCAGGAAAGTGTAATAACTAATAATTACAAAGCAATTCGCTTCCATTGTTGTCATCGCCGTAACGCAGTTGTACAATTTCCTGGCAAAGTTTTGGTCACTTCAAGCCACCTTTCTTGTATTACCCAATTTCCACAATTGTATTTATTAGTATACTCTTTTTTTTTCAAAATACCAAAGACCATAAAAATGCACTTAACAGCTAGTATACAGTTTATTATTCAGCAACTGCATTATACTGCCAGGCGCCATGTATAAGATGTCAACTCCTGGATCCTTTTTTAAAACTATGCCCTGTCATCCTGAGTAAGAAATCAGAGTTTATTCTGGCATTTGTACTTTACCAAATTACATGCACAAAATAAAGTTTAGCGATATGTGTGGCAATATCAACGATGTGGATATATCAGTTTTATTAGAGTACGGAGTCAGCTTAAGAAAACTATAAACACTTTAAAGTTCTATCGAGGCGCCTCGCCACACGGTTATCTATCGTAAACACTTATTCAAGAATTATCGCTAAATACTTGAGAACAGGTTAATCATCTCGTAATTATTCATTTGTTTGATATTTATTTTCCTTTGTAGGTTTACAAAATGGTTATTATATTTCATTCAAATACTCAATTCATTCAATAAATTACTTTTGTTTAAAACATATTATTTTCAAAACGATAGTAGATTGTATATTGAGAGAATAAAAGATACTAGTTTTAGTATGAAATAGTATGACGCACATCACTACGGATTCACACTAGAACTACTGTTATTTATTTCTTATATAATATTGGATGGAATAGTTTCGATAGACTCCCCGATCGTTCTAGCCAGCTTAACATATTGCCTTCTAAGCTGCAGTCTATTGTCAAATGTCACTTTGCTGATATTTTAGGAAAGACCGGTAACTACACATAGAAGCAAGTCACTCAGTGCTAATATAAGCTTTCTCCAATTGCTTCACTTGTGGTGGGTATGATCCGAATTTATGAAACGCGACTTTTTATAATCGAATTTTTGAAACATACTGCCTTGCAACTGCAAATACTATAAATAAATTACCCGACATTCGAAGTACAGTTTCTCAAAATGTTAATAGTTCATTAAACAACAAACTAGATTAATAGAATTTAATCGCAAAACGAAATTACGTTTGACATAAGCATTTTTGTAGAAGCATGTGTCAGCATCAACAACGTGCAAAATGACGATCTTGCAACTTTTCGCCTAATAACCTGATAGTAATAAAGGAATTGGCCTTCCACCATTAAAATGGAGACTTGATAGGGTTGTCCTTTTTTTTTTGTTTCCCTGTGGAAAATGCATTAAATTGCATACCCCGGATGTGGCGAGCCGGCGGTTATGTGGGGCTCTCCTCCCCAGAAGGGGGAGGCCTACCCACTAAAAACCTCAGGGATGGCCTTCCTCAGGCATCTAGGGAGCCCCCGGGAACGCGAAGCAACTTCCGGGAACCCCCAGCCTCCGCTCCCCTGCCTACAGGGGAGCCCACGGAAGGGACGTGGTCCATCCCGGGTCGCCGTATCCGCGGGCGCGACTCCCTCGCACTCGCCGGTGACCCGCGGCTACGCCGCAGCTGTGCTACCGGGCCCGGCGCCGCCTTCTTCGAGCGGGATCGGCCATCTCCCGACCCCGCTCGGCGGCCTCCTTCTGGAGCATCACTGCTTCACAGAAGGAGGCCACAGCCCTCCAACCTCCCTCGTCCGCCAGCACAATCAATGCCGGCGGAGACAGATCTCGCCCGATCCCTGCGACCAAGACTCGGCGCCCGGAGGCCCACGCGGGGCACTCCGCCAGCGTATGCTGGGCCGAATCAAGGTCGGATGCGCAGTGGTGGCAATGTGTCGATCCCCGTCCTATTCGACACAGATACTCTAATCACCGAAGCAGCCGTGCCCGGTGAGTATCTGAGCCAATCGGTAGGTGACCGCCTCCTTCCCGCGGTGCCAAGCTTCGAGGTGCGGGAGTACGACACCGACGGCCCGCTGGCGTGCGTAGATCCGTAGTTCAAGCTCGGGGGACGGGTTGTGGCAGTCCACCCTGGTGCTAGTAACTGTAATGACTACGGATCTAACATTAGAGCTACAATTATTTATTTTTGTTGCCTATACTTGTTTTACATAACGTCAGCACTAAACTCTCTATGTTCTTGATTCAAAGCATTTTCATTATTTGTTATATTTTGTATATACTAAATTTATTAATTATATCCAACTCATCGAAACTATGACATAAATCGTTGTGTGTAATACATAAAAACTAAGTATCATAATTTATGTCTGGTAGATATGTATATTTCTTATCGTATATAAATGATCATAACGATCAAATGAATAAGTATACATATGTCAAGTGCTACGCAAGGGTACGCTACGCTTAGTCTGTTAGAAACTACAGTTGCGCCAAATAAGCGAACGAATGTTTACTAACAAAGTGTTGCCTAGCAACTACAGCACTACTAGCACTGACAGGCATATATTAATAACCTTTTTCTATCATAATACAGTTTTATTGCTTTCGAATTCGTGATACCTTACCTGTTTAATATTATAGCGTAGTAATATTTTACAATTTATTTCCGACTGACTGTCGCAGTCAGATTGTATTAAACAATCCCAAATCCCTAATAAAATTATAAATGCGAAATTCTGTTTTTCTGTCTGTTACCTTTTCACGCTGAACCAATTTGGATGAAATTTGGTTCAGAGGTACGTATTGTGAGACCTCGGAAAAGACATTCTACTTTTTACTATAGGAAAATTGAATATATCACTGGCGCAGCCGCGGGCGGAAAGCTAGTATATCTACACTAATATTATAACGTGTAAATATTTGTATTTTTGTAATTAATAAACTCAAAAACTACTAAGTCGATTTCAAAAATTCTTTCACCATTGGAAAGCTACATTCAAGCTGGGTAATATAGACTAGATCTTACCGCGGGAATATATTTCTTTCCTATGGGAGAATTTGTTATTAATATGTTCATATGCATTGCGGCCAGATACAATAATGTCATTTAAAAACATTCCAATATAATATGATTTTTACCACGGGAAAACATCTATGTCCACCGTGCGAAGATGGTGCAAACCACTAATACACTATAAAAGAAAGCTATTACATACATATATTACGCCCTGAAGCCTGCCTGGGCCACCACAGGCTTTAGGAATAAGGTCAGGTCTCACCAGGCTAGAGGGTCTTGATGGTTTTTACCCCATAGGGTGCATTTATAATTTAAAAATATTCATCTTGGTAATATTTGTGTACAAGGAAAATTACTAAAACAGAATAAGATACTAACTAAATAAATAAGTAACAATAATAAAACAAAAACTGGTTATGAACCGTATATACAAAAGTACTCTCTGGTTATGACCACTAATTATGACGGCCATATTGCAAATATAATACGACCAAATAGTGTTTCTACGTTCCGTTACTCCGTCCAGTAATTCATTCCTTTATAAAGTGAGACATAATTATAATAATGTTATTTAAATAATGTAGTAATAATTTAAACTAGTAATTTTTACTTAATAACATAAATATCAATTATATAGTTGCCACAGAAATATAAGTAAAAAAGTGAAAAAAAAAAGATTTGTATTTATGATTTGCAACAAACGGAACATAGAACTTTCGATCATGGTCGGATTAAAATGCAAACCGGTTTAATATGCTACCGATTTAAAAAGGTAGCTAAGTTGAAGCGAATACGTAAGAAAATGTGGTCTATTTCAGTTGATAGATTAGTATAAAAATGCCGACTATAACCGAAAATGTTTATTACATCTGAATTTCACCCATGTCATCATGATTATAGGGTTATCAAGTAAAATTAATTATGTTTTTATTTTATAAATTCATTTATGAAGAAGTTTTTTAAGTGTTTGTAGTAGTATGTGGTAGAAAAAAAATATTATAATGGATCAGTCATGAAAAACATTTTACAAATACAAGATAACGACAAGATAATTTACGTTTTTTGAATTGAGTTATGATAACCCTAAAACTGGTTTGTTTATTATTCGTTTGCTTAAACGAAGTGTACTATCCGTTATTATCGAGCCTCTACGTTTACACCACACTTTTTAACAGTAAACCAAAATAGTTCCACGATAGAAACTCCTTAAGTTTTTTAAAAATCTTCTCTTTCTCAATCACTCATTCAAACAATTTTTTTTTCTCTCTCGCATATTATTTCAACCGTTCTATTCATAGTCATAGTATAAAAACATAACTCTTCATTTTACCTACAAAATTATATAAATAAATTCTAAAATATGCAGACATATATGGTTACAACTTGCAATGAAGATCAAATTTGGAAGAATTGTACTTACCCATTATAATACCGCTGGTACAGATAATAGTAATATAGAACGCAAATGTATGCAACAATACAGCAACGGAAGTATTATTTTCGCCTCTGACAATGTTTATATTTTAACAATAACAAATTCTAGTTATGATTAAATGATTATGCATAAAAATTTAATGTTTAAAAAGTCAACATTTTTTTAATAAAGTATTTTCAGTAGTGCAACAATTCATAGGTATGAGTAAAGAACATAAAAGATAACATAAGTTAGAGCAAAAAATGTAGAATACGCTATTCATGTGTTAAGCCGCAGGTATAATACACGTTATAAAAATCAATTTTATATTTAACAGAATAGAGGCCCAGAATAGTGAAGTGACGAACACGCCTTAAAAACATGTGTCACGAAAAAAACTATTGATTTCAATTAAATCGTATTCGCTGAAAGTTGAAACGCAAACGAAGGAAAAAATATGAAGTATAATTAATCATAATACAATGTAATGATATTTTTTCCGTTTTATATACAAACTTCCCAAAAATCGATTATTAAAATTAATTTCAATTACTACTAAAATAACTCGCGTCCGAGCATTTTTACAAGCCGATTTAGCACTAAGTGTAAATCAAACTACCGAAGTGGCCAGAAGTGTCTCGACAGAGCCTCCTCCGGTCAGTGAACAAACAATATTTTCGACAAAGCCTCCGAGGTGTCGGCTCAAACTAATGGACGAGAGTGCTAGGCCAATACAGCCGGCCTCCAGTGTTTTAAATTGTTTACTCTTCCATAAAGCTCTCGAGTTCACACGCGGGTGCGTGTTGTGCCATGGATGAAGAGATCTCCGGCAAAACAAACGACAGGTACCGTGTACTCTTGTCTGACTTATTGATCAGGTAATTTAGGCCAGTTGCTTTACGGCTGAGCTGTTGTCGTGTCATTGTTTGTAATCTTGATTAATGCATCCCACCTACCTTCAAATGCTACATATACACGACATCTGTAAACAAGATTTTTTAATAATGCGAAAATGTTGAGAAATTATAAAATTGTCAGGATACTACATTTTTTATTACAAGATAATAAAAGTAAACATTTCGTCAGATCGAATAATGACTCGGGGGTCTAGAGGTCGACGTAATTTGTCAAGGTCTGAAGTATTCGTATATATTGAAAATTGGTCCCAGTTATGCCAAAAAAATATTCTAAGAAATATCAAACCTGATCTCTTGACGTTTTACTTCTAATATTGAATGAAGTTTGTTTAATCGTTGAACATTATCTAAGCTTTAGAGGAGGTTATCAAGACTACACAAAACAATTTAAATACCACTCAGTCTCAGTTACAAACTTGCCAAAAATTCGAAACATTTTTCTTTTGCGGGCGCATATCTTCGGAGAGCAAGAGCAACATTTTTTTCTTTTTGTCACGAATCCATTACTAAATTCTGTGGCATGGATGCTCACACAATGTTATCAATTTCACCATCTACTATAAACAGTTGCTGGGAACGGGTGACTCTTCACGAAGCTCCTGATCCATATATTATTAATTTTAAATAGACTTTCTTAAGGGAAGCTTAACGGCTTGAGGCAAACAATCCGCAATTCAGCACTATATTGTAGGTATAGGTCAGAGATATCAGAAGTGGGTGGAAGGATATCATTATACAAAAAAAAATATGTAAGGGAACAAAAAAGTTATTTTAAAGTAGAACATGGCCCATTTGTACAACGTGAACAAATATTCAACTATATCCCAATAACTTACACTAGATCATGATCAACGTTCATTAATTTGTTTTATCGAGCTACATTTCACGATATTTCGAGGCAGACATTTTGCTATGAGGCAGAAATATAAAGCTACAAACTTATTATTTACTGGTCAAATATTCATAAGGCTTCGTTAAGTTATATACAAGAAAATTTCTTAGTATCAAAAAATACTTGCATATATTTTGAGATTAAATCATTTTCGATAATGAATACTGGATACTATTGTGTTTTAACATCATATTGTGATGTTAATATGCGAGATATATCCAAAAGGTTAATTCATTTCATCGTGCTCGTGCAAATGAAAGACAAAAACACTATATGATACTTGTTATCAATACAAATAAATAAAATTCAAGATTCTGTTTGTAATATTAAAATAACCGCTTTCTATTACATGCATATGAATGTATATACGGTACACATACCAAAATACATATTTTTAAAATGTTTGTCTGTCTGCCTGTCTGTTTGTTCCGGCTAATCTCAGGAACGGCTGGACCGATTTGGACGAGACTTTCGCTGGCAGATAGCTTATGTAATAAAGAGTAACTTAGACTACTAATAGTAATAAAAATACATTTTTTTTATTACATTCCACGCAGACAAAGTCGCGGGCACAGCTAGTTATGAATAAACTCACACAAATCCATTCAATATGTAACCAACTAGTTAACAAATAAGCGTCACTGTATTGTAGTACCTTTTTTCTATTGTGCGTCTGTCATTGTTTATTACCTACGTAAATTGAAGCTTTAGAAAGAACCGTTGGTACTTTGTGAGAGCCAGGATTATTTGTCAGAAGTTATACTTAAATAAATTCAAAAAGTATATTCATTCTCCCTTAATAACGATCTACATTCCACGTGTTTTAAGCTTTCGATGTTAAATGGTTTGCACTCGGTTAAGTCAAATTCGAATAAAATTTAATCTAATTATATTTTTTCTCAGTTCTTTTGTCTTATAAAGCATTCATTTTAAGGTGAAAAATCCAAAATTTCATATTTATGAAACTGGAGGAAATCCTAAAATATTCATGTGTAATATCTATGTACCTAATTGCATAAACAATGTATACATTGCTTGCTTCGTCCACTGTCCGTCAACCAGCATCATCAAATGGGCAAGGGAGAAAAATGTTTAGAAGCGTACGCTAGTATGCTCTATTGTTGTATATATGTTATTGCTGGTAAAATTAGTTAATTATGTAGATATCTTTGACTTACTTCACAAGTGTATACAGGTTACCTTACGATATTTCCCTTCTTCGTGAGAGCAACGGTTGAATATCACAACTGATAAATTTAGAATATTCAACTTATGAATAGCACATTGGTACCTAATTGGCAGGATCATACCCCAGAGTGAAAAGCCAGTTAAGTGCAACCAGAGAGCTCTAAAACTCATAATAAATATGCTGTTTATTAAATTAAACGGTGGAAAGAAAATAGCTTTTATTCGACACACACAAAAAATTCTTAGCAAAAATATTGAAAAATACATAAAATGACAAAATTATAACAACTGATCAATTTATGAACTGAACCGGACACCAACTCAGCATTATGCTATCGTCAGGATAGACAGTAAGTGCTATTCTGTCGGTGTCGTTATTTTAATTTCTCAGATTATAAATAAATAAAACAACAAAAAATTGAAAGCAATCTTATGCTCGTAATCGTATGTTAATAAATAAAAAAATACAAAATAAATAAAATAAAAAATTCTTAAATTAATAAAATTCTATGGTTGTACGTATTATTTCAAGCAATAATAATTGTGGTTTTAAATCTGGGGGGCAATGGTAATAATTTACAGTTTAGTTTTAGTTTAATTGGACCACTGAAATTCAGTTCTAATTACAATTCAACTTTAACATTACATAAATTTATGGTTTTTACCTTGGATGTATTTATTTTTTACATATAAAAATATTTTTATAAAATATAAAGAATTTTTATATATTATAAAATATAAAAAAATAGAAACTTTCTATTTTAGAAACTGCGAGACAGATTATTCCAAGTGTAAGTATAAGCAAAAAAAAATATATCTATAGCGTACTTTCAAATAAAATTAGTAGTACAAGGTGTTCAACTTATTAATTCAAGTCGAATTAATTAAAAAAATACAAATATGTATTCAAATATCGAATATTGAATACTAGTTCCATCCTGGATCAAAAAAGCAGTCATTACAAAACAACACGAAAATCTGCATAACATTCATAGTAAAGGTATAAAATGTATACAAGCAGTACAGCCATAAATCATGAAGGTCTGGGAGCACAAGCCATTATATACGAACTCAGAAGGAATGTGATATGTTCTTCTCGACTCAAAGGTCTGGGCTTATAGTCTTAAAATCGAACTTATGAGATGTCGTCGCCAATATCGCCACGCATCTTTCTCTCTAACTTCACTGTAGGCATCTAAGTTAGAATAGGACTTATGAAAGACTAACGACAACAATCAAATTTCCCAAAGAGCAGGCGCTGTTTAAAATAATTTTGAGCTACAAAGTTGCGCCAACTCGTTTTCTTTAATTAATGACGCTTGAGTAACTTGAACTTGAAAATAACAAAATGAATTTTCTACTAATCTACTACAGAATAGTTTCCTTGCCCAGTAGCCGACGAGTAGCGATTAGTACCGACTGAATACGATCGATGGACGACGACGAGTCGGCGGCAAAAATAAAAAGTCGGCAGCATTCGAAGCGCGTGCCTCAACGTGTGTGGTCCAATGTGGTGGTCTTCGGAGCGATTTGATTTATTTCAATCAAAACTTCACGCCTTTTTTGTTTGATTGTTTGCTTACTTACAGCTTCCGATGATCGATTTAAAATTGGTTAAAAATTTAGTAATTAAGATAAGTAATAGCCATATTTTTGTATCAAATAGCAGCTAAATCGGCACGTTCACATGCCATTCCTTATGTAAAACCTAGGGTTTCTACCTAATATAAAATACCCAATAAGATATAGTAAGATACCTAATATGCTGATTTTAAAATATATTGCCGATGACGTACGGTAGTATTGACTAGTGGCAAAGAAAGGATCTGAGCACATACAGGAGAGAGTTAAGTAAACTCCAAAGGCTGACTTGCATGGCTGTAAGCGGGATCTTCAAAACTACTCCCACTGCGGCCCTGGAACAGTTCCTACTTATTGAGCCACTGCACATTAAAATACAAAATAAATATATATTTAGATTACTCTTTAAGATTCATATTAGGACGGAGTAGGACAAAGGGTTCGGGTCTACATAGGAAATCAGTTTGATCTGGTATAGAGATGTATTAAAAATTAAGTCTGCAACAGGGTCAGGATTATACTGCAAAAAGACTGAGAAGTCATAAAATCCATTTGCAGGAATCGAGACGTAATGTTACATACATAGATATTTTTTAAAATTACAATAAATTATTTTTTAAAATTAAAGTCAGAGTATTACGATAACTTTACTTATTTAAATTGCTTATAACATGATCACTTTTAACAACAATTTCAAAGTTTCAGTATTGGTATTAGTATCCACTGATATAAAAAAAAAACCTGGATCAGAAACAACCCTGATTCAAACAACAAACCGTTAACTCTGCAATACTCCGTGAACAACAAACTATTTGAACGTGCATCGCTACGCAACCATCGAAGGACTCAAACTAAGAGATCAGAAAAATATTGTAGAAAGTTTTCGACTATCAGATTTAAACATTTATTCAGAATACCGTACGGCAAAATATGAATCTCATCTTATTGTAATAATGTCTCGAAATGTAACAATATTATGTTCCGCTGAGGAAAATGAATGCATTGCATACTCCAGCTGCGGAGAGCCGGTGATTATGTGGGGCTCTCCTCCCCAGAAGGGGGAGACATACCCGCTAATAACCTTAGCGATAGCCGTCCTCAGACATTGTAAGCCCTCAGGATCAAGTGTCGCATCTGAGCTGATCTCTTAGACCAAGACTCGGCGTTTGAAGTCCCAAGAAGAACAATCCGCCAGCATGTGATGGGACGAGTCAAGGTCGGATGCGCAATGGTGGCATCGTGTCGTATCCTCCCTCCTTATTTGACTCAGATACTCACCGAATCATCGTTGATTCGGTGAGTATCTAATCCAAGCGGTAGGTAACTTCCGCCCTCCCGTAGAGCCAAGCTTCAAATTGCGGGAGTACCGCACTGACGACAAGCACAGCCCCCAAGCTCTAGTTCTAAACGCTAGGCTATCTAGGTCCGTTGGTAATTGTGGGCTGGTTCCGGGGAGCTCACCCCGTCGCCCTCCCGACCGATATGTCGCGGCGCGTTGAACACACACCGCGTAATGTCGGTTAAGATCTCGAAAGAACCATCGCCGCCTCGAACGAGATCGTACGGGCTACCGTTAGCACGCACGATCGATACAGCGGCAGCATCTACTCCGCCGCAGTCACCCAGTCTTTTTTGCAGCAGCCTTCTGCATCGTCACGAGCACTTCGGTGTATTGCGCCACTT
Source organism: Scirpophaga incertulas (assembly GCA_036419045.1). Lineage (NCBI taxonomy): Eukaryota > Metazoa > Arthropoda > Insecta > Lepidoptera > Crambidae > Scirpophaga > Scirpophaga incertulas. The sequence goes on along the minus strand of CM071638.1, from coordinate 10,800,811 downwards.
CAAGCGCACATGCCCTTTGACTTGCGCTACTCCTTATAGCCAAGGCAATAGGCTGAACTTAGTTGGTAGGTCATGCTAGCCGAGCCTCCTCCACCGGAAAAGAGTCTAACATAAACCTCACTACACTTAGCGGCAGGGTTTCCTAGGCACATATCGTGCTCCTTACAAATAGATTCTCAGCCTCTCCTCTCCAGAAGGAAAAAATAGTCCTTTATGTAGGTGTCATTATAATCGCGGCAACAACGACTGGATAAATGCCATTAAATTTTAACTTTTGGATGTTCATCACCAGGCGAAGGTGAGACAATTATCATATGTCTCACCTCCTCCTTGTTTGTCAATAAATCTTGTTGTCAATATATGTAAACTACTGTAACTGAGTATCTAGCAAGTAGCAGACAGTGAAGAACTTGGCAGTCTTTCGCGAAATTAATAAGAAGAGTTTAGTATTTTCATAGCTTATAAATTGACAATGTCAGTATCACTTAATTGTCAATAGCCAAATTCGGAACAGTTCGTACGTTTCTTAGTTGATAGAAATAGTTCTAAGCAATTACAATATTTAACCTTGATATATATAGATAGACGTCATACGCGATATATTAAAAACTATGCATGTTTAACTATAAACATGCATAGTTTTTAATATATCGCGTATGACGTCACTTCAACGCGTTCAATTCGCCGTTCAACGCGAATACCATTGAGAAGAGATGTTTTCATCACGGTTATGTTAGACTCGGTGTCTAACTAAACTTGTCTGAATAAATCTTCAGTTCACCAGCATTTGTCAAAATGTTCCTGAAATTTTAAAGACCCTTCACCGCCTTCTTATTAATCTTCCTAATCTTCGATTATGATGACAAGTGTTTCTTTGACCTAACTGCAGATCTCAACAACTGATTCACCTTTAATATAAGGAATCTCGACCGTGTATCGTGTATATAGCGTTTAAAATAGTTACCTATACTACAGCGTCTGTATTCTATTCTTAATAAATAACCCTGGCATTTATCAATTACCATTTTCAATTCTTATGTAGATTCCATAATATAACCTTTGGTTCTGCCCCTAATGACTTCCTTAAATGTCTTTGTGATTATTTTGATAGAATTCACTCCACCTTTTGTGTTTAGTCTATTATATATATATAAATTATATTTATATATTGGTATTTTATATGTGTAACTATTAAGTAATACTTGTTTCTCAATATCTTTCAGTAGGTAGATCTACCTTCTCATATCTCTGCATCTCCCGAAGATTGACTGGCATTAAATGTGCGTCGGTATACAATATTTGTACGTAAAGTTTAAAGAAAAATATAATAAAATCTTTTAAGGATGGATCTATGACAATCTCAGGATCGTCACTGTAAATCATCTTAAGGAGAGGGCGGAAACATGATTGATTATTACTGTGAGCTACGACTTCGGAAATTATATTATTTAGAAACAATCAACTCTTCTGGCGCTGACTTTATAAACGAAATTGTAGCATTCTCAAAGTCAATTGTGTAAACTTCTTACAACATAAATTATGCGTGTGATTTTTTACGTCTCTTATATAAAAGGTATATACCTTTCCCTTAGGCATTTTAGTAAGCTTTCATAGAGAAAAAACCATTCTTGCCTGTTGTAAACTGAGATAAGTAGAATTTTTTTAAAGTCTAATATTTAGATCGGAATGTTCGCAAAATAAACAAACTTCTTTAGTAAGTGTTATAAGTACTAAATTTTGCTACAGATACTACAAGATGAGAAATATCAGGTTGGCATCAAAACGTAATAATATTATGACGCCTACTATCAAGAGTTCTGTACCTGTAATATGAAATAATTTAATATATTCTATTTATTGAAATTTTACACGATTATTAGTATCATATGCTGATAATTTAGACAAAGTTCAAACCTAATCATGCTCGAATTTAGTTGCAAAATCGGTACAGTGTGTATTTAGCAGTAGTACCAGTTATTAGTAATAATTTTATCAATTTTACAGTGAGAGAGCAATGCATTGTCACAAATGGACAAACTAAACCTGAGTGATATCACGGTCTGATAGAAAAATGGTGTAACACAAATGCTTGCGTTGTACTTTATTGAGTGCGTTATTTATGGTACCCAGCCCAGCTCTATCCTCCATTATGATGACGTCATTACCGAACGGGAAAATCTACAAACGACTCCAAAAGGCAGAAGCTGAACCAATCCCTTGAACCCAGACTTGCTTTCTATGCAGCTGCAGTCGCCAAACAGACCAGGAAGTGAATTGTCGTCTCCGTCATCTTGTCTAAAGATACTTATTTGCCTGATACTGCATGCCATCCATTTGATCCCTCGCATCATACAAAATAATAGACAGCTGTGTTATTTGATCGGAACTACCTACGCAAAGTATCAAGACGGTGGGGAGAAATGTTCACCGACACCGCCAGAAAACAACCCTGACCCGTCCCTGAACAAAAGGACTCTGGGATAGTCTGGAAGGATTCTGTGAACGACAACTGGCGACGTGAATCGAGGCAAAGAAACAGAACAGGGATATGCACGGGTTACTCACATTCGAGGATATGACTTAAGACAGGCAGTGTATCTGAAGCCGGCTTCCAACTGACGACTCTGTAATGATATAGGAAGAAAAAAAATTGCCCTTGCTGGTTTTTTTGCTGGTTCTTTCCAGTACAAGGTCTCCCGCCTTTGTGAACCAATGGTGTAGCATCTTTGACTTTCAAAAGTGATTGTAAAATCCTATTTGAAAAATAAACTTTTGATTTGATTTGTTTTGACACGGAGGACACCCTAGACTGCGTCTCCCTATAATACCAAAATCCTGAAATCCAGGGCAAGCAATCCATAGTTTTACTGCATTAGCTCTAATCAGGAGGTGGTTAGAGACAGCACGGCGATTGCCCTTATCCAGGAGCTATGAATAAATAACAGCATGGTTAAAGGACTCCAACTCCGATTCTAACCTTTAAGGTAAGGGTATACCCGGATAATTTTATAAACAGTTTTGTCTAAAATACATAAAAACAATTTATTTCGTTTATATATACAATGTTATTGTCATAAATAACGATTAAAATGAAATGGATATATTTTCGTTCGTATATCTACCTGTATAGGATTTCATACCTCGTGTCAAAAAACGGTACCCTTATAAAATTACTACCGTCTGTAAAAACGTAAAAACCACCAAAAACAAAATTCTTAAAAACCATACAAAACGGAATAATCAAAAGAATTTGTTTCTAGCGAAGAAACAAATTATAGCTATACATTGACATATTTGTAGACTGCCCACTTGATGTAATGGTTACAATCACCTATAGTACCACATGGTACTTGTGAGACAGCAAATCTAGAAAGCCTATATCTACGAACCACAATGTTCGTTGTCAATTTATGACATAAGTTGTATATATAAAACTTGCAACATTCTGGCTTCAAGAGGCTATTCCCTCCTTGGTAATCTATCTATATCACCTCATACATATCGATTTAACCTCATAATACAATATCAGGTACAGTTTTCAAAAAAAGGTTTACTATCATGATTTACATCTATGGATAATGCAATACCTATTTGGACTCTACGGTAAAAAATAATCAACTTTGAATACTGATGTTTAACTTTGTGACTTTTTAATATATTATTACTTTTTCGATTTTATTATTACTTATTTTATTTAACTTCAATTTGAATAATTTAAAATTTTATAAAATGGAACGTTTTCAATTGCAATCTGGGGATAGTGATGACTTGCCTGAACGCGTAGAACATGAGAGCGAAGCTTCTGGTGATAATGATAAAGATACCGATACAGATAATTCAAGAGAACAAATTACAAGTAATGTTGTAGAAAACAACGAAAAACATTTAAAAGACAGAATAGCTCAATGTAAAAAGATTATTGAATCTTTAAAAATTGAACTCAGCAAGGAAAAATCAAAATTACCTTTAGATAATGGTCCTGTCAAGCAATCTCCAGAACATGGTAGTGATAATCTTCATCCGTTAACCGTTAATTATCATCAACTAACTACTGAATATAATCCTCTAACTACTGATTTTCAACAAGCGGATTTGTATCCTTCAAACATGTATTCTACCAGTGTTGACAACAAATTGATTTGTGATGAAAACCTGCTAGAGTATGAGAAGCAGCTGCAAATATATCAAAATACACTAAATATAGCTCAAATTGAGAAAAAAAATGCTATTAGAAGACATATGCTTGCAAAGGCATTTAAACTAAAGCTAATGGAATTAGAAAATCAATGTAACGTTGAATTGCTCCGTGTGAAGCAAAACCTACAATGTTTAGAGCCATTACAAATAATCGCCAATGAGTGGAAGACTCGAACTGAAAATAATATGAATGAAGTGACTAACTTTGAATTAAACTCAATTTATTCAGGACTTCAGACCACACATAAGATTGATACCACCAGTAAAGATGATGAGACTTGTTCTGATAAATCTGAAAATAATTGTAAAGAAAGTTCTTCGTCTTCCGATTGTTGAGTTGTTTTATCATATAAATATTTTCTTGTTCGTCATTATTGTTTCGTTAACTAAAAACTATCAGAGTCAGAGAGAGTAAACGCCTAACAACTACATTAGGAACTAAATTACTTAAAATTAAATAAAAAAAAATTAAGTATAAATTACAAAAAGTAATTAAATTACTTAAACTTAAATTAAACAAAACCAACTAACATCAAGTTTTCATATGCCGATGAGGATCTAAACGATGGTCTCAATCTGATACTTTCCTATCCGCCGAGTTTCGGGAAATACGAGTACATATGGAGTTATCGCACTTTAATTCACCCCATTTACGTCAATTTCTTTACTATGCAATGTAGTGATTAAAAGCTGTATTGAAACCTTAATACTACTATAATTGTACTACAATTTGGAGTGAATATCACAAACAACAGAAAATGTTACAAAATAAACGGTCAACAAATATCTAGAATAAAACATTTATTACTACTTAAACCAATGCAAAATATTAAATAAAGAACTTCAAAATATACGGGCAGTAAACATTTTCAAAATATGTAAAATCGACAAACAATTAGTTGGGTTGAAAAGTTAATTATAGCATAAAAAAAAGTAAGCGCATGTTTTTTTTATATTTTTAATAGGATGTGTTATCTCACGTGCCCATATTACTGTTTGTAATCGCTTTGACGTTACTTGATAAGTGTTTTATATAAAAGACATTAAACACCAGTTCCTCGAGGTATTGATGCATTTATATTCTTATAGTTTCTAACATTTCTCTATTTTAAGAAGATTCCGTAGCAGCAGATTCAGTATCATTAAGAAATGTATATTTTTCAAAAAACTTTATAATAATCGGACGTACGTATCAAAAATTTTTGACACTGTTGGTAATAAGATGATGATGAAAAAGTAAATAAATGAGTCAATCAGTCAGTCGTTTTTTCTAGTAATTAACATGTTTTGGGAAAACGCCTTTTTGGAAGGATTGATTTAATATACGACAGAATTTATTGGTCAATTCAATCCTTAATTTAATGTGATGGTAGCTCATCAAATCCATATTTAAAAAAAAATACACTTTTAATTATTCTATTAACACAATTTTTTGGGTGAAGTAGAGCACAGGAACTCTTTTATAGCAATTCAATCTAAAAAAGTTTTTTTTTCTGTAATTGCATTACTTACATCCTAAGGAAGTAGTTGCCCGACTTCCTTTCTTTCTTTTACTCACTGCACGAACATCAACAGCAACATTCACTACACCCTCTTAAAACTCTCCCATACATCTTCCATTAAATTGTACGCTTAGTTTTCTCTAAAATACTCCATGTCGCCAGCGCTTAAACAACCAACATATTTAGCTACTTACCAGGTAGTGGTATTTGCCAACACCTACCCTACAATACGCCCGAGTATCATAGACTTTTCCTTTCAGTCTTTCATCTATAATCACAGTCAATCATGCTCTTCAGACCTCCTCCTTCTCTAGTATACATACATGTGGATCTTTTCATAAAACATTATGTTTGTTATGATAATATTTCACTCCAAGCAAATCTCTAGAAGGCTTTTCCCATACCTTCCTAACACACTTTCATAACCATCTCTTTTGACTCCTGCCCATCCATTACAATCTCCCTAATATAACAATCTTTTCGTTTTGCTTGTATTCATTTAACCAACCCTAACAGAAAAAATAATTGAAAATATCCCAAAACTCCTCTCTTTCACTCTTGGTCTTTAAAGATTTGTTGGATCCCAAATCTATAGAAACATATACAACTGTAACAAACAAATGGTTAAGTCCAACCGTCAGCCCGAATCTAAAAAACCTTGGGGTCACATATTCCACCTCAATTACACATTCACTCATTCTTTCGGAAAATAGTAACCCCTAACAGCTTCTATTACCGTTCCTCTTTACCATAGCTTAGACTTATATACAAACAGACTTTAGCCGAGTGTGCGGCAGTAAGGGACAGCAATTATACGTAGGTACATGCATGATTAGAGTTATCATCTTCATGAAAATTTTACCCTAGGTCTTAACTTTTTCAGAAAGTATTTATAGTAAGTCAATGTTTAGTTAATAACGACCGCAAAAATAAAATCGTAAAATATTGAAACATATGTTTTATTATAACTGTGATGACGTGTTTTAGTCATGATAGAGTGACCGACACGTGATTCCATTGTCACCAGGTATGTTCTATGACAGAATCCCAGAAAATAACTTTATTTTTCTCTTTGTCTGGCTTGCACGGATTGTGTATGCGTTAAAGACAGTAAAGGATAACAGAAACTGAATAACCACAAAAATACGTATATTGAAGGCGGTAAAACATTTATGAGAACCTTAAATAATAAAAGTAAGTCTCTAAGTGTAAGTCTTCAATTTTCTGACTAATATAATTTTTCATTTTTGATGTTATTTTTTGTTATATACTAATTTCATATTTTATTGAGTTTTTAGCATAAAATTCAACTGTTAACATATCGAAAATTGAGTATGTTTTTTAACTAAACTACATACTAATTAGAGTACGGCCAATTGTTTATAATGAAATTGATAAATATCTGATTCATTGCCCAAAAAGAAAGTGACTTAAAACCTATTTTGGAGCTAAATATAGTCAAAACTAGATCATAATATTAGACCTAGAAACGAGAATAAATTATATATTGTAATTTAATGTGCACCCTAAGGATAAAAAATAGCACCTAAAGACGAAACAGGAGCTTGCTATAACCGCGTCCTGTACTTTGGAACGAAGCAGTCGACACAGCAACTAGACTCCTGATTCTACCCTGCCCGGCCGAGTGACTACATATCAAGTGTTTCAATTTTTCCCGTCACCCCTTTTTAGGAATCTTCAAGAAATCTAGTAAAAGCGAAATGTGCCAGCGTCGTGCACAAAAGATCCGATGAGGTGTATTGTGAAAATCTTAGATGTATTGTGAAAATTTACTAAAGAATAAACTTCTAAGTTCATGTCATGGTCATGACACGTCACTAGCATATAGCTAATGTGCATAGCCGTACATATACACTCGGCGTCAAAAAATCGCACCTTTTAAAAATCTTATTCAAAAATTCCTAAGCCTTATGTAGAGGATAGTGTTAGGTATCATTAGAAAGGTAACAAAAAGGAGTATCAAAACACAATTAAAATTTGAAAAAATAATAAAAATTCTTAATTAAGTCCTAATTAACAATCGATAATTTACAAAAAAAAATGTACAAAAGTGTCTTAAAATTAATTTAAAATCTAATGTTACCCCCCTTGCCCCTGATGACGGCTTCCATACGGTCCCTCATAGACCTCACCAACTTCAGGAACTCTTCTTGAGGGATAAGACTCCATTCTTCAATCACCGCGGTTTGGAGATCCTGTAGAGTCGAAGGAGCCGGATCCCGAGATCGAACCCTACGCTTAAGGTGGTCCCAGAGATGCTCTATCGGATTCAGATCAGGACTTCTCTCTGGCCACTGCATCACAAAAATTTGGGACCTCCGCAGGAAGTCACTTACGATGGCTGCAGTGTGAGCGCAAGCGTTGTCATGCATTAATGTGAACCCCTCGCCAAAAGATTCGGCAAAAGGGACCACATGCAAATCCAGGATCTCTGTGATATAGAGGCGAGCATTCAGCGACCCTTGTCCGCGAGAACCTCCGGCCCGGGAGACGCAGACAAAGTCGGTTTTGCCGGCAGCCGACATACCGCCCCAGAACATGCAGGATCCGCCTCCATATTCCACCATCTCCTGGATGCAGGCCTGGGCGAAACGTTCACCCTGCCTCCGGTATACTCTTCTCCGTCGGTCATTGCAAAAAAGACACACACTCGTGTCTCGTCTGAGAAGAGAACAGCTCCCCACTGCTCAATGGTCCAATCGACGTGGTCGCGAGCAAACTGCAAGCGGGCTCGCCGGTGCGCTGCAGTCAATTTTGGACCTGTAGCAGCTCTACGGGCTGCTATGTTCTTCTCCTTCAGTCTTCTTCTAACCGTGGAGACACTCACGGTGCGTCTGCGAACTGCCTGGAGCTCCTGTTGCAGCTGAACAGCGTTTGAGAAGCGATTTCTCAAAGAGTACGACACAACAAACCGGTCGTCTCTTTCTGAAGTGCAGCGACGTCTACCGGACCCATGTCGCCTGATATAGCCACCGGTCTCTAAAAAGCGCTGTTAGACTCTTCTAACCGAAAAACGGCTCAGATTCAGTTGCCGGGCGACATCAACTTGCCGCACCCCTGCTTGCAGTAGTGCAACCACTTGAGCGGCCCATCAGCTGTAGTATCCATTTTCCAGATGTTCTTTCTTCAGTAAAATCAGTGCATGTGTCCTCTTCAACGGTTTAATAGCGAATGACCCACATTGACTTTTTTTTTTTTTTCCCGCGGGGAAGGGTAGTGAATCCTCATAGGGGGCGCGCCACCACAGTGGTCGCTATTGACAACCCCCTGGTGCTCGGACGACCTCGCACCGGATACCACCCGCAATCGGTCTACGGCGGATGGTTATGTTGGACTCCAGCAGAAGGCCAGCCTACCAACTAACACTACCTACAGCCTTGGTCGGGCGGAAGGCCTGGACCCTATCGGCTTGAACTAACGCTCCGCCCTCCAGATTGACCCCGTGTTGACCCTTTTATACCCACAAAGGTAGCGCAAATGCGACATCAAAATTTCCTTAGAATTTTTGTGGCACTTTATTTGTTGCATTAGGTTTTTATTTGATAATGAAAATAATGTTTTTTATTAAGCTAATTAAATAACCTTTTAAATAAAATTATAATTAATACGACTGCATGTGCATATCAAGAGTTAACGACATTTGAACGTGATTTTCTCGGAGGTGCGATTTTTTTGACGCCGAGTGTATGTGAAACTATAAGTGTGACGTAAGCTCCTTATCAAATTTTAAAAAAAATTATAACAATTATATCTAATTTTATACTAAGCACAACTAAAAACTGTGTTTGTAAGGTAACTCCTTTGAAACGGATTGATTAATTTTGACACGTTAGCCCATTCTTGTGATGTTACAGAAAATATGTCCAACGAGTAAACACTATGCGTCTGTTTTCACAAGCAGTATTTTACTATTCTTAGAAGGTAACAAAGTTAAAAATGAAATATAAATAATATGTATAGTGTTACAGGAGAACTCCATATGTATATCTTTCTCAATGTTTTTTTCCTCAGGAGAGTAGGCTGAGAATCCTCATGGATACCACCGCAACGGCAAGTAGAGATGTTTTTTTTTTTCTCAGGAGAGGAGGCTGAGAATCCATCATGGATACCAATTAACGCAACAGGCAAGCAGGGATGAGTTGATTATGTCGGACTCCTGGTGCTGTCGAGGCGGCTCGACCACACAGACCTACCGACTAAACTCAGCCTAGCCTTGGCCCTAAGAGCCCTACGGCTTGAATGGAATGGTAGTTTCTCAATTTCTCAATGGTGAGTGCGCGTAATAAATAGTGCTGTGCTTAGTCGACGTTTTGGTGGATCGAGTCGATTTGAATCAGTTTATACAGTATTCGAATTAGGACTCGATTCCCCGGTTCGAGCCCAGTACTCGAATTCTATGTTTGGTATAGTGGGTTAAGCACAATGACACAAAAATAATAATACTGTAATTTTTATTAAAACATAATAAACATTGAATCAAGACATAAAGCATAGGAGCTTATGTAAACATTTGTATGTATTTCTCTCCAGGTAGGCAGCGGCTCACCTGTGCCCCTGGCACTCCAGATGGCTATTTGCTCGTCTGCCACCGTATGGTAATAAAAAAAAACAGTTTGCAAGTACAAACCAAACTCGAATATTATCAGTAGAATCAAATTAGCGAGTACGAACCGATTCTTCCTGACTCGAGTACCGGAATCGAGTTCGGCGTACTGGAATCAAAATAAATTGGTTTTCGAGTAGGCGAGTCTAAAACTGGAATCGAGTCTGACTCGAGTCAAACCGTACTCGGCACATCACTAGTAATAAACTAATTCCATAGTCTCCTACGTGGTCTGTGGAATTCATTTATGGCGCGCAATCGCTCGACTATGTCAAAATCAAATCTGTGAATATAAAGAAAAATTAAGTAGTGAGTAGCATAGTGTGTGCCCAAAACAAAATACAGTGGATTTTTTTAGTTTCTTCTATTAATAATGGGTCTTTTAGATTTATGTGAAAAATATTTCAACACATCTAATCTCTATGAGGTATTAAATATATCGGAAAAGGCGACTGAAAAAGAAGGTAAATGGATACCTCGATTGTTTCGTATGTTACTTAACGTTATTTTAGCTACGACATTATAGTTACACATAATATTGCTTTTTATATTTTAGTAAAAAAGGCATACCATAAGTTATCGCTGAAAGTTCACCCTGATCGTGTTGCTGAAAATGAAAAGCTTGAAGCTACAGAAAAATTTAAAGTCCTTGGTAGTATTCATGCAATCCTGAACGACAAAAACAAACGGGCCGTGTACGATGAAACGAAAAGTGTTGACGATGATGATTATAACGTAATAATAGACCGTGATTGGACAATATACTGGAGAATGCTTTTCAAAAAAATTACACTTGAAGATATACAAAGTTATGAAAAGCAGTATGTGGGTGAGTAAAACTCTTTAAATTATAACATATTTAAAAAATACAGTTATATTTTTTTTCAATAATCCAAAAACTACATATATGTTATATGATTTCACAAAATTTTCTATTTAGTATATTTTTTAACATATATTTGGCATTAGGGAATAATGCCAAATATATGTTTTTATTCTTATATTCAATTTTTCAACTCTTCTACTTGCAAGTTCAATTAAAATCCTAGTAATGGGAATATTATTATGTATATTGATATTTAATTTTCCATATAATCTCTCAAACCAGAATTTCATTTCTTAATTGTTATATTATTATGCAGGATCAGAGGAAGAAAAAAAAGATCTTAAGGTAGCATATTTAGCAGGGAAGGGAGATATGGACTACATCTGTGATCAAGTACAATTTGCAAGGAGTGAACATGAACCTAGATTAAGGGAAATTATTAATGTATGTATTTTGTAATGTTTATTGTATATAATTAATTCTAAAAATTAATTAGATCTTTTAATGACTGATAAAAGTATTAGGATAAATCCACATGTACACAAATACCACATGAATTTTAAAATCATATCAATATCTGTAATCTATTTTTTTTTTTTCAATTTAAGAGCTGGGCTCTTGTCAGTGAAGCACCCTCCATCTATCTCGGCATTCCGCCATCCTTTTGACTTCCTGATAAGACATGACAACTATTTTCTCCTTCACTTGCTGCATGTAGGTTCTTCTTGGTCTTCCTCTCTTCCTCTTCGCTTCTATCTTTCCTTCTATGATGGTCTTAAGAAAATTGTCATGTTTTATCAGGTGTCCCAACATTTTCCCTCTTCTGTTTTCGATAGTCCTTAATATGTTTCTCTTCTCCTTTACTATACTTAAAACTTCTTCATTCGTTTTCCTTTCAGTCCAGCTTACTCTTTCCATCCTTCTCCAGCACCACATTTCAAAGGCCTCCAGTCGTTTTCTATCTTTTTGCGTCATTGTCCACGTTTCGCATCCATACAGTGCTATACAAACATACACCTTAATTAACTTTTTCCGTGTATGGCGTGAAATTCGCGCACTCAATAAATGCTTTTTGCTATTAAGGCTCCCTTCGCCATCGCTATTCTAGCCACGATATCCGGTGTACATCTAGAGTCGTTTGTAATAATGCTGCCCAAATACTTAAAAGTTTTTACTTGCTCTATTTTTCGTGTATTATTTAATGTGATTGGGTTATTTACTATTCGTTTTGAAATTATAAGTGATTTGGTTTTTTTTTTAGTATTGATTTTAAGGCCATATTCTGTAAAAATGTTTTCTATGTGTGTCACTATGCTTCTAATCTATATTAATAAAATCTATATTAATAAAATTATATATCCAGATTAAATGACTGACTGACTGCTTCATCACTATGTACTTAAAATAAATTATTGAAGTTAGATCTATGAACTTTGGTCTGAAAGCTCAATTATTCGCATAGACACTTGACTATACATGCAAATAGGGGTTAAAATAGTGTTGTTTTTATTTTGTACTCAGAAACAGAAATTTATTAGACTTAAACACCTGTTTCCACATTAAGGAAAATTTGCCACAAAAGCTGATATAGAGGTTGACAGTTTGCATGTAGTTTAGTCTAGAAACATCATCTTCACTGATAAAAAAATATATATAAATGTCTGTTGTAATGGGAAATAAACATTGGAAGGCTCTCATTTTTTAAATGTAATACCCATAAAAAATTAAAACTTCAAAATTAATTTCAGCTTTATATTTTTATATAATCAATCCATAAGTAAACACTAAAGATGTATAACTATTATAGTACTCAGTGCTGCCTCCACCAATATGTGCAATCTGAATTGTCTTCATACAGGTGTTGAAGATGTAATTTCTTGGCAATTGGCTAAATCTGCAATGCAGCTGCACTCACATTTTTAGATTTTAGGGATAGTGAAAATTTCTGAAGAAAAGTTAATAATATATGTTCTGTTAAAATAGTACATAATACAGTTGCAATAGTTACAGTTTGACTGCAGTACTAGATTAGTTTCAAAATATATTTAAACAATTAAAACAGTTAGCATATACATAGCATATCCGTAGGGTTATAAGGAAGGCCAAGGCTTTGGCTGAATTTGGTCTGTAGAGGTACCCACACTAGATTTGATTTTATTATTTCAATAAGTCAAAGTAACCATGAATTGGCATTAGACATTCTTTACTACGCCAAAATAAATGATATTGTTATTAACTATGAAAACCTGTTCAGGTTCTGTACTGAGTCAACCCTAGTAATATTTTTAATGTCTTTGTTTGTATTTTTATTGCAGGAAATGATTAAAGCAGGGGATATTCCATCATATAAAATATTCACTCATGAACCAGCCAATAAACGTCAAAGACGTATTGCAAAAGAGAATTGTGAAGCAAAGGAAGCAGAAGAATTACTTCAGGAAATAGGAGGTGCAGGTTTGTTAAGTTATTATCTAAAAAAAATCAGATTGATTTGAAAGGCATGGGAAAAAGGAGTATAAATAATAGAGTATGTATAATCCTATTGAATTATAATTAAATCTGTAAAATTGACCTTCTTAACATCATTCAGTTTTCACAATTTATAAAAATGTTATATTGAAATACAAAGAGTCATAAATTTTTGTTTCAAAGACATATAGCTGGTAAATCCAATTTCATGCGTTTTTACAGTAGTGACTCCACTATCCAGCGCAAAATACTTATCAGCGTAGGCTATGAGCGCGCCCTTCTAACCCATCTTATTAACTTTGCCACTTCGAATAATAACCTTCTCCGCAGCAAATATGCTTTAAGAGTCAAACACTTGTACACCCCGTAAATAAACCGTACGAAGTAGCACATTATAAGCAACTTCATCCACTCTGTGATGCTCCACCCCTTTTCTTTGACGTGACTAAAGTATTTATAAAGTTCTAATCTACAAATAAGCATCAAATTAGTGCTATATCACCTCGTTTATATGAGAATACCTATCGGTTTTCTCCTATTGTATTGAGAGAATCCATTCCATCTCATACGACCCAACGCTTTACAAGGATTAGTGTTCTCCTGGTTCGAATGACGCCACCCTATTTGCATCAGGTGGTTTCTACTTCTACACAGAAACAAGTTAATGAAATATATTACACATCACCCTCATTTGCACTCATACTCAAATGATCACTTTACATACAGTCAACGACACCTACACAGGAGTTTAAGATTTCAGAAATGTATCAATGCCCAAAAAATAGCCTTCTCCCGTCAGAATCAAATATTTATATATTTAATTACAACCACAAATATTTTGTTGCCAAGGGCATTAAATAGTACATGATGCAAAAGGAAGAGGTCAAAAGAACTAGTCACCTGCATAAACATATGAATATACGATTTCAGGTAACAACAGTTTAGAAAAAATGATAAAAGACAAACAAGCTGCAAGATCTCAGCAAATGGACTCATTCTTCGACAACTTGGCAAAAAAATATGGTGGGAAAACAACAAAAGCAAATAAAAGGAAAACAACTTCAAAGTCAGAATCGAATACAAAAAAGAAAAAGTAAATAATAATTAATAAGATTTGTAATTTTTTTTATTTTAGTGAACTTCTGAAAAGCATAAGAAAATCAATAAATATGTAATACATTTCTCAACTTTTTTGGTTCTTTTAACAATCATTAAAATGCATGCATTTCAGTTATCTTCCTCCATGGCCACTTCTAATGTAGTTTCAGAATAAAATGGTCCCTGTTCCACATATAGTTCTAGCCTTTTTTGAATATGGTCATCAAATATAGATGATGTTGAAAGTCTCTTTATTATATCATATTTAGCTTCTTTAGATTCCTTAGAATGGTCGCAACTACGGTCTAGTAGAAATTCTATAAATCCTGTAAGTAATGGAAAAGTTATGAATCAATGACACATAATGGTGCCTATTAAAACAAGACAAACTAAAATGTTATAGATTTTATGGAAAAAAAATTGGCAAGTACTGTCTCGCGAACACAAGTTAATTAAATTTGTAGAACTAAACATGTGAACCAAATAACAGATCAAGTCATCGAGATGATGTTAAAAATATAATTAGAAAATCAGCCTCGACATCAAGATCACATTGTCATCAATCAAAATTACAATAAATAATTCTGATAATTTATCTGATGTAATAACATGTAGGTACATGTAAATAAAGGGCCTTGCATATTGTTGTACTTCAAATTAACCCACATATAGTTGAATAAAAAATATAGTAAACTACTTATTTGTGTCATATAATTAACACGATTAAATGCCCTTTGTAAAGAACATAATCGATTATGTCAAAAATGACGATAATTTTTTCATATACATATTCAAATTATTACTTTTTTTCATTAATCATTGAGTTTTGGAACCAAAATCGATGTGTTGATCTACAGATTATATAACCGTTTATTTAATATTGTTGTGGAATTGCTCGAAGTTTGTCATTAAATGACCAAAGCCACTTTTCTTTTGTGTTTGTTATTAAACTTAGGCAGTTTTTTTAGTTTTCAGCCATTGACATAAAAGATAAAATGGATACTCTGTTGTGATTATATTGGAATTATAAAACTTTAAAGAAGTAACATGTAAATCATCTTAAAATATTATTATCTGAAATAATAATTACAATATTAAATACCTGCTGTTTGTGATACAGTTTCTGAACCCCATCGATGTTGACATACAGAATTAAGTAACTTAAAAGCAGCTAGTCGTATATCAGGAAAAGGATTTTTACAAATTTCAAAAAGATATTCAATGGCATTTGGATGATAACTAAGAGACCTGAACCATTCCCTTGTCATTAAAGTGACTCTTTGATCAATCTGACCATTATTGACCACATTTACATCTTTGTCATAACCAATTAAGCTAGCATAGCAGTCTAGAGCGCGGACCTTTAATTCTGTTGGACTGTTTTTTATAATTTCAGCTATACCTTCCACAGCTTGTGTGTACTTACTTCCTGAAACAAGAATAAGTATTTTATACCAACATTTTGTCATTTTGAAATTGTCTGAACATTTTTCATACCTAATGCTGCTAAACATAGTTTCCCTCAATTGTACAACCAATAAAACCCAAGGTATCAAGAGTCACTGGTAAAATAGTTTGATCACCATTTTCAAAGACATTAAACAAAAAATCTGCCACAAAAGGATATTTTGCAAATATTTCTCGGGGATAATAGTGAGCGATGCATCCAAAAAACTTCATATAACCTGCAAATTTAAAATATTTATGATCTTTGACACAAACAAATTCTACTATTATATTTATAATGGTACTTTAAAAAATAATTGTGTAATTTTATATATTATACAAAATTTCTACACGAAATATAAGAAGCAAAGTGCAAAAGCAAAAACAAATTATTGACAGAGTACCTGGAGTTAAAAGGCCCGCAAAAGGGTTCTTCGATAGATCATTAGCCAAATCAGATATTTTTTTTAGACTACCTTCTTTGACAAAATGATTAATTGCATATGGTTTAGCAGCTATCCTAGATAAAAGTTCTAAAATATTAAGAAGGTATAAGATATCATTGGAATCAAGCTCCTGCACAATATGTTCAAAATACCCATGCTGTACGCTTAGTTCAAACAGTTCATAACTTTTTGTTGAAATATTGATTATAACCTGGAACAAAATAATACACAAATGCGATTAAAAAATATTTTCTTAGTAATAATAATTATTAGGCATTTTCTAAATTAATTATTTAACGATAAATTTAGCAGTAACAAAATATTTTTGTATTTTTTAAAGTTTTGAGGGGCACCTATTACATCCAACTGGATTTCAAGTAAACCTGCTTGAGGTGCACAATTAACAAACAAGGCTCTGGCGCTCCCTTCCCCACCAAATGGCACTAGGCCAAAGTGGTAATAGATGGTGCATAACCCCACACAGGGTGCTAAAATGGCCGTGCGACGAACGGTAGGTGTTTGTTGAACCCTCTTCGAAGGACCTTTGCCCTTGCTACAGACATGCATACCATACGGACGTAGAGAAGCTGCTGAAACTGGAGAAAGAACTGAGCCGGCTTTGCTGGAGTGTTGTGGGAGTATCTAAAATTCGAAGATACGAGTTTGAAATCTAACAACCTGCTCTATTTCAAAGGGCCAAAATCTGTCACAAAGTGGTATCAGGTTCATTGGCCAAAAACTCTTGTGAACAATGTACAATGTGATTCATTATGCTGATAAAGCCTCTGTTATATTCAATGATGTCTCAGTGACCAATTTGCTGAATACAGATCACTGAATCATGCCACTTACATTGAATCTCAACAGAATGGCCATACAATATCATCAATTGATGCCGTCTACCCTCTAGAATGCAACCAGATTCAAAACCCTGAACTTTTCGACTTTAATTGTGAAATTGCTTCGACTGCCTAGAGGACTGCACACTGATATAGACATATATAATGAGGGTCATGCAGGCTGTCCTTGAAGAGTGCCGTTTTTGAAACCGGTAGGGTCAAAGTTCCAAGAAAATAAGCACAATCTCAGAAAACGCTAGTCAGTAACAGATCAAACAAAGCAAACATATCTGCCTCTGATTTGCAGTATACACCGATTTAATACTAAGTGTATTAAAGTATTATTAGAGCACAATAAATAGACTAAGAGCCAGCGCCTGCCAGACCAACGTTAAAGTTTTTTATACTAGCTACAATTTTTTTCAAGTGTTCTCACTGGTGTAGGGAACAATGTTTGGGGGTTAAGAACCTGGAGTAATGGTGCCTTCAGTAGGTATCAGACAATCAAGACGTTTTAGATATTTAAGATTATGTTTTTGTCGTGATTTTAATATATTTTTACACTTTTTCAATGTTTGTTCAAGAAATAAAATCACATTTCCACTACTCTCATGACAAAATACACAATCTACATTTTCTTCCATGATTTTAAACTTATTTCACTGCAATTTTCCTTTAAAATTTTCTCAAAGCTATACTAACATCTGTTGAACCCAGTGCCCCAAAAACACATTTCAAATTTTGACCTTGTACTATGTTTGGAGGGATTTTAGACCCTTCGAAATTGTCCAGCTGTTTAGAGTTGTATTGTAGAATAGGCATTTACTTCATACCTGTTTATTTCGTCATTTCTAAAACCCACTAATACTATTTTATATGTATTCACGTGACATTCTGTTGCTCATATTCCACTTTGTACTGAGTCAAGGGATATACAAGATTCTCCAAATAGACCTGTGTTTGAATATTCTTCCAAAATAATTGTCAAGAAAAATATTTAATATAATATTTACAATTTTATAGTCAAATTACTTTGTCAAGAAAAATAATTCTCAAGAAAAATATATTCAATATAATATTTGAAAAATTATAATGAAATTCCGTCCAATAATATTCAATTATTCTTCATTTTTTCAGTTATGTCATGATTATTAAATAAAACATCTATTCCTGTACATTTTATATTATTATTAAAATTATTGTATTATAATTTTCCAGTAATATTCGTATATACTTTTCTTTAATAATAAAATTTAAATTGCAGGAATACTGTCTTAAATGCATTTATGTACCTGAGCAATGCTCTCGCAGTGCATTGGACTTTCTACCGCATCTGGGGGAGCGTTAGACCCTTCGGAGAGGTCTGGCTTTTAGAATAATGACTTAAAATGGTCATTAGAATATTATGTATAAATCTCAGCTTTTATAATTTGACGTGAGAGAGCTCAGGTAATGCACGTCTTGATTGTCTGATACCTACTGAAGGCACCATTACTCCAGGTTCTTAACCCCCAAACATTGTTCCCTACACCAGTGAGAACATGTGAAAAAAATTTTAGCTTTTATACTTTAACGTAGGTGTGGCAGGCGCTGGTGCAAGGTGGGATGACAAATTCATAAAGATTGCAGGAAGGTCCTGGATACTGGCAGCACAGGACCAATTGGTGTGGAGATTCTTAATCTTAAACCAATGGCTGTCTGAGATAAGCTGAAATAAGTGAATGTTTTAAAATGTCAAACTATTTTATTGATTTTCTTGAATTAAGCCTTTTAAAAAATATTATATTCTGCTATTTATTTAAGATACCTCATATACATTACATTTACTGCTTTCGTTATACTGTAAAATAATTTTCATTTCTTCTAACACAATAGCATATGCTTCAAATGGTAAATTTGAAGTTATATGAATGGCCTTATTAGAAACACAAATTTCAGAGTCCCCAACAAGATGAGCCACCGCAACAAATAAATCATTGTATTGCACAGATAGTGAGTTTACATCTGTTATTGCTTTATACACCTGAAAATACATACGAAAAAGACTGTGTTAATATATATATTTGTTTTTTCTTAATCAGACTCTATAATATGGATAAAATCATTACCTGTTCAACAGCAAGCATGCGTGCACAGCTTATTTCATGGCGTAACAAATACATAATATGGCAAATAAAGTTTTTCACGACATCACTAGGATCAAATTTTTCGAAACATATTTTCAATACTTCACATGTCAGATCAGTCATTGGTCTAAAAATTACGGAAACTTTTATTGTTGGTCTGGTAAAGTGTGTAAAATATTGATATTCATATTGTTCATAATACTGTACCCCACATACAGTTAAATGTATATAATGAGACTGAATGCTAGTCTACAATGTCTCTTACCACTGCCACTGCGTAAGCAATTCCAAAGAAATATAGTATATTAATATTCACACATGAATATGATTGTGAAGCATTCTGATGATGGGCAGTAAAATTTTTTGAACAGACTACTAAAATGTAAATTGATGTAAAATATTGTAACATACTTATTAGAAACTTCTAAGCACCGTACAATTTTCGTTATCCCAGAATTTCGTATCATAGTGGAAACTTCGCTACCAGATTTATGTATTAAAAAATGTTTTATTTCATTCAAAGCCACCGGCCTATTTTCTTCAATCTGTAACTGACATAAATAGGAGCGAAAGATTTCTGCATCTTCCGACATTTTGGATAAATGTTTATAATCTAATGTTTATAATATAATCAGTACAGACTAGTAAAATAATCAGCGATTTTAGAAACTTCGATACAAAATATAGTTTCACACCAAATACCAGGTGATAGGTATATAATAACAAAATAAGGAAATGTCATTTTCAAAATGATTTGTCATTGTCACGTTTATTTTTTTTTCTCGGAAGCAAAGGAACTTTTCATCATAGTAGTTCATCGTAGTACATAAAAAAACTGACGCCATTATACTCCAAAACAAACAATGACATCGAATATATTTTCATCGTAAATAAGAATCCGATAAATTACAGAATATATAAAAATCAATATTTTAAATAATACATAATATTGTACTGTACATGATCCATTAATATATAAGCATTGCTGTTAATTAATGAAAAGTTAAAAGTTGAAATACAAACGTATACGCATCTATGAAAGGAAATTCCCCACGATTGTCAATTAATGTTTCCATAAATACTAAACTAGTATTAATTCATATATCGCAAAGAAAAAATAATACAGAGCTTCTTTTATTTTATTATAATGTTATTTTGTAATAAATAATTATCATCACAGGCGAAGCACACCCACTACTTACCGAACTTACGCTTTCCCCAACAAGCTTCAAATGGATTCTGGATTATTAAATTTAACAAAGAACTATGGCCCCTTTTTTAGGGTAAAAATTTTGTCAAAATTGTTTTGGAAAAATAAAAGTGCCTGAAAATAATCAAATTTTTAGCATAAACCCTTTTAAATCTATAGAGTCTCCAAAATGTCTGAATCTTTTCGAATACTTATTGATATGATACTTTAAAGAAAATGGTCATAATATATGGAAAAGGAAAATTAAAATATTGTTGTTAGCCAAAGATTTAAAGTCAGTTTTTAAAATAGAAGGCGAAATAGATAAGAATTTTGAAAAAAATGATGCAAAGGCGAATTTTATTTATTATTTCTTCAGTCAGTAACAAATATATAAAACATATAATTAATTATGATTAGAACAAGTATGCCTATTATTAGAAGATTCTTATAATAAAAAATTTCCAAATTCAGACATTATGCAGGATGTGAGTAAATTGTAAACAATAGTATTAAACACATTAGGTCTCTTGACTTAGAATTGAAAGACAATCAACTTTTATGTACATTTTTATAATCTACCGAAAAACTAGACCTACAAATCTATGAACAGGGAGTCAACAAGCAGAAAAGAAAACACTCTTGTGGCTTCAGTCGCATCTTGAGAAAAGAACTCAGCTCGTGGCAGTAAATGTAACCTTTTTTTTTGAGGGGGGAAATGAGACCTTATGCAACATGACGCTGGCAAGGCGCGGACGTGTGCGGGGCTCTCCGGTCAAGAGGACCCACATAACCCCGAACCCCCCCCCCCCTCCCTCCGAGTTCTCTGGGCCCATACGGGGCACATGGCGGGGTGCGCTCTTGCGATTCGACCGCCATAGCAGTAAATGTAACCTGGGACTTATACTTTTCTTTATATTTGTGAACGATGTTTCTAGTATAATTAAGCACAGTAAAATCTAATTATTAGCTGATGATATAAAGTTGTTTCGGGTGGTATCTACAAATATTGACTCGCTCAAATTTCAAAGTGACTTAAATAGGTTGAGCTCATGGTATTCTTCGAATGAGGTGACTCGTAATGTAAAAAATGTTCTCACATCAAATTCTCTAAACAGAAAGAGCCTCATTCCTATATACAACATTCTAGGAACATAACTCCTAGTGGTTACTAAAATACTGGACACATCTGCGGGTAACTCTAGATTCGGAATTACAATATGCATCGTATATTAAAAATATTGTCAATAAGTCAGCATAAATGCTTGGATTCGTAAAACGGAACACGAATAGGTTTCACGCTGAGACGATATAATTCACTATAGTCCATTTCAAATAAGATGATCTCTGTGACAGTTCGATTTCGACACTTGTAGAGAGGTCTAACAGTGAAAATAAAATCGATTGTTTCTGGTAATCGATTATACTTTATATGGAAATGAAATCGATATTATCTTACTACCAAAACTTTGAGTACCTATCATTAGTGTTTCTGTATTATATTGAAAGTTTTTGTTGATCAATGCATTTATCTTATGTATATAATGTTATGTAGTTATAGTAGAAATATAGTCAAGTGTTTACCTGTGATTTTTCGGCATTTTGCCAAAAAAAGAACAAAATAACTAAATTAGCTTTCTATTACTACTAACTTACTAAGCTTTCTATTTTTTGTGAACGGTATGGTCACAGTTTATTTTGATTAACGCTAAGCCTTGTCTCATTGCACCAATGCTCAACCTATTATAGTACCTCTTGCATCAGGTTGGCTACCACACTCGGAACCTTAACGTTACCCATTATGACTGAGCGTAACCTGTTCAATAGCCCATTAAAAATAAAATTAATTAAATAAAAATAAAAAAACATTGCCCATTAGAATTAAATAAATATTTCTACAATCGATTGGTCTATAACTAGACACCAGTGTAGAAGAGAGTACTCCTTGTTTTTGTGACCCTCATTGTATCGCCAAGTAGGTCTACTCTTTCATGCATTTTTTTTCCACCTTTATCTTTGCCGCCGTACGCTTCCACCGCTTTGCTAATGGAAACAAATGTAGTTTTGTTGAAAAGGCCTTCAACATTCAACCTTTTTTGCATTTATTATCTTCTAATCTTGCCAACAACAATGTATAAAGCAGTCTCGGTGTGCTTTCCCGGTTGATAATATTGTATTGTGTGTAGAAGTTGTTTCCTGAGTGGGCCGTGCCGTATTTATGTGACAAGATGAAGAAAGATGAGAGATTAATCAATCTAAAGGGCTTTGCTAGTTCATAATCAGCCTTTTCCGGTTTGAGTATAAATTTTATTTTAATATGCATCAACAAATCAGGTATATAACCAAATGAACAAAAACAATTGGGACAAGTACTATTTCTCCTCCTTATTGAAGTAGTCATCCAGTTTAACCTCGTCATTCGTCTTTCTTGATTACTGAATGCGTCTGCCTTAGAATCAATAGCAATATATCCGGGAAGTAAACGTCAAACATGACATCTCCCGATTCCATGAGTCCACCATTATACAAGTCTTACTTTTGCGAGTGAATTTGCTTTGGTTCTAGACATTACTTTTCTGAAACACATGTCTACCGGCATTATTTCTATGAATTCACAGATACTGCGCTACAACGCTTAGCCTTTTTTTTTTATTTCCCCTGAGGAAAATACATTAAATTACATACCCCGGCTGTGGCGAGCCGGCGGTTATGTGGGGCTCTCCTCCCCAGAAGGGGGAGGCCTACCCACTAAAAACCTCAGGGATGGCCTTCCTCAGGCATGTAGGGAGCCCCCGGGAACATCAAGCTACTTCCGGGAACCCCCAGCCTCCGCTTCCCCGTCGATACAGGGGAGCCCTCCTCAGGGGAGGCTCACTACCTCCCCCGGTCTCCTCCACCGACGACGCCCCCCGGCCACGGAAGGGGCGTGGTCCATCCCGGGTCGCCGTAGCGGTCGCGACTTCCTCGCGCCCGCCGGCGACCCGCGGCGGCGCCGCAGCTGTGCTACCGAGCCCGGCGCCGCCTCCTTCGAGCGCCTCCTTCGAGGAGGCGGCGCCGGGCCCCACATCGCTTAGCCTATTATGTTAATCAGCTGTTTTAATTAAACAGACCGCCCCGATAACACTATGATATGTATATAATATGCGTCTGTCAAATACTCAATTGGGAAAGTAAGTAATTTCTTCAAAATTGTGCAATCTGGTATATCTTAGGGACTAATATATTGATTGACCGTGGAATTATGTACAAAAGAGTCCATCAATAAATTCATTAAGTTTACAGTAAAATTATAATTTATTATAACACAACAAAACTTATAACTCAAAATACCAAATGAAAAATAATGGCATATTTTGATCTACAATAACTTAAAGATTTCTGAAATACTATGTATTTTTGTAATAGTACCTACAACTGTATCCTAAATTGCTAAAACTTTTTCTAACTTCGACATTATGCTGTTGAAAGTTTTGGATGTATAGTTAGTTTATCATATAATTTAATCTTTCTAATACTATAATGTCGCCCATAATTACTTTACACGTTTCCAAAATACATTCCATTTCATTGGAATGGGTATGGTGTTGCATGTAACAACATGCATATTTGCAGTGTCATGATTGTTTTGATCGCCAATCTAAAAACTCGTCAATATCTTCCTCGTTTTCTGAATCATCACTATCATCTACAAGCATTGGTTCCTTGTCTTGTGACCTATTTGTGGCTGCTTCTTTCTTTAATTCTAATTCCAAGACCCTGAAATAATACAGATAAATTACATAAGCTGTTAAAACTTTTATTAAAAGTAGGTGGTTTACTTTAACTACAATTAAAAACATTGACATCCATTTAAAATATGATCATATAGGTACCCAATATGTTTTCCTTCCCAGCATATAACATTTGAATATATATGAGAACAATTGATTTGTGATTATATCATTGCGTAGCCCAAACCGCTATGTCAAGAGAATTCTTTAAATTGAAATGCTTTAAATTGAAAACCATAATTAACTTATAGTTTCGTGACAAAACAACATACATTATTTAAAGGTCATATCTTAGGACGAAAGTGCCCTCTTTATTATATTATGCCAACAATTTAATTTTTGTAATTGGCTATCAGATAAATCCTCGATATTGTTTATTTATTATTTAATAATCACAAATTTACTTGGTAACTTTTCCATTGAAAAAATTTGCAAGAAGCAAGTGCGAGTAATTTTCAAATTATTTATGTGTTTTTAACTTTAAATTTTAACGAAAAACTTACTACTCCTTACTAATCTCTATTAAAATCACAAAATTTAAAGTAAGTCGTGTCTGTTTGCCTATTACATTTTATATATAGGTAATAAAAAAATGTGTTCAAAATGTTTTCGAGGTAAGTGTATGTATTATTATTATTTAGTAGATACGTCTTTCATAAGAAGTCGACGTAATTTAACTTTTTAAGATGACATTAGCGACTTGTAGCATATTTTCCAATACAATTTAAATGAACTGAATGTCAATTACTTAATTCAACCTATACTATGTTAAATCGCCTTTTCACCTAGTCCACTTCCTTATCTGTTCGTCGATTTCTTCAATTTGTCGTTCGGCTGTGGCTTCCTCTTGTTCCCCGGCAATAATTTCTGCCGAAGTGGTGGCTTCTTCCTTTATTTCTTTTTGAAATTTCTCCCATTCTTCTTCTACCGGATCTTTGTACTCTATATTTCTAACCTATTGGCGAAAGGAAATTTATTAAATAGAGATGTCAAAAATAAATCATATGAGTTATTGTATGCCGCATGCTATTCATGTCATCCTCTGATAACCACGTAGAAAGTTCCTATGTAGGCATAATGACGTGGCTGTTTTAAAATCATGATGATATAGTCGTAATCAAATTTAAATTGACGTAGTTGAACATCTTGACGAAAAGAGTACCGACGAAGAAAAGAAAAAAAAAAACAGTAAAATGTTTCAGTAACTGCCTGGTGCTACTCGGCAGATAACAGATGCTGAGCCTTGCCTCAGCTACTCCTATGTATTGTATTCCTTATACCTATGTACCTAATTTAACCCAACGATTATAATTATAATGCAAAAATACCCTTACCGAAATATAAAGCATCGTATTCTGGTCTTATTTTTTTTTATACCTGGGATATCATTAAGAAATTATTAATTGCCAAAGATCTTTTAACATTTTCTAAAATCACGTTTTAAATTAGTTTGATAAACAATCCTATTAGTTTATTAACCAGGTTCCATTTAACAGCATATTTAGAACATTTTCTTTTTTCACTCTTCCTCATGATGGCGGCCGACCGACAATTACTGTTTTTGTATTGATGTTAAGTGTTCCATCGATCAATTTTCGCACTTATTATCCGCAATTATTATTAGAGTAAGTACTCTAATCAGTAATATTTCGAAACCACTATCATGAAACAAAATGTTTAGCAGCTGTTGAGTTCCGAAATTACGTAGGTTTAAATATGTTAAGTTAAATATGTTAAGTTGCGATAATTGGTTAAAATGTGTTGATTGCAAAGACCTCAAAAATATGATAAAAAATGATTTGTTTATATGTCACAAAGATAAAAAAAGAAAATATATTTTAAACGATTAAAAATTTGTGGTTATCGGGTCTGTTCACTATAACAGAAATTTCCTCTGAAAAATAGTTTTAATGTTGAATTAGGTGCTATAATTAAATAAAATATTAGTTTATAGTTTGCGTTGCAATTATTCCCGTTGAATGTTATAAAAAATAATGGTCACTTATGTTCCCTAAATAAAAAAAAATCGCAATTGGAGAAGTTTGGTTATCTTGTGGTGTAGTTTGGTGCGTAGCGTGTTGGAGTATTGCTCTGTAATCTGGTCTCCTAACTGCATATCGAACGTATTGAACACAAGGTATGTGTCTCGAAACTCAATATATTCCGACTGCAAGTATGTAGAAACAATACATCCTTCTATAATCCTGTAACAAGGATGTGGAGGCTTTTAAACGACCTTCACAAGGAAATCGACATCTTCGGATCTTCGCTCTCCGGGTTTAAGGCGTCCGTGTATGGTCTAGTCAAATAGTTTTTAGTTTTACTTAAAAGTTTAATAGTTTTTTTTTATTGTTATTCTTACACTTAATTATTATGGTTTCTTATTGTTTCCTTTCCTTTTGAAATAATATCTTTTATACAACTATTAGTGTTAGTTAATGTGATTGTTTACACGTTTAACCCTAATGTGCCATGTTTTGGGTTATAGTCTTGCACAGAGTTCCTTCTAATTCTATTTTGTTTTTATAATAAGATGATTGTAACCTGTTTTATGTGCCAAATAAATAAAAAGAAAAAAAAAGTAAAAGTAAAAATTACAAATATCATAATAGATATTATATGTATTCAGAATATTTTAAACACCTGAAATAAAAAAAAATAAACGCATCAATAATTTGACATAGAATGTCAAAATGCTGTGACATTATAACGTGACATAGTTCGATGGCGTTCTTTGTCATTACTAGTTTGACAAACACTTTCGGAACCCATAATATTGGGCCGAAATGCGTATTTTATCTGTAATATTAAAAAAATGTTACCAAAAATGTAAATGTAAACAATGCATAGTTATTTGCCAAATAGACGTTTCAGATGTAATAAATATTACACCACTTGGCTGGTTATTAGATTTGAATGAATTTATATTCTACTAACAACTCGCCCGACTTATATTTTTTATTTAATATATTTTTTAAAACAAGCTATTATTTTAGATAAATAATTCCTAGTTACTCAAGATCGCTTTATTAAAATGAAGTTTGAAGAAATGAAATGAATGAAGGCTTTATTTTAATCCATAATTAAATTTAATATTTTAAAGACTGAATACTATATAATCATGAAACAATAAATATTCAAACACTCTGGAATAATTGTCAGAAGCTGAATAACAAATTGACAAGCAACCGATGATGACTTATGGGTCAGTATGCAAGTCAAACAAAATGCGGCGTATTTGTGATTTCGTTCAGAAAAAAAATATTAATATAATATTTAACATAAAATATATTTTTTTTACTTATAATAATCATACCACCTAAACTAAAAAAAAAAAAACATTACTTTATTAACACCTGAAAGTGTGACCTGCGTAAAATATAACATACCGTGGAACCGTTAAGTAATAATATCTGAACGTATTTTTTAAATAGATAATTCAAAATTGTATCCTCGTATTAACTGAAGGGCTTAAAGAATTTGCTAACAAGTTTTCTGATAGAATTTTTTTCAAGTTCATATATATTTTTTAAAGGTGCGACACCTTTGTTTTCAAAAATAATTCTGAATTAAATATCCAAATTTAATTAGTTTGTAGTTTTGTCACCTATCAGACCCCAAAGTCTGACGCCATACATTTCTCCATCCATGCATTAAAATGTATAACAACCAGTTTTTAATCTAAACTTAAGAGAACAGTGAGTCTTCCCTTTTTAATACCGTTTCCAGCTAGTAAAGCAGGGTCACTGATAGTACCTCTCTCCCCATCTAATCAAAATCAAAATAATCTTTATTCAACATAGACCTTTACAGGCACTTATTGACGTCAACAAACAAAACAAAAAAAAAATTAAAAAAATAACAAAAACCTTGTCCGTACGTACGAATAAGGAAAAAAAAATTGACTCGACACCTATTCGGAAATTGGGAGAGCCTTCTCGAGAAGAACAGGCAAGAAACTCTGAAGGTCTATTTTTTATCTCCTCTTTTCAATGTTTATAATTATGATAATATAAAAATAAATATAGTATAAGATACAGTCATACCTAATACGATAACAGTCGTATGTATGTTTACATACACATATAAAAACAATACAATATTATAAATAATGTTGTTACCAAACATGGCTCTATGAATAGTGTCCCTATTCCCAAATAGTGTGATCATTTATTTATAATAACCTTTACTCATGAGTGTCTTTTTGATATGGATTTTAAATTTATATAAAGGCAAATCAATGACACTTTGCGGAAGTTTGTTAAACATACAGCTAGTTTTATGGAGTCTGAACATTGGAACGGCAAGTTTATTTTTGTTTCTAGTATTCACATTATGTAGATCACTGTTTTTATTGAATTTATTATAGTTTCTATATACAAAAACTAAATTATCATATATATATTGACTAGCTAAAGTTAAAATATTAATTTCTTTGAACAATTCTTTTAAGGATTCTCTAGCCCGTAAACAGTAAATAGCACGAATCGCTCTTTTTTGTAAAAGGAAAATACTCTCAATGTTAGCCGCTGATCCCCATAGCAGCAGTCCATAGGACATAACACTATGAAAGTAGCTGAAATAAACAATTCTTGCCGTTTCAACATTAGTTAAAAGTCTAATCTTTTTTACTGCGTACGCCGCTGAACTAAGTTAATTGCCAAAGTTTCAATATGTGGATCCCACTGTAGTCGTGAATCTAACGTAATGCCTAAGAATTTAGTATTATTTACCAAGTCAATAACATCACCATTCATATTTAAACGTGTATCAACCTGCCTTACATTGGGCAAAGAGAATTTGATACATTTTGTTTTCTTAGAATTTAAAGACAAATTATTAGTTGTGAACCAATACAGAACTCTCGAGAGAGCACTATTTACATCGTCCTAACATTCCTTATGTCTATCAACTTTGAATAGTAAAGAAGTATCATCTGCAAACAATACTGTCTCACACGATTCTGTAATGTAGTAAGGAAGGTCATTTATATATATTAGAAACAGTAGAGGACCCAATATTGATCCCTGGGGAACCCCCATCGTTATAGGCGAGCTAGCAGATTCTGATCTATTAATAACGACTTTCTGCAATCTGTCTGATAAATAAGATTTTAAAAGGCTAACAGCTCCATCCGAGACACCATAATGTCTAAGTTTACTTAAAAGCGTTTCATGACTCACACAGTCAAACGCTTTGGAAAGGTCGCAAAACACTCCAATTACATCCCGCTTGCCCTCCCATGCGTCAAAAATATGTTTCATAAGTGCAGTTCCGGCATCGATAGTGGATCTACCTTTGGTAAAGCCGAATTGGCTTTCATGCATGAGTCTGTTTGTTCTCAAGTGACCTATTAATTGATTGTAAATAACTTTCTCGAAGATTTTGCTGAAAGTAGGTAATATGGATATAGGTCTAAAATTTGAGGGATCTTTTTTGTTACCCGATTTGAAAAGTGGTATTAATTTACTATATTTCATTAGATCAGGAAAGATACCCTCATCAATACAAGAATAAAAAATTTGTGCTAACAATGGGGCTAATTCATCGATGACAGATTGAATTATGTGAGTTGATATACCCCAGAGATCTTCAGTTTTCTTCCTGTTAAGTAAACGGAATGTTTTCTTAATTGAAGAAGCATCAATATGGCTAAATTTGAATGATTCACTGCACCTATTCACACTTGCCTCGAGGAGGGTAACGGCTAAACTAGGAGATGAGTTAAGATTACTGGTAGTTATAGCAGGAATTTGAGAAAAATAATCAACAAATGCATTCGCAACTGCATCGTCCGACTTGATAGTCTTATTATTAATTTCTAAAGAGAAAGAGTTCCCAGAGCTTCTACTTTTTCCCGTTTCCTGATTTATTATAGTCCATACTAAATCTTAACTTTGTTCTTTGACATATTTATTTTATTTGATATGTATAAAGATTTAGCACATAAACAAACATATTTAAAAGTTTTTGAATATTTTTTTACATAATCTAAGAAGGCAGGGTCGACAGAAGTTGTTTTTAAAGCATATAATTCAAAAAGTGTTCTCCTGCTTTTATAAATGCCCGGAGTAGACCAGTCACTAAATTTCTTTTTGTTGTTTAATTTTACAACCTTTTGTGGAAACATAATGTTGCTTTCCATTCTTACTAAATTAAATAAATTATTATATAAATTATTAGCATCTCCACCAACAGTAGGCAAATATGTAATTTGAGGTGTTTTTTTTAATTTACATAACCTTCCCTGGGATATAGGTCTACAAATCAATTCAGTTTTAGGGCTAACATGATGGTGCTCAATACAGGCTAGTTGTCCACTATGGTCAGAGTTAATGTAGTTTATTACAGCGTATTCAATTACTTTACAGTTACAAAAAATATTATCTAAGCAGGTAGCTGATGTGGGTGTTATTCTAGTTGGCTCGTTAAATACGTGATGCAGATCAAATTATTTATATAAATTAATAAACCTTTTGGACAGAGGTGATATATCTAAAATATTAATGTTAAAATCTTCACATACAATTACATTCTTATTTTTCCTGCACACTAATTGCAAAACATCCTCCATGGTGGATTCAAATTCTACACACTATAATAAGATTGTCAAGCTCCACACACGATATTTCAATAACTCTTTCAATGGAAAGTGCTACAACATCTTTGCGTTCTTTATAATGAAATACATTGTTTAATATGATTAAAGACCCCCCTCTTATTGCAGATTGTCTAATATATGAACTTACAATACTATAATTATTATCAAAGGTGATTAATTCATAGTTCTTAAGCCAATGTTCGGTAACACACAATATATCAACTTTTTCACATGAAACAAATTAATTTCTAAATCTTTTCCAGTAATAATATCTAATATCTCGTGCAATCCATTTTAATACAAATATTGTATTAAACATGACAATAAGTAACTTTACTTACACGGCTTCGCTCGCTTTATATTAGAATTTCCTATAGGAAAGAGTTTTAAGAAAGATTTCTCCATGGTGAACATTGTCCTCTACCCAAACCGGGTCTCTGGTTATTCCCTTACAAAATGTCAGTAGTAGATCTTACTAATACTGGACATTATATTATCACTTAACATCCTAACTCACAACTTAAAATATGTATATACAGGTGACAAGAAATTAGTGGCGGAACCGTTAAGGGGTGACAGTATGGGACAATTTCAGCCGATTTTACTATGAGACCTACTGGCCTAAAGTTAATCCTTTCCAAAATATTCGTACTTAAAGAATTTTACAAAAAAATTCTACTTCAAATCCTAAAATGGCTATAATTCTTAAAAAAATGTATTTTTCGCCCATGTTTTTTTTATTTTGCAGCAAGGATATACTAAATAATGACTATTTATAGTCAAATCTACGTAATAGGCTATTATCATGTTATAACATAAAAATGTGAAATAATTTTATTTAAGAGTATATAGTTTTTATACCGAGCAATGCAAAAATTATATATTTTTTTCATAAATACGTGAGATTAACTTTATATTTCTAATTTAAAATCGACGTTTTATTATCTATATATCACGTGACCGAAAACACCGACCGCCATTATTTTCTCGGTATGACGTCATTAGTACGAAAACAGTGTATGTAGCAATCAACCTCAATTTCTCGGTTATGTACATTTTTGTATTAAGTGTATTATAAGAGAAGACTCATTAAAAAAATACTTATGTACTTGCATTAAAATGATCCTCACAAAGATATAAATGAGTTTTGGAGAGTATTTTGTTGGATTTTGCCCTGCGAGTTTTAACCAAACATATCTCATAGATTCGCTATTCGAAACCTTAATAAACAACTTTTCTGGTGTTTTCAAAGTAGAATTCTTGCAATCCAACGCTACATACCAACGATACGGATAGTATAGAAACTAATTTTTATTTCATAAGTAATCTTCCAACACAAACTTTTTACACACCAAAAATAAGCGTCTCTTCTCTATATTCTAGTGATGCTCGTCTCGAGTAACTAACTCGAGATGGGCTTAAAACGAACCAGCTCGAGTAAAATTCTCTCTGACTCGAGTTTGAAAACCGAATGAAACCAACATGGAGCGAAGTATGCCGATCATTTGAGACTATAATCATTTATAACAAACAAGTGTCACATTTATGTAGATTTGAGGTTAACTTGCTGTGCCGATTATTGATAGTTATTCATGTTTTAAATTCTGTTTTTGAAAAATGCTGGGTCCTAAAAGAAAATCTTTTAGAAGAATATTGTTTTTGTTAAAATTTATAAGAAGTTTGTTTTAGTTATTTATATAAGACTAGCTTTCTGCCCGCGGCTTCGCCCGCGTGGATTTCGGGATTGGGTGTATAGAGGGTTAAGGGTCATAGCTTTTGCCCACGGCTACATATACGCGGAAGTCGGTTTATGGTGCGAAGATTTTATCGCGCTTCCCGTGGGACTATCCGTTTTTCCGAGATAAAAAATGCCGCAAAACTCCTCAAGAATCACTCTATCTATTGATGAAAACCGCATAAAAATCTGTGCAGTAGTTTTTGAGCGAAGCCTTTATTGCGCATCCCGTGGGATCTGTCGATTTTTCCGGGATAAAAAGTAGCCTATGTTACTCGGGGAGAATGTAGCTTTCCAAAGGTGAAAGAATTTTTGAAATCGGTCCAGTAGTTTAAGCGTGAAGAGGTAACAAACAAACAAACAAACAAACAAATAAACAAACAAACAAACAAACACACTTTCGCATTTATAATATTAGTTGGGATTTTTATATATTTTTGTTAATCACTAATTGGTAGTTAATTGACAGGAAAATATTTTTCGTTTAATTTTCCTATATATAAATAGTTAAGTACAATACAATTAAAACTAAAATATCAACATATAATTTAACTACTGCAAGAATATTCTTTATATGTGATTATAAATTAATTTATAATCAAAATACCAATATGAGCCTATGTATCTATGTTTTATTAATTATAAATATAAATATTTTTAAAAATTAAAGTTCAAACTAAAAATACATAAATAATGATTCGATATCAAAAAGTAATTTCCTTTTTACTTTAGTAAGTATACTCTTCCAATACATTATAAACAAATAATATAAACAATGAAATAATTGAAACAGATAAAAATAGTATTTCTGTTAATTTTTTTTTACTATTAATGAGAAGTTGGAGATTAAATTGGCAAAAATTTTAAAAATAACATTTGTTAATTTGAGTTATTTTGTTAAATTGAGTTAATTTTAACTCGAGTTAAATCGAATTAGTTTTTTCCGTGTTGGCACATCACTACTATCTTCGGCGTTTGACAATTGACGTCACAAACATGGCGGTCGGCGGCATTTTGGCGCCTTTATTTTACGATAATATTTTAATATTTTTTTCCTGCTTGCAGGATAAATATTTCGTAAAAATAAAAATAACTCTTGACTATCGCATGTATATAACCATTTTAGGATTTGAAGTAGGATTTTTTTGTAAAATTCTTTGAATACGAATATTTTGGAAAGGATTAACTTCAGGACAGTAGGTCTCATAGTAAAATCGGCTGAAACTGTCCCATACTATCACCCCTTAACGGCTCCGACCATAATTTCGTGTCACCCTGTATGTAATTTTCTAAAAAGTATTGTAGTTTTTATTAACTGTGTAAAACCTTTAAAAGTTACTTTAAAATAGAATTCTAAATTATGATGGCGCCTCCTAATTCATTACCGCCGCGAAATATCAATAGAATCCTCAAGGGAATATTACCGGAAATGACTAGTAAAAAAAAACTACAAAAGGCCAATGGCTGTATGGGCTAGATTCCATTGCTGTTGTATGCAATAAGCAGAAATTTTAAAAAATATATAAAATGACGTTTAGAGGTATTGCAAAAACAAATAAAGTTTTTATTAGTTTAAGAAGATTAAATACAATGAATCATGTGAATATTGAGGAAGCTATCAGAGAATTTATTCCTGCATTAGACAATACGAGGCACAAAGGTCAGGCTGGTCGTATAGGAATCGTAGGAGGTTCCTTAGAATATACAGGAGCCCCTTATTTTGCTGGCATTAGTGCGCTGAAGGTATATGTTTCTGTGCATATTTTTCATTAAATCTGGTTCATATTTAATGATAATGACTTACGTAATTTGTATACTAATATATTTAATTATTTATAGGTTGGAGCTGACCTGGCGCATGTTTTTTGCACTGCACCGGCTGCCACTGTTATTAAATCGTATAGTCCTGAACTAATAGTTCATCCATTATTAGGCGAAGAAAATGCTCATGGCCTTATTTTGCCATGGCTTGACAGACTACATGCTGTAGTGATTGGTCCTGGCTTAGGAAGAGAGAGATATACGATAGATGTGGTTACACAACTTATTCAAACCATAAAACAAAAAAAGATTCCATTAGTTATAGATGCTGATGGTTTACACTTAGTTACAGAAGATCCTCAAATTATCACAAACTTTTCATCACCAGTAATATTGACACCAAACAAAATTGAATTTGAGAGACTTGTCACAAAGGTAAATGGGGTAAATGGCATATTTGAGTTGGGAAATAATGTAATGTTGTTAAAAAAGGGGTCTCAAGATGAACTGATAAGCTCATATTCAAATATTCAATGGAAAGGAAGTTCTGGTGGTTCTGGCCGTAGATGTGGTGGACAAGGAGATTTATTATCTGGTGCTATTGCAACCTTTTTACATTGGAGTTTATCAAATAAGAACAGAATAAACATACCTTCGGAAAACAAAGATTTGACAGGAGCATCACTGTCATGTTATGCAGCATCAGTTTTGATAAGGAAATGCAATGAAAAGGCATTCAAACATAAAGGTCGTAGTATGCTGGCTTCTGATATGATTGAATACATTCATGAGAGCTTTGAAGAACTGTTTAGTCAATAATGAGAAGAATGAAAATAATTTGATACTAGTTTTTAATTTATTATTTTCTTTAATCTGTAATCATTCATCCATTGCTGTAAATGTTATAGTTGATTTAATTGATATCTCAAGTTATAATTTTACATGTAGTACACATATAGTATCACAGATATTTCTGCTTAACTAACACTGTAAACTCTTTTATTTACACCAAAATATTAGAATCTCTCTCTAGCCCGATAAGATTGAATAGATAATCCATTAATTATTATGGATATTTCAGTACTACCAACTGCATTTTTTAACACACATTATTATTGTTATATCTAAGCTAATACAAAAATAAACTTTCTTTATGTATGTAATATCTTTAAAGCTTATAAATTTATAAATAATTTGATAACATCTCACAACACAAATATTTAAATATTTCTTACTTTATAATAATGAATCTAAAAATTGTTTTATTTTATTAGTAGAGCAAAAGTAAATAAATAAAGCATGTATTTATTTCTGTTATTATATGGTCAGGTGAAAAATTCTAAAATAGTGCATGTACTTACTTACTACTACCAATTACTTATTATACTGTGTGAATATTTTAGTTTAAACATTATTATGCAATGAATTGTATATGGTAAGGGACTATAGATTGCCTGCCCCGGCTTCGCACGGATGCAATATTTATGTAAATATACCTACTACAAAATGTCCTTATACACAATGTTTACAGCTTCGCAGCATATGTGATGAAAGAC
Source organism: Scirpophaga incertulas (assembly GCA_036419045.1). Classification (NCBI taxonomy): domain Eukaryota; kingdom Metazoa; phylum Arthropoda; class Insecta; order Lepidoptera; family Crambidae; genus Scirpophaga; species Scirpophaga incertulas. Next base: position 10,764,626 of record CM071638.1, on the reverse strand, counting down.
ATTTTATGGCAATTTTTTTTACACCTTCGGTTGGTTTTAATAAAAATTTCTATAGTAATCTAGTACTAAATATAGCCTATGTTACTCAGTGATAATGTAGCTTTCTAATGAAGAATTATTAAAAACAGTCCAATACTTTTTGAGTTTATTTGTTATATACAAAAATACAAATCTTTCCTCTTTATAATATTAGTGTAGATATATTTACAATAAAGACTATGTTTATATCTTATGTGTATCTACAATATAAAATAAAGTTTTTGGTTATTAATTAATCTTTCTTGAAGTATTGCATTATCTAAAATAAGATAACTAGATTGGAAGGCCTGTAACGGAAACGCTGTCCAACCTTAAAATTTTCAGCCTATTTCTTTATTACTCCATGATTCAAATCAAAATTCAAAAAATGACACATTACGCTTTGACAGTGTTCCTAAAAATTCATTATTGTTGATTATCAAGATGTATAACATACTATACCAAAACTTGTTGAAAAACATGTTAACAATTCCAGGCTAAATTGTATAAGTCACGAATATTTAAATAGATTAATTTTTGAACAATTTTTGGAAAACTTGTGAAGTTGGAATATAATCATTATTGAACCGTAAGTAAATTTTTCCTACCTACACCCCTTTCACTAGGAGTCGAGGATCCGGTGATGACAGGCCTACGACTCTCGTTTTGTTCGGCCAAGTAAATATAACTACTACATACTATCAATTTCCCATATGGGGAATTGTAGCCAATATATGAATCTAAAACAACCATAAATGCAACATAAACTTACTTTGGCGTCAAGAACTGGATCATCAAAGAAGCCTTCTGGTAATGGTGGATCATTTGCTGTGGATTGTACTGTGTCATCTTCAACTTTAGCCTTTGACTCAAATGCTGCAAAAGATTAAGAACAAGACTATTTTATTTAAAGACAGACAATTTTATTCAAATTAGATAATCGCTTTTGAAGAATTAAAGAAACTGCATCACTGGCAGACAAACCCATGGTGGATGACACTGTACTGTGAAAGAAATACCAAGGACTATTCTTTTAGTATTCACTTGCATGTTAGCCATAAGGCCAAAAAAAAAGGTTGTACCCAATTTCTATCATAAAATAAGTATTAATTTCATTTTCACTAAAGTAACGAAGTTCAAACACTTATGATTTAAGTCGCTTATCTATTTACAGGCTCATAATTTTTTTATTTGCTTTACATTCAAGAAAAATCTAGATAGCCGTCAGTGGATTCGTGTGATAACAAGTTATATGTACATTTCCCTAGAAATCATTCAGTATCTTGATTTTTTTCAGACAATGTTGGAATAGCATATTTTCATTCCTAGTGTTCAATTGATGTATTAAAAAAATTTGCATCTAACATATAATGTCTTTTGATCTGGTATTCACAGAATAATATTAGTATCTTTTAAAGGTGCACGAGTTATAATGATGACTCAAATCAGATATAAAAAAATGTTGGTAGGAAATATATACCTATGCCTGTAACTTTTATAGCTGTTTTATTTAATGGTACCCTTTTAATTTCTTCATCATGTTGATAATCAATTTGCAGCTTCGGGCCTTTCACTGCAATTGGTACAGGATTTGATTGAGTTGAATTTTTCAGAATTCCTTTTAATCTTTTTTCTGGAGGTGCATTAAATGTTGGACTCGATCTTCCATGTTTCAGTTTACCACTTGTGAAATTTTGTGTTAGTTCTTTAAGCTTCTTAGCACTCTCTATATTTTCTTTATGTTGCTTGCTATTAATATGAACTGGCCAAGCATGAGCAGATTTAACAATAGACGAACACAAGACGCATGTCAGTTGACCTGCAGTATTATACTTGGCGAGGGGATTATCAATTTTCTTGTTGGGATCTTTTTTTATACGTTCGGCCATAAGACGTCGCAATTCGTCTTGTGCCTTCTGTTTTGTATTTTTAGATGCCATATTTATTAATAAATAGCACTTTTTATCAATGAAACTACTACATAAATATGGTTATATCCAGCTACGATTTTTACTATAAGATGTAAACAAATACGTTTTGAAGGGAAGCCAGAGTTATTGTAAACAAATAAAGTAACAAACATTAGCCAAACAGAGATTAGTTTTCTATTTTATGTATGTTTATTTTCAGAAGGTAGACAAGTAACAAGGTATTTTCAAAATTTATAGTACCTATGTTACATTGTGTTGCGCGTAAATTAAGTACCTACTCTGCTCCACAGACGAATTAGGGATATGCTCTGCTCTGTGGTTTTTTTTTTAAACTTCGCTCCTCTTCGCTCGTATCGAGCAGGCAAAGAATATACTCTGTGGTTGCACGCATTCGTATATAGTCTGTGCTGTATGTAGAGTAAGTTTTGATCCCTTTTTTTTTGAGATGCTTTACTGACTTGGATTCTAGTTCTTGTATGAGAGTTTTAATGAGTACCTATAATATGTTTTGTCTGGGTACTAGAATTTGTGTCTATGTCAGTTGACCATGTAACTCCCCTTTTAGACAAATCAATATGCCTTTATCACCCCCTTATTGAAAAATTGCATCAACTCTCACACTATATATTATATAATTACTGGACTTTTAAGGCGCTGCCACACATATTTAATAGTTTCGTCAAGTTTCTTCAGCTTTCTAATCCAGTTTCTTCAGTCCATTTCGTCGAATCCATATAAGGATATATCTAGGTTCCAATTAATATTAGAGACCAGACAGTTTTAAATCGCTGCCGTCTTCGACGTTTAAAAGTTGTTCTAGCGTGCTTCCCATGTCAATCTGACATTGAAGGCAATGACACTGCAGACCGATTCGCTAAAGATGCCACCGCTAGCGGCGCCTTAATCATTGATATAGTCACATGACCTAAGATATGGCAAAACATCGAATGACCTCATTTTAAGAAAGTAAATGAAAGCAATCCAGCAGTATTGTAGGAAGGCTTTACGCACAAACTCAAAAGGAAGTCCCTACAAAAAACCGTTATTTTTTTAATTCAACCAGGCCTTTAAAATTTGTACATCTATTTATCAGTAACATCTTTGGTTTGGTTAAAAACAGCTCTCTATGTGAGTGTGGCGTGGAATCTTCGTCCAAACCACATTCACATTGTACAGCAGACCGCAATTTTTCAACTGAGGCAAATATTCATGTATGTATGATTTCATTGCCCCTTGTCAATTTAAGTGCCTTCTTTCTTATGTTGATTCACCTTTCATCAAAATTCTTTGACATTTATCTTACAAACATATAAAACTTTAATGTGTATTTATTTTCTGTTTTAGATTTTGCGTGCTAAGCTTTATTTTTATGTATTTTAATTTAGACAGTTATTCACTGTCTTAATTAAAATACACACACACACACAGTACAATATTTTATTTGTTTTGTGTGCTAATTTTATTTTTATCTACTTATACTTTCTCGGCCTGAATAAACAATTGACTCGTTCACGATTTAAAAGAAAATAGTATTCTATCCGACAAACACTCGTTTGAAACACACGGTGAAATTCCATTCATGAAGAAAAAAGTTGATCTTCAGTTTGCGTGGTTGTGTTTTCTTTGAAGGGAAAATATTACAGTTTAAGTGGGTGAGATTATGTAAATAATCATCACATTGTGGTTATCATTTTTGGTAAGTATTTAGCGTATTGTGTACATATCTGTGTATCATGTTTTTTTTTTTTTTGTTATTCTTAACCCGGTTCTCCCAGACAGAGATCCAGACGATGATGACATCGTCTATAAAGATGAATCTACATCAGTTCCAATATCTAGTGGATATATATCGTTGTGTGAAGATGGATCATCATTTAGTAGTAGAGACAGAAATATAGTTGTCTTATCATTATTTTACGTTAGCTCAACTTAAGGCACCTCATCTGCTAAACATTAAAGATAATATATCTTTATTTACATCTTCTCTTATTGAAAATTATACCATTTAACTTGGCATCGTTGAAAGCTATAATAAATAACTTAACTACTACTACTTCCATATTCTCACAATGGACCAAGCAATTCAATGATATTGTCAAAGTATTCAGGCCAAGAAAGTTGATTTTTTATTTAAGAAAATATACTCCTTTTGTGGTTGTCAAAATAGATTATTTGGGGAGTAAAGGGGAGAACGAAAACACCAACTATTCGTCCCAAATGTCAACCCTACCTGCACGCGCCGGATGGCGACGGAGGGCAATGTGCTTCCGTGGTGCTCCCTGCTAGAAAACAAACAGGGCTCTGACGACCGAGTTAATGGCGGTATAACCATTCCCCCCACTGGACTGTTGAGGTTGAATATCAACCATAGATTTATATTGTAAAAAAAGAAATGTTGTTGTCATGTCTTCTAAACTAATATGATGTGAAATTGTTGAATTTATAAAAATACTGTTTTTCTTTAATGATGACCATATAATAAATAATTACTGTGTACTCTGGTTTTTATATTTAACATGGTAGCAGAGCGTGAAAACGGATTTTAAACAAGTAAGTTTAAAATGAATTCAAATAATATTGTGATACCGATTTTTGACGGGACAGACTACGCAACTTGGAAAATTAGATTATTGAAATTTTTAGAATTTAAAAAATGTAAAGATGTAGCTATACGAATGATAACCGACAAAGATGATACGACAAAATGGAATGAGATGGATGTACAAGCTACGAATTATATATACAGCGCAATTTCGAACCGTCAATTAGAATATATTCATGAAATAGACTCTGCTTATAAAATAATGTTAAAATTCGACGAAATGTATTTAAAAAAATCGACCGCGTTACAAATTGTATGTAGAAGTAATTTAGAAAAAATAAAACTAGAGAAATATTCGGATATTAATATTTTCTTTCACGAATTTGAACGATGTGTCAATGATTTGAAAAATGCCGGTGCCACGGTAACGGAAAACGAAAAATTAAATTATATGTTAAAAGCATTGCCAGTAAATTACAATTATATAGGAGATTTATTAGATATTTTGCCTGAAAAAGAAAAAACTGTCGAATATTTGCAAAGTAAAATAAAAATGAAATACATACAAAAAGTAGACGAAGAAGTGCCTGACCGATCAAATGCATTTAAAGTAGAGTCAGAAAATAAACGTAAATGTTTCAATTGCGGAAAGTTTGGACACGTACAAAAAGATTGTTGGCATGGAAATGGTGCTCATGGACGAGGACATTATGGTCGAACTAAAGGATATGGTCGAGGAAATTATAATTATGTACAGAATAGAGGTAGAGGAAATTATTCTAACGTAAATAATTATAGAAAGAGTTTTCACACGTCAATTGTTAATAATTCAACTATAACCAGAGAGGTTCCTAACAAGGCAGGACAAATAAATTGGCTTCTAGATAGTGGATGTACAGATCACATAATTAATACCGACGAACATTTTGACAAATTTGTTATTCTGAAAGAACCAATTATAGTTAAGGTTGGAGATGGAAGAATTTTGAAAGCCACAAAGGTTGGCAGCATCACGACATATTTTCCTGTATATGCGAATAGAAATAAAATTATTATAGACAACGTATTTTATGTGAAAGAGATAAAAAGCTAATTTACTGAGTTATTCGAAAATTACGGACAAACATACTATAGTTTCGTCAGGATATACAACAAAGATATATGACATGAATAGAAAATTGATTGCAATTGCGAAGAAAGATGAGAGATTGTACAAAATAACTAGTTTTATTTGTAAAGAGATTGGCGTAAATACAGCGAATAGCAAAATGACAATGAAAGAAAAACTTCATAGAACATTTGGTCATATAAACTTCAAATACCTTGATATAATGTGCAAAAACCAAATTTTAGAAGGGATGCCTAAAGCATTAGAAAGAGATTTTATGAAATGTGCTATTTGCGTTGAAAATAAAATGCACAATTTACCATTTGAAAATAACAGATCTAAAGCTAGAGATATATTGGATATTGTACACACAGATGTTAATGGGCCACACAGAACGACAGGATATAAAGGCGAAAAATATTTTTTAACATTTATAGATGACTACAGCAAGTTGGCGAGAGTATATTGTATTCAATCAAAGGACCAAGTATATGAATGTTTTGTTGAGTATGTTAATGGAGATTAACGTCAAACTTGAGAAACACGAATTAAATAAGGATATTAAATACCGTAATTTGATAGGAGCTTTACTTTACATTAGTTCTGGTACGCGACCAGATATAGCTTTTTGTGTTAATTATTTAAGTAGATTTCAAAACTGTTATGATGAGACGCATTTTAAATATGCATTGAGAATTTTGAAATACTTGTATTTAACAAAGAGTCTTAAACTCACATATTATCAGAATTTAAAAGCAAATATTATGGATTGTTATGTTGATGCCGATTGGGCAGGTGATGTCATAGATCGTAAGTCTACCACTGGTTTTGTTATTCGTTTGTTTGGTAACGTTGTGTATTGGAAGTCAAAGAAACAAAACAGTGTCACGAAATCTTCCACGTTTGCTGAATACATTGCGTTATCAGATGCTGTTACTGAGATTAGTTTATTACGTAGTATTTTAGATGATGTATTTATAAAGTTAGAAAAACCTGTAAATATTTACGAAGATAATTCAGGTGCTGTTGCTATTGCGAAATTTGGTAATTTTACAAAAAATTCGAAACATATTGAAGTGCACTATCACTATGTTCATGAAAATGTAAAGAACGGAACTATTGATATTATAAAAGTAGATTCGGAAGATAATGTTGCAGACATTCTAACAAAGTCTTTAGGAAACATAAAGTTCTTTAAATTCAGACTGATGTTAAATATTGTTTAACATGATATATTACTATGCTTATAATATTTTTGTTTATTAATTTAACATTATGGTTACGTGTTGTCATATAAATCTAAGGAGGCGTGTTGAGGTTGAATATCAACCATAGATTTATATTGTAAAAAAAGAAATGTTGTTGTCATGTCTTCTAAACTAATATGATGTGAAATTGTTGAATTTATAAAAATACTGTTTTTCTTTAATGATGACCATATAATAAATAATTACTGTGTACTCTGGTTTTTATATTTAACATGGACAACCAGTTGGATGAGGCTACAGCAACCTTGGAGTCTAAATACCTCCAAAAATGACTGATACAGAAGGAAATTGGGGCCCCACTGTAATAATAATGCCCTTAGTATACCATATGACATGTCAAATAAAAGTAGCAGTGGTAAGCCATGTGGACCGACTAGCACTCGGCGTTGTGGAGCTGCCAGGCTCAACAATGTTAAATTGACTACTGGTGAAGATACAAATCCGAGCAGTATGAAGATAGTCAAGAGGAAAGAAGAACATTTGAAGATAAGTACATGGAACGTTAGAGGTCTAAACAAACCAGGTAAATTAGAAAATGTTATGGCTGAAGCCACAAGATTGAAAATTAATATATTAGGATTAAGTGAAATTAAATTAACAGATAGCGGTAATATTTGCAAAGAACGGTTCACACTATACTATACGGGGAATCCAGCACATGTCAAATCTAACTATCACGGTGTCGGTTTTTTAATAGAGAATGAACTGAATAAGTATGTATCAAATGTTATCCATTTTTCAAATAGATGTATGATGATCAAATTAAACGCGCATCCATTTAATTTAAACATTCTTCAACTATATGCACCAACAGCTGAGAGTGATGATCAGGAGATTGAACAATTTTACGAAGGAGTGAATGAAGTATTGAAATCAGTAAAATCACAGGAAATTGTCATAGTAATGGGGGATTTAAATGCAAAGGTAGGGGAAGGCGAAGTTGAGGATATAGTTGGGAAATTTGGATTGGGTACAAGGAATGAAAGAGGGGAAAGGCTTATAGAGTTTTGCGAAGAGAAAAGATTAGTCATTGCCAACACATGGTTTCAGCATCCGCCCAGGCGATTATATACATGGCGTTCACCGGCTGATAAGCCGTCCAAAATCGTTAGGAATCAAATTGATTATATCATGATAAATGAAAGATTCAAAAACTCTATTATAAATGTAAAAACATTTCCGGGGGCGGATATAAAATCTGACCATAACCCTCTCATCGCAAAAATTAAGATTAAATTAAAGAAAATTAAATTGAAGCATAATAAACAACCTAGAATAAACCTAGAACTCCTTAAAGATAAATCCATTAAACAGTCCATCAGTGTAAAGCTCAACAACTGTATTACTTCATTCTGTGCAAATGAAAATGATGCAAAAACTACATATGAATCACTCGCATCTAAAGTAAAAGAAATAACTATGCAATACTTAGTGACGAAAAACAGTCAAGGGAAGCGTAACGAATGGATGACAGATGAGATAATACAATTGATGGAGCAGCGTCGTCAATACAAGCATACAGACATAGATAAATACAAATATATAGATAAAACAATAAACTTTAAAATCAAAATTGCAAAGGAACAATGGCTCAAAGACAAATGTGCTGAAATAGAAGAATTGCATCGAAAACATGACACTTTTAATTTGCATAAAAAGGTGAAAGAATTCACAAATAAAAATAGAACACATGTAACAAGTACTTTAAAAAACAAAAATAATGTAATAATAGTTGATGAAAAAGAAGCGTGTGAGAGGTGGGAAGAATATGTTCAGGATTTATTTAGCGATGAACGACAAGAGATGGTATGGACACAAGAAGACAATATGGATGGACCTCCCATAATTAAATCTGAACTTATAAATGTCTTAAAACACATGAAGACCAGGAAGGCAATGGGGCCCGATGGTATAGTGGTGGACGTTCTTAAATTGTTAAATGAAATTAGTTTAAATGAAGTGCTTTTACTGTTTAATAAATTTTATGATTTTGACGAAGTGCTACCGGATGACTGGCTCCTCTCAATATTCACGCCTCTACCGAAAAAAGCCAACGCTAAAACTTGCGATGAATTTAGAATGATCAGTGTTATAAGCCACTTTTTGAAGATATTTCTGAAAATATTACAGGGTAGAATATATAAGAAAATTGAAGAAAATATAAGTGAGACTCAGTTTGGCTTTAGGTCTGGACTAGGCACAAGAGATGCATTAACTGCAATTTCAATTTTAGTTCAAAGATGTTTGGATGTTCAAAGGGACGTTTACATTTGCTTTATAGACTTTGAAAAAGCTTTTGATAATGTTAAACACGATAAATTAATAAATATTTTAAAATCAATTGGTTTAGATGGGAAAGATATAAAATTTATAGAAAAACTGTATTGGAAGCAAAAAGCAAAAATTAAATTTAATAACGTTTTAACAAAAGAAGTTAATATAGAAAAAGGTGTTAGACAGGGGTGTATTCTCTCACCCTGTTTATTCAACCTCTATTCAGAAATGATTTTCAAGGAAGCTTTCAACAATCTTAACCTAGGAATCCGAGTAAATGGCAAACTCATACAGAACATACGTTATGCCGATGACACCGTTCTTTTAGCTGAAAGTCTCGATGACCTTCAAATAATGCTAGATAAATTAAGTAATACACTTTTGGAATTTGGAATTAAAATAAACTGCAACAAGACAAAATTTTTGATTGTTAGCAAAAATTGTACACCCAGTGCACCTTTAAAATTGGGACTTAATATTGTAGAAAGAGTAAAAAAGTATAAGTATCTTGGTTGCTGGTTTAACGAGACATGGGAACCGGAACAGGAGATTAAGACCAGAATAGAAATAGCCCGAAGTAACTTTAACAGTATGAAGAAACTGTTCACTAATAGGAAAATTAACTTAGGATTGAGGTGGCGACTGGTGAAATGCTACATCCTACCGATACTGATGTACGGTTCTGAAAGCTGGACCTTAAAGCAAAAATTGACTGACAAACTGACAGCTTTTGAAATGTGGATCTATCGCAGGATGCTTAAAATTAAATGGACGGACAAAATAAGTAATGAAAGTGTATTAAAATTAATGAATAAAAACCTCGAAATTGTAGTAAGCATTAAAAAGAGAAAAGGACAATATTTTGGGCATATATATAGAAATCATAAATACAAATTGTTAAGATTAATTATTGAAGGCAAGATTGAAGGGAAACGAGGTCGTGGCAGAAGAAGAACATCTTGGGCTAAGAATTTGAGGGATTGGTTTAATGCTGGTAGCACAGAAGATATTATCCGCATGGCATGTAATAGAACGAGCTACAGACATATGGTCGCCGACCTTCGGAATGGAGATGGCACATGAAGAAGAAGAAGAAAATAGATTAAATCCTGTATCCTCTCGGGGCTCTGAACACATGTAACCTCTGAACCAATTGGGCAAGGAGGATCGGCCTCCCTCGTAACTTCAATATCAGCATCATCTGTCAGGATTAATATTAATAAGATTGGATTCATTGTCATTATTAAAGTTAAGAATATTTATTTTATCTCATTTTACATACCTCAGTCAACATCTCCAATAATTCATCACATAAATAAACTTTTTTCTGAACTATCAGGTCCCATTATCATAATAGATGATTTTAATATTTATAATTCAGCTGTGAGAAAACAGATACTCTCGCAGATCCAATTTTCGTCATGAGTGTTATAATGTCTTTCTTAAATGATGGCAATCCAACACGATGCACTCTAAGCTTATTTGAAAAAGTGAGTGCAATTGATCTGACATTTGCCTCTGTCAGCTCTATGTCTGTCCTCTATGTCACAGTTGGTATCTAAATGGTATCTAAACTTCTCTAAACTAATAGTCAAAACCGCTATTCCATTGTAAAAAAATTAAAGCTTGTAATATAGACATTCTAAAAAGACTAAATGGGACAAGTACTCAAAACTTTCATCCCAAATCATTAATAAATTCCTTTCCATGCCTTGTCCTAATAATATCGAAGACTGTTATAAATCTTTTAAAGACTCTATTAGCTGTACAGCTACTAAGTCTTTTTCGCTTATATCCAAATGGTATTGTGCTCGAAAGCAATTAGAATATTTAATTGGCTGAGAAGACATACAGGCGAATTGCGAGTAACCAAAATTTTCTACCTTACAATCTATAATGATTTTTTTCTAAAAACTTACTTTATTAAAAAAAAGAATAAAGTTGGCAAAAGTTCTGTTTCCCCAAAGTACAACCATCCGTTGGCTGCTCAAAGTAACTGAGGTTGGCTGGTATAAAATTAGGGTATTTCTTGGGTCTTTTAAAAATCAATTCCCACATTGTCTGTTAGACTCTGCCTGAACGGAGGAATTCACTCATAATTCGCTCTTCTCTAAGTAATGCATCGCAGATAGAGTGTGTTGAACCGGCTCTGGACGTCGACTACTTCGCAACAGTTCTACGTCTACCTAAACTACAGGTTTTTATAAAACTTCTATTTGTATGTCTTTGGTTAAAGGGGACATTGTGATTTCCAAAACTTTTATACAGTCAAGGTTCAGTACTGGACAGGATGGAATTATTTGTATTCTGATACTTCAAAAAAAAGTTCCTAAGATTGCGTAGGGGTATAAAGAGAGACTTCTGTGTTCATCAGAGCGTAGAGGGCTGATGGAGGCTGTGAATTACAATTTGTTATTGAAATTGCAAAGGTCAATAATATTTTACAGTTGTCTAAAGTGGCTTTTTAGCCTACTTTCCTGAAGACAGACAAATTCGTTGTTTGAAACATGTGTAGAAACTAATAGCCCTGCTAACAGTTAAGGCTCAGAAACTGGCAACTCAGCAAAATCTGACTCTGAGGACCATACTAAAATACGTCAGGAATGACATACTCTAAAGAGAATTCGACATCGATCCAGTAGAAGTTTTCATACCAACCGTAAGCAAATAAGAGACAAAGTCTAGTATCATACCCCTGAATGGAGAACGGTACCCAGAAGCCTCGTTTATAAAGAGGAAGGGAAATGAAGAATTATAAGACCATAAACCAGGAAGGTAGAAGAGTTGTATTTCTGGAAGGGTCCTACATAGCCAAGGCCCCTCTTGAATTCATGGGAGGTGTCAGATCCCACCGCAGTGGCTGTCGAGAGGGCTGTCGAGAAATTGTCAATAAAAGACAGTTACCTGCACCGCACCTTCTTCTGCATCGCTTTCACTAGGAGGAGTGATCGCTTTCACTACAAGTCACGAGGTAATTAGGACCAAGGCTTTAGCTGAGCTGGGTGGTAGGTCACATCGGTCGAACCCCCTCCATTGGTCTCGAGTCCGATATAAGCACATAGTTGCAGTAGTATTCAGAAGGTTCACCCGACTTCTCCTCCCCTGGTGGGAAAGAAATTTACATAATTAGTGTATAAGCAAGAGTCGAGGCGTGGGAGAAGTGTTGGCTATTTAATGTTTAAATAAGTGTTATATCCAACAAGGAACAGTAGCTCTCATTTCATTCACAAGTGAGATCCGCAATGAGCACAAGATACGTGAAATGTGTTGTAAAAGGCATGATACATAAAAAAATAAAGTCTTACTTTTTTTGTAATAATGGATTTTTTCGTTAAAATATAAACGACGCTTGTTCATTGATTATGAGGGGGGCTAATTGTGGTCATAGGTGTATTGAATAGGTATGCTTCCTGTTCAATCAACAGGTTTTAAGTAAGCCAGCAGTCATCGGATGGAGAACCCACTGTTCGATAATTGGATAAATAATACAATTACATGTTTTATGCTTACTTAGTTTTTATGATATAATGGAAGGATCGAACTATACTTGTTCATTGGCTATTAGGGAATTGTTTTTTTTTTTGTTAAGACAGCATAAAGCTTTACTTACATATAAATATAAGGTTTGAACTGCATTAATTGAGTATTATGCAATAAAAATATAAACTATGCAATATGATTTAATAAAAAAACTATTTATTTTCTATTTAGAGTAGATAATTGTAAAGTAAATAATCATCATCTCAGCCTATCGCCTTCCACTGCTGGACATATGCCTCTTCAATCGATTTCCAAGGCGAAAATAAAATAAAATAAAAGTAAAAAATAGTAAAGAAAAAATATATTAATACATAATTGTAGTTTGAAAGCGCCCGTTTGTAAAAATGTAGCCGTTTCACACAAACGAAATTTGAATTTTACCATAAAGTAAAAAGTACAGTGGGTCTATCTGAGCATTGTCGCCAGTTGTCAGTTTCCGTTGTAAAGTCTTCAAGACACTAATCATCTGTAATCTATGAATTATTTTTTTGGATTTTGAAAGCAGTAAAACATAATTTTTAGACATAATTGCATTAAGTAATATTCTGGTCATGATATACATTTAATTTCGAGATATTATAAAGGCTCCCTAAAGAGTAAAAAAGAACTCAAAACCGTTGGTTTTGCTTTTTTGACCCAAGTAACCCGTGTTTATTTCTCATGCGGTGATATTTTGGCTTCACTGCGATTTCACGATGGATATAGACGTTAGTAAAGAAAATATACAACCTCTAAGGGGAGGCAGAAACCTTGTACAATTGGGAGCTGCGCTCCAAGCGCAGTCTGACGCTGATGCTCAAAAACAGCTGCAGCAGCAAAAGGAGTAAGATATATTGTTGAGAAACATATTTCTTTGATGTTGTATAAGATTCTGCTAACAATAGTACTTTAGAGTAAAAAGTGAAGTGACAGTACAATCTTTTTCCAGGGAACACGAAGCAGCAATAAGGCATTATCAGGGCCCAGACCCCCTAGATCCATGGTTCAATTATATTCAGTGGGTAGAACAATCCTATCCCAAACACGGTCACGAAGGCAATATTGACAAACTTATTAAAGACTGCTTACAGTTATTTGAGAAAGACGAAAGATATTTCCAGGATAGAAGACTTGTGAAGTTGTGGATTAAATATGTAAGAAGCTATTCTTCATTTATGTGCCTACAGTAATATAAACTGCACACAAAAAATAATCTTTTTGGGCTATATATTGACATAACAGTATTTGAAGAATGTCAATAATGTCAGGAGCAACTTTTTCATAAATTTTGGTCTTTTAGTCAATATCAATTAATTTGCAGGTGGACTGTCTTTCTAATCCATTAGAAATATATCAAAGGCTATACAACACTGGAATAGGAATAGAATGTTCTGAGTTTTATAGGGCATGGGCCTGTTACTGTGAAGAGTCTGGTGATTACAAGAAGGCTAATCAAGTTTATATGCTTGGATTACAAGCCAAAGCTCAGCCATTGGATGAGCTTGAACAGGCACACATGTGAGTTTATGCGTTTATATTAGATTATACATATTTATGTCAAAATGTTGACTTTAAGAAGCCAAAGGCTACCTAATGAAATGAGTGTAATTGTATGACAGGAATATTCAATATTCTTGTACACTAGAATATCTGAAAACAATTTTTAATAGTTAAATATTAATAAAAGAAAAGTTTGCCTTAGTTGGAAACTTCTTAAAAAATAAAATTACTCTTAGTAATGGTAAATCTGTTACTTTTATTTGTGCAGTGTATATCACTGTTAAGAAAAAAGGGATGTGTATTTTTTGGAACTACTGAAATATAACACATAATTTTTAACTCTCTTGAGTAGTTTATTTCTAGAATTGATGCTTGATGAAGTAGCTTAAAAACTTAGTGTATCTTTATTTTGACATATATACTTTTATAATCAATCAGTCTAAGTTACACAAGTCAAATTGAATTGAAAATTTGAATTCAATAGCTAGCTACAAACATATAAATTGCTTAATAATCATTAGTAATAAACAGAAGTGAAGTTCTACACCAGGTTTGTCTGCTTGAGTAGAGGTCATAACTATTTCTGGTGCCTAATAGCAGTTTTCAACTTATCATATTTTGGTGTAAATCGTAAGACAGGTGGTGAAATTGTTGTAGGATATTCTGACTTTATATATTATGTCACATAGTGGTAAGATACACTGTAGTTTTAGTTCAAATTGTACTATATGTAATAGTTGTTGTCAAACAACAAACTTAGAGCAATATTAAAAAATGTGCCAAAGTCCTACCATGTAGTCCCAAACAACTGTTGTTCTTGTGGGGGTTATAGATTTGCTGCAAAACTCACAGGAAATACATGAACTAGGTGACTGTGACCAATTGCCATCTGGTGGGCAATCTGATTGTTTCTAAATATATTGTAGTGTATAATTTTCAGTTGGAAATAACACTATTGACATGACTATTGACAGGAAATAACATAAAATATTGTTTGCCACCAATAACAAAAAAAAAATTGCTTAAGATGTGCACATTGAGTGTGCATGTTCGATTTGCACCAACAATGATAATGCTATTGTTAGTATGCTCACAAATGGTTCTCAATTTGTGTTAGCAAGCCCATGGTAGAACTTTGAACAATGATATTAGTATTGTTGCTGCAAAACAGAATTTGCTCTGGATGTTCTTGTTCAGATATCATACTAATCAACTTCAATATAATGAAGATTAAAAAAAATCTGTGTTTATAGGAACTTCCAATTGTTTTTCGCTCAAAGAATGCTTCATGATGACTCTCCTACCAAAAGAAAAGCAGCTTCAGCACTAGCTGAGACAAGAATGGCTCTAACATCATTGAGGTCTTTTAAGAGACGTAACATAGCAAATGTACCAGTTCATCGAATTGGTGATAATATTAAGAGTAGTGTTCCTGGTGTAGTCAGGCAACAAGCAAGTAATTATGATAATAGGATGCCCAACTCTAACTTAATGGTTAATGTCTTTGAGGTAAGCATTTTACTTTATTGTTTTTGAAGTACCTGAATGCATGTGTTATTAGTGTTACAAGTATAAAAACTTTAGAACAGGCAATAGAAAAAAGCAGTAATCAATATATTTTTTTTTAAATCTGGTATTTAACCTTGTTCATGATCTATATACATTAAACAAGTCACAGTTAGTTACATCACTTATAAGTGATGAAGTGAAGTTACATCACTTATAATGACTCTAGAACAGCTTAACTGATTTTGATGAACACCTACTTTTTGGAATCTTCTATCAAGAATAACAGAATAATTATTTAAATATTATAAAAATAGAGATAAAATATTATTGAATATAACATCTATATTGGAATCATACCATTGTTTGCAGATAACAGCCCACTTCTATTCAATGACTATTGAAGATGCCATAACAGCTTGTATATTATAAAATACCAGTACTATACATATTCTAATATTTTATACTGATCAAATCGTATTAACAGTTCTACTGTGTTTGTCAGTAATGCAATTCAATGTATTTTTAACTAAATAATTTTGAAGTATTAAAGTTTGTTTTATGGCATGCAAGAAAGAGCACTGTGACATATGTGTATTGATTTAATATTGTTATATTTAAATTGATATGACTTATAGTTTAAAAAAAATTTGAACTTATGACCTTCATTTCACCTTCTTTCATACATACACATCACATCAACTTTTATAAGTTGTGCACATTCCATTGATCAGGAGTTCTATTTCAGATGACTCTATTTGTAGGAGATTAAGTGACAGCAACTTTGTTAATGGTGGATTGGCGTTAGTCACATAATGATACCCATTGAGACAGAATAAATAAAAAGTCATAACCTGGGCAAAAGATTAATAAGACATTTGCATAAATTTTGATTAAACTGTGTGGTTAAAATTTAATGAAAATTGCTAATATGAGTATAGGTATGATATTTTAGGAATCTTTTTAGTAACTTGATTTGAATAATTTCTGTTTTTTATTATATTAGTGAAGTTGCTCTTATTAACACAAGAATTAAAAATTTGGTCTAAAACTTTGATTAATTCATCTATGACAGACTGAATTATATGAGTTGATATATCCCAGAAATCTTTTACTTTCTTATTGAGTAAACAGATTTTTTTCACAATGTAGTAGCATCAACATGGCTTAATTTAAATGACACTGCAATTATGATGGAGATGAGTTAAGATTACCGATAGTTAAAGCAATAATTTGAGAAAAATAATCAACAAATGCATTAGCAACCGCATCATCTGGCAATAATCTTCTTATTCATTATTTCAAAGGAGAATTAGTTGAGAACTCCTGGCTGTTCCTGTATCCTGCTTCATTATATTCCATGTAGTCTTAACTTTGTTTTTTTGGGAAATTTATTTTGTTAGATATGTATTATTATTTGGCAGTTTTTGTATATTCTTTAACATAATATAGAAAGACAAGGTCAACCAAAGTTATTTTTAAAGCATAGAGTTTAAATAGTGTCCTCTTTTACCTTTAATATATTTCACAACCTTATAAATATATGTTCAAATATATGATTGTTTACATTTTCAACTAAATTAAATAATTTATTACATAAACAATTGACATCTCCAATTAACAGTCGGCAAAGATGTGGTTTGAAATGTCATTGTCTTTTTGAATTTACTTAACAGTAGTTATAGGTTTACAAATCACTTTGATACCTGGGGAACTGCTATAATTATAGGTGCACTAGCAGACTCCAAAGCCATTAATGTCAACTTTCTGAACCCTATTTAATAAAGAAGAAGAAGAGACATTGTGTTGTTTGATTTAATTTAAAACAGTATGATCATTACACAGTCAAAAGCCTGTTTACAGAATATACCTATTATTAGATCCTGTTTACGCACTAAAAACGTGCTTAAGTAGTGGCAACGCCGGTATCTCTAGTTTTATCAGATATAAAATGAATGATTTTAAAAATATAAAGGGATATAATAAATAAACTACAAATAAAGAAATATACAGATAATTAAACACAAGAATAACTCAAATAAAAAGAAAATAGTAGTGTGTACAGCATGCTTGGAGACTGCAAATATGATTTTTATAGATCAAACATTATTTAGAAATTGATAATATTAACTACTGGTAACATGTCAAATACCAATACTACGACTCAGTTGTTATAGGACCAACGAAGTATCTTACGTTCATAAACAATGATAAATTGACTTACATAATACAATAAAATGCTGCTTCAATGGCTCTATCTGTCCGCGACGCCGACATAACCCACAAACTTCATGACATAGGGCATTTTTTTTGTTATTTTAATAGGATGCACCATCTACATCCCATGGAATACCTGTTGTGGAAAACCCTGGCTCAGCATCATTAGTACAAGCATGCAGCAATGTGGAAAATGAGAAGGAAATAGGCATCTGGACTAATCCTAAGACAAAGATGGTTCATTCGAATGTAGTTCCCCATCAACCATTACCATTTACTCGTAAGTATATAATGTTTCTAAGTATAACGTCTCTTTCTTTCGTATTTTACTTTTCCTGTATGGGAATGTTGAAAGTAACCTAACCTAAATAAATAGGTACATTTTAAAGATAGAGCATATACTCCCAATAGGTACAAAGATTGAAACAAAAGGACACAAGGAGCGTAAGAATCTCCACACCAATCGTTCCTCTGCTACTATGCATTTAGCACCATCTTACTAAAATAGTAAATAAATCAATTCAATGTTGAGTTTCCTGCTGATATATTTGCCTGTTACTCTAGGACCTTTCAGCTCTGACAGCCATCACTGTGAACAATCTCCACTACCACTTGTAGTTCTCATTTCTTCAGGCTATGTCAGTGATCCTGATTCTTCTATGTATTTCTTCAATCCTGATTCGATAATGTAGAGAAAATCAATGAGCATGTCCAAGTTGCCAGAATCTGTTCAATTCTGTATTATGTTGTAGTTTGTTTCATAAATGTTATCCTGGAACTACTGAATAAGTTGGAACATTTACAAAAACTTGCAATCAAGATCATATTTGGTTTAAGCATATATATGTTTCAGTGATGGTCTAACTTAAGTGACCTCCGATTAAGTTGTCCTATAAGAATTATGTGTGTAATAAAGTATATATTTATTATATATTTTATATGTAATATTAAATTTTACATAAAATAGTACACCAGTAGTAAGAGTTATAGGTACATAGAGTTGTAAAAAGATTTAAATAAAAAATATTATGAAATCAGAAAACTTATAATAATTTATTTTTATTATAAATAAATAAATTACTACTAGAAATCTACCATTTTGAATCAGTAAAGTCGCCTCCATGCAAGTAGTACCGTAGATGCCATCATCTATTGGAGAAGTTTTGAAATTCATGCAAATAAAAAGACATCTAGTGATATTACTTTGTATTATTTGACTATGCACAACTATTCATCTGTCTAACAAAGTCAATAAAATCGCCCCTGCCGAAAGATCATTTACGAAATTTCTAATTCTTTTTTGTCAAACATTATAAGACACCCATAATGTAAAGCTGTTTTGCCCTTGTGCTTCATTTGATCTTCCCTTATAGAAAAGGATTAAAGTTTTATGTGACTGTATCCAATTTTGTTTTTCAGCTTATGAAGATGAAGATGATGTTCTAAGGCTGCCACAAAATCACATGGCGTATTGCCCTGATGATTTGTCATGGCCTGTGCCTATATGTATAACTGATACTACAGATCCTACCAAGATACCTTGTTACAATAAATCAGAGGTATGCTTTACTAGTTGATGTAGTTATTTGAATAAAATACATTTTTATAAACTTTCCATATATTTGTACTTTGTTTTCAAGGTTTACGTTAGTGATAAAGAGTACAGCTTGGAAGAAATCAGATCACGAAAATATAAACTAGTAAAGAAACAAAAGACTGAACTTCCTTTGGAAATAAAAAATCATCCATCACACAAAAATATAAATGAAACACTTGTACAATGTAGTGCACTGGAAACATTAGCAAATTACGCTTTAGATAGTGAACATGATCATTTAGGTCAATTGATGCCATTGACAATACCGACGTTGCAAAATATTACAAAGGTGACAAACATTCACTCACCTGGTGAACCAAAAGTATTAGTTAATTTAGATTCAAAAGAATTCAGTGAACTCAGTGTGAGAGAGAACAATGAAAATCAAAAGCTTACTCATTCAATGGCTGAAAAGGATCGCAGTATTGGAAAATATCCTACCGCTGATAACTTTCCGGCGGAAAATGGCGGGACAAATTATGGCAAAAATAATCTAATGGAAGAGTTTAACAGAAGTTTAATGGGAAATCTACTAGGCGACTCCGTGACTGTCAACACAAAGGAAGCTCGCTGGGAGCTTCGTAATTTATTTAATGACAATGGTACAATATTCTTTTATAATATGTATACTTATAAAATATTGCTATTTACAAACTTTTAAATTGTTTACCTATATATTTATATAATATTTCAACTCTTCATGAGATACTAATAATTATGTTTTGCAATTACGCTTATATTGAGTATATACGAGGGGAGGTCAAAAAGTTCGCGGAATGACTGGGAAAAAAGATGAAATGATACATTATGTTATTTTTCCTTTTCAATATATTCCCCCTTAACACGAATACATTTTTCGGATCTGGCATATAACTTATTAATACCGTCGAAAAAATAGGTTTTGTCTTGGGCGTCAAAATACGCCGAAATCGCCGACTTGACTTCATCATCGTCTCTAAATTTTTTTCCACGCAGCTCTTTCTTCATCTTTGGGAATAAATAAAAATCGCTAGGGGCCAGGTCTGGACTGTAGGGTGGATGGCGTAGTTGTTCAAAACCGCATCGATGAATGGCAGCCGTCGCAACATGACTCGTGTGAACGGGCGCGTTGTCGTGCAAAAGGAGTACACCTTTTGTCAGTTTTCCTCTTCTTTTTTCTTTAATAGCTTCTTTTAATCGGTCCAATAGGGAAGCGTAGTACTCTCCCGTTATAGAAACACCACGTTCTTTATAATCGATCAAAAGAATACCTTCAGTATCCGAAAAAATAGTCGCCATGATCTTTCCGGCCGATTGCGACACTTTAAATTTTTTAGGGTGTGGTGTGCCTTTTTTGTGCCACTGCATCGACTCCTGCTTTGACTCAGGCTCATAGTGGTGAACCCAAGTTTCATCACCGGTTACAATTCGGGCCATAATTTCTTCCCTATCTTCTCCACAGCGGTCCAAAAACTCGCGGGAACAGTTGACGCGCTCACGTTTTTGCAGCGGCGTGAGCATTCTCGGGACCCACCTTGAACACACTTTACTCATGCCAAGATGTTGATGAAGAATATTTAAAATTGTGGTTTCTGATACTCCAACTGATGCTGCAAGTTGTTTCTTCTTCAACCTTCCGTCTTCCAATACAAGTTTTTCAACTTTTTCAATGATTTCCGGCGTAGTGGCCTCAATGGGCCGTCCAGGTCGAGGATCATCTTCAATTGACTCCCTTCCTTGCTTGAAAAGGCCGTGCCATTTGTAAATCATGGTTTTACCAGGAGCAGAGTCTCCGTAAACAGCTAACATCTCTTGCAAAATAGTTTGAGGCGTTTTTCCTTGTTTGGTGAGGAACTTTACGACGGCGCGATGTTCAATTTTCTCCATAGTGGCTAGTTTGTTCCCGATTTACTTGTTTACTCGTTTGTAACTCGAAAGCTAATGACCCAATTAGGCTAGAAATTGGCATATATAGTAATTATGAGTTACTCAAGTAGCGGCTACCTGGAGGAGCGACCTCACCCCCGCCAACCCCGCCATTCCGCGAACTTTTTGACCGCCCCTCGTATATCTTAATATTGTACAAGTGAAGAGCCTTTTCAGAGTTATCTAAAATGCTACAGATCTTGTGATTCGCTGTGCACAATGTATGCCATGTTTGGTTACAAATGTGGTTATACACTAGACAAATTTTATATTAGTAGACACTAATATAAAATTCGTCTTGAGAATAGTCATCATGATAAACATTCTCTCACTCTAATAATACCTTGTTTAATAGAACCGTCTATGGTCCAGCCAGTAGTACAACAAATTGAAGTTCCCAACTTTGACATTCACGAAGATCGTTCCATCACAATGGCTTTAAATACTAAAAGGAAACAAGAAATAGCTGATGTACGAGCACTTCCTGATGATAAAGAAAATGCCAACAAGTTTCCTGTACCAGTTCCTGTGGTATCTCAAAATGTTTGTATAACTATTATCAAAAAAGCAAATATTATATTTAAAGAATTATGAACTTATTGACATTTTTGTTGTTTACAGGTGAATCGAACTGCTTATTATGAAGAACCATCCTGTACACAAGTTTTCAATTTCAATATAAAAAATGCTAGTACACCAAATATGTCACAATTTAAGAAGCCCAGTAGTTCTGTCGACTTGTCTACCAAATTTCCTAATGTGCCCAAGTTCAATATGGATGGTAGTGTCAGTGAAAATGTAGAAGTTGGTGTTGTGAAAAAAGATGATAATTCTCGACAAATAAGTGATCAGCATGCAACAGTTGATCATCAAGGCGGTGGACTTTCTGTTATTATGGAAGCAACTAGGGAATATAATAGGTAAGACACAAGACAGAATGATTATTAATATGTGATATTTAATCATTTATGTTATTTAGGTATATTAAGGTGGTTTTTAGGGGATTTTAGGACACAGATGACTAATATAAATATTTTTTTCAGCAAATCTGGATCAAGTTCTTCGGGTCAATCAACAAGAACAAATTTTACAGGATACACAACAAATTTTGACTCTATGTATAATAACCATAATGATCCTTCCCAACAACCCACAACATCTAAACGAAGTTCAATTTCAGCACAAACAAGATTATCTAGTGGACAATTCACTCGGGTTTATCCTCATAAACGCGAACAACCTGAACTTCCTCCTACAGCCGTGCCTTATCATTCTCATGACCATCAATATCAAAAGCCAATGAATGCTAATTATAATGGTTATTCACCACAAAGGACATTACCTCCACACTATCCACAAAACTATAGTTACCAAATGGGTTACTCTAACAATCAGATGATGCATCCACAGCAAGGTTATGGCAGTCCTAATCCTAATCCTTATCATCGCGTACAACATAGTGGAATGCAGAGTCCTCATACTATGAGTCCTTCTATGAATCCAGGTTATCAAAACTCGCCTTATTCTAATCAAATGGCGTATCACAGTCCTGGTCATGTTATGATAAGTCCACATGCATACGCAGCTCGGCAAGATTATCAGTACCCCGTTCCAACTGATAAACCAAATATGTATCCTAGTCAACAACAAACTCCTGTACCGCCTATTCAAAGTCCTGTAGCACCTATCCAAAGTCCTGCACCACCTGTCCAAAGTCCTGTAGCATCTATTCAAAGTCCTGTAACACCTGTCCAAGCCATCGTTCCACCAGCCCAAACTATTGTACCAGCAGTCCAAAGTCCACCACACCAGCCACAGTATCATACTACTCAAAGCTATCAACCTGAAATTCATTCTGAAGATAGTAGAGATTCTGTTAGTAAAGAAAGCAGAATCTCCTCTGTGTATTCCAGACAATCAGACTTTCAATCAGATGGTGGTGGCATGGATGTTGATAGCGAAAATTCTATGGAGTGTGGAGCTTTCAAATCTACCCATTCTATATCCTTAATCGAAACAAGTGATATTCCGAGACCTGCAGACATAGAATTCCCCAAAGTTATTGATCCTTTCAATAAGAAAATAATCTCTTCTTTGTTAGAATATGTTAAATTTCCCAATAAAACTCATGCAGATGGCTACATTGAAGTCAGATCTGTTCCTAAATTGCAACCTGCAACAGTTATAACTGTTGGCAATAACAAATTCTCTATTGAAAAACAACTCGGAAAAGGCAACTATGGAGCAGTATTTCTATGTCTTGATATCAATTCAAATAAATCTGTGGCTGTGAAGTATCAAAAACCTAGTCGCCCATGGGAATTTTATATTTGTCAGGAGATAAAAGCAAGGATAAAGGATCCTTTTATGGTAAGTTATAAAAAACAGTTCATTATTACTTGTCAAAAACAGAGTAAATATAAAATTATTAATTCAAGCAAATATTTTTTTTTATGTTTAATAACAATAAGTTATTGTTAAAACTTAGAATTATTGAATCGTTGTTTTAAATTGTATTGTATTAAACTAATATTTTTTTTCTTAGCTTCCAGGTTATATGGATATAAACACTGCGTTTATTGGAGAAAATGCTAGCCTATTCGTATCAGAGTATTCAAAATATGGATCTCTGCTAGATGTTGCCAATAAAGTGAGAGTTGCTACCTCAAAATGTATCAATGAGTTTATAGTCATACTTTTGACCTCTGAAATGTTGTCTATAATACATTACTTGCACAAAGCTCAAATTATACATGCTGATATAAAACCAGACAACTTTTTACTGATGAAAATGTATGTAAAATAAAACCAATTTGATTCATAACTTAAGAATGCTGATTAAAAATTTTATTGCAACAGTTGGATTATAATTGTTATATTTTCTTTCAGTCCGACTCAAGAGTGGAGGACACCGTCCTTACAGTTGATTGATTTTGGATGTGCAATAGATATGTCGTTATTTCCGGAAGGTACAACATTTAGAGAAGTAAGTATTTTGATATATATCAAAGTTGATATAGTCAAGATACCACTCTGGTGGTAGCGTAGTTGTAATTTAAAGTTGAGACTAGAGTTAGTTAAATCTCATGGGTTGAAATGTTGACATAAGATATTACATTATATCGACGATCCCTTCGTAGGTCATGTCGAAAATTGTAATTTTTTAGGGTTCCGTACCTCAAAAGGAAAAAACGGAACCCTTATAGGATCACTTTGTTGTCCGTCTGTCCGTCCGTCTGTCAAGACCCTTTTTCTCAGGAACGTGTGGAGGTATGAAGCTGAAATTTATATCAATTACTCAGGTCTACTGTCCCTTGAAGCTGTGAAAAAATCAAACTTCTAAGCCAACGCAATCAAAAGATACAGCCGTTTATGCCGCAAATTTTCGACACTTGCAAGGGAATCAAAACCTACAGGGTGCCTAATGAACTTCTAGCAAATGCAAGATTTACATCATTTTTAGTGTATTTTTATGTTTCTATATATTGTATAGCAAAAAAAAAATGTTTTTCTTTAAGCATAGCTTGTACTAAAAAAAATATTTTTTTTACGTCAATACCACCTTAATTTTTTTTATTGTTTATTTATTTAGAGCAGGCTGTCCACCTGATGGTAAGTGGTGACATTACATATGTGATCCTTGTGAAAATCACAGCAAAACTGCCACCTCTACAAAAATCACATTGTATGTTGCTAACTATAAATGTTGCTATGTTTATAAACTTACAATTTGATTTTACATACACTAATGCAAACACTGCTGTTTTGCGACAGAAATTGGTAAGACGGATGTACCCAAGCAGGGCTATTAGTATACTCGTAGTATCTACCTCTGGTAAAAATATTTTATGTTCATTGACTTATTATTTAACAAATTAAGTATTGTAAACAGTGTTGTAAGTGAAGTGGGCTTATGTGAAAGACACAGTTGATATGGAGTCTACTAAATCCATAACAACCTTAAAACTCCTAATCAATGAAATAGACCTGCCATTTTGCCAAAAAGTAATTTAAAACTGCGATTAATGAATGAATCAACATCTGCAACTTTATTAATTTAATTTAATTATTGTCATAGAAATACATTGTTTTATTTTAATTAAAAAAAAGTTCTTGTTGAAAAATTGTTTATTAATATCAACTTGACTTCTACTCATTTAAGAATTCTCCTTGATAAGTAAGTATTTTATAACGAATTTGTTTTGTTTTACAGCTAATCGCCACAGAAGGCTTTACATGCACTGAGATGCGTGAAAGAAAGCCGTGGACATACCAAACTGATCTGTATTGTCTGGCCGGAACCATTCACGTAATACTTATGGGCAGCTATATGAAAGTAGTCAACCGCTTAGGCCAATGGAATATAGATAAAAAACTGCCAAGGTAACTTATCAAATAATTTTCATTGTTTCATTATATAAAATATGTATGTTCTATTTTAGCCAATAAACTACAGTGCTTGTATGACTGTGTAGTTAAGTGTTTGACTTGTTATCAAGACTAAATATCATGAAAATAACTTAACCATATTTTTAACAGAAGGGCCATGTCAATCAGTTAAGCAGACCTGCTTGTTTCACTCCCGCATTTTTAAGAATATTAACTAACACATCGGCTACGTATTATTAATGCAGATATTATGTTATTCGAGTGAGCATCTCTAACCATCTACATAACTTTCAATTTTCAGGTACATGAAGGTGAGTTTATGGGACAAAATATTTACGACATTACTTAATGTTTCCGATTGTAATAGTCTACCAGATATAATGGATCTCAAGAGTGAAGTAGATAGTACATTGAATGAAATTGACAACATGAGTTCTCAACAACTGCGTAATTTTGCAAATGTGCTTAAATCTAGGTAGAAATTGTAAACCACCTTCAATGTATTTATTGCATTTAGATGTATTGGCAAATGTAAAAATAGACAAACTGATTATGTATTATTGAAACGTAGAAGTATAAATTATTATTAACATTATTCATTTATAGAATGTATCTATATCGCCTTGTCGGTAAATGTTGCTCGTTTGAATTGAATAAAGCAATAAGTATTAAAATATCAGAATCTATCTGTCGTGTTTAGTTAAAATTGTGATATTTGTGATTTTGTCTTTGTTACTTTAGAAAACGTATATTATTATAATGTATGGAAAAGCTATTAACTTGTTAGCTTAGTAACGTTGAAACATTGCCTAAGTTTCTTTATTTTTGTACAACTAAATAAGACTTGCACATTTCACATTACTTGTTTCAATTGTAAGTAATAAATAATTACCTGGTTAAAACCTGAGTTTTCTTTGACGGCCATCTATGATATTAGATTATTTTAGTATCGCTCACAAAATAAGAAAAATGAATCCTCATTGTTACTTATTATATTTATTTGTTTATTCAAATTTTTAACATTAAAATAATATAGATATAAAACAATAGTATGCTGTCGGTAATAGCATACATTCAGTTTACAGTGCAGCAGCTATCAAGGTAACTTTTCTCATGTTATTTCAAATAGAGGAGCCACAATAAATAAAGTTCCCAAACCTTTCAGCTGTATGCGCCAGACGCTATTTTTCTGCAATTGATTCAAAAGATTCGTGACCGACAACAGTCTTCATAGTTTGATTCATTAGACACTGTTACTCTACCAGCTTACGTATCAGTTCCAAGATCTGGCTTTTTTTAGAATTGTAGGGACTGAAAGGCTTGAACTCACGGCAAGCACGGCTTCTAGGAACCTATCATTATACACGTCCGTACGAACGTAACCAGGTTTCAGTTGCGGCAGAGGTTCAATAGCAATTTCGCCATTGGAGTTTGGTGTTTTGGATCACACTATGGGGGTCTTATAATTCATCATTCTACTGTTTGGATTTGCTCGCGCTATACGTTTACTCACTACCTTCAGATCTGATGACATTTTTGATTTTGTAGTCTGCGTATCAGGCATAAACCAATAAAATTGTTAGTTACGCCTTCAGGATTTCCAGGTCCATTTTCGAGCCGATATTTATAGCAATAGCCATATTTTAATTGGTTAGCATTCAACCACGAGAGTTCTGGTTTCACTTTTAAATTGTCTCACTTTCAATTGACCAACGCTCTTTGTATTAAATTATTAAATTGTAAGACAGCGCTCTAGTGGGTTGTGGAAACACGTATAGACCAAGAAATATATTCATACGTCTATTTCTCCATTGGGAAGCATCAAGGTGGAGGAGTAAACCTAAATGCCCTTCAGAATATACAATTGCTTGTGTTTGATACCATTGTATTAAATAGGTATGCCAATATCCTATGCCATACACTTCCAATACGCACCCGTGTATTCACAACATTTGTGAATAGAAAGGTTAGTTTGTTGACAATAAACCAATACAAATCGTAGTAATTCTATAAAATATAATAAAGTAACAATATTATGAGTAGTGAGCACAATGCAAATTTCCTATTAATATACATAGTAACTACTCTCCGTAGTAGTAATCATTGCATTGAGGTAATGTCATTCAAATTAATTCAAATGTATCGTAACGTAGATCTTCAATATCTGGTTGTTACTGAAGAAAAGAAAATATCGTGCAATGTGAAGTAATGAGATACCTAATGGGAGCTTATTCTAGTTGCTTATTTAATAAGTCAAGTAACAATATTTAATGCATATTATAATTATACATTATTAAAAAAAATACATATCAATTTTCTTATTCTGCCCTATGAAATTTGATTTTATGTGTCCAGATAATATTGCGATTTAATGTCTAGATATTTTATTATTGGCACAGATGTCAATATAAGAATGAAAGTAATAAACAATATCTTAAAGCATGGGTTAAGCATTAAATTGTATACTTTAATATTTAAATGGATTTGTTGTGTTAGTATATATACTAAACATTACATAGTTAACTTTATCTAGGTTAAGAGTAAAAAACATTTTTATCCAGCTAATGCAGGATGTACTTTCAAGTCTTTCTTTTACTTTCTATACTATATCTCATGAAAGTTTGGTTAGCAAAGAATGTGGTAAAGGATCCTTCCATTCGATAAATTACAGTGATTATACTATTCATAATAATCAATGTCTAAGTATTAATTTTTTGTTCTGTCAATACATGTAGACTGTATTATTTGGCTGAGGAGATTGAAATAATTCTATGGTATTTCTCATCTGCTAATTTGAATAAAGGCAATAAAATGCTTTTGCTAGATTCAAGAACATCGCTAGGTATCTTCACTTACATTCAACAATTTAATTCTTTGTCTGAAACATATTTAGTAGTTACTGGGAGATTTGGGATTCCGCAAACCTTACACCAGCAGGAAAGCAAATAATGTGAAAAGAATATAGCCTACAAAATGTACATTTAGTGCACATTTATAAGCTATCTATATATAACTTTTATTTATATCTGATCAATCATTTAAAAATCTTTCCGCTTCCCTATTATAGTTTAAAATTATCTAGGAGCTACTTTCCTGCTGACATAATGCATACATTCCAGGTTCTAGATAAAAAGATTTTTGTGAAAAATAAAATCAGAAGCAAAAAAAGTTGCAATATTATTAAATAACAAATTAAAAATTCATAAACACTTAATGTTCTTTATCCTAATTATTAAATAAATTATAACCAAATACCTATAATGTACAAAACAAAAATATAGAATGTATGAAATAACATTAATTAATATTGTGATAATAACACTTGTATAGAAAGTGTCAATTTTGTTAACATTGTCCTAAGAAATTTAGCATGTGTATAACATAAGCTTTTACTAATTATCATTGACCCAGTTACTTTAAGAACTCCTCAAGGTACAAAGAAAATAAGTGAGTTGTTTAATCGAATGTCATCAAATGACTATTACTACACTATGTGCTTTCATTTTTATACCACAGGACGGAGTCATAATTTAGAAAAAACTAAGGCTAACAATATTTATTTACTTTGTTTTTCTAATCTTTGTTTTTTTCTCTCTTGATATTCTTGCACATTATCATATTTTCTCTTATACAACACCTTAATTGTTTCTAGACTCAACTTTGTGTCTACATTTATGGGTTTGTCTTCAAACATTTTAATTTTTTTCTCCAGTTGGAAACTTATCTTATTATTACAATTAACAAGAGACAAAATGGAAATAAGACAATCAACATCATCAAATATAACTAAACACTTATCATTGATTTTCATAGCGGCAGGAAATCTGTCTATTGTCACCATGTCTTCCTTTTTATGGGTAAATTGGCTATTTTGAGACACCAGAGTGTATATCAATAGCTTTTTAAAACTATGTAGTGCAACAGCCAAAATACTCGTGTTATCATTTAGTTTATCAATTGAATAGTGAACTATTGGTAAGGATGTAACATCAACACCTTCCTCATCCATAATTTTAGCGAAGTTTGTACCCAATTCTAGGTCATCCACATCTAGATACGCATCAATGTTGTAGCAAAGAGAACCATTGACATAATCCCAAATTTTGATTGTACCATCTCCCGATGAACTGGTTAAGAACTTGTCATTATGAGGTAGCATTTCAATGTGATTTACAAACTCTCTATGTCCTAAGCAGTATGCATGTATATTATATGTATTTGGATAATAAGAAACTCTAATTTTTTCATCTCGGTCAGATGTTATAACAAAGTTTTCATGACTTGTTTGTAATACATCCAAGAGTAAACTTAAATGACCCAAGAGCTTGGTTCCATTACTTTCCTGGTTAAAGTCATAGATAAAAGCATCGCCACTTTTATCAGCCACTAGTATTTGCTCATTATTAGGCGTAAACCTAATTTTGCTAGCACTACGTGCTAGCGTGAAGTTTGCATATTTTTGTAATTCTGGTAGCTTATATATAATAAGCTGCTTGGACACTGAGGTGGCTATTGCCAAATATTTATTATCTGAGGAAATACTGATATCTGATATAAAATCTTGTTGAAAATCTGGTTTACTGGGAATATTACAATACTTATGGGCCACAGAATCAAAGCAATCAATATCTAGGCCTCTTCCAACAGCCACCGTATTACCTTGAACAGCCATACAACTCATTCTGTATAGTGATCTGTTTTGATTTCGGAGTTAACAATCTGAGAACGATGTCGAAAAAGTAAGCGGTCCTTGGACACAACCCCAACAAATAAAAACGTTTTTGAGGTTATAAATTATTCTTCTTCTTCTTATTTTTGTAACTGGCAATTTACTTCTCTTCAAAACTGAGAATTACTGCTGCCATTTTCACGTGTTAATGGAATCACAGATTAGACAGAATATGGGAAGTTTTGTTGGATTAGGGCAAGGATTGGGCGTTGGGCGTTATAGGGGAAAATGTAAGGAAACAGATAATATAATTATAAACAAATATCGTGAAATGAAATAAATTTAATAATAGATTTACGATAAAATTTATTCGAAAGAGATAGAATAGATGATAAATTATAAGGAAGAGGAGCATTAAAGGATAACATAATATCATAAAGTGGTAAGGAGTTGAAAAAAGGGCAAGAGAAAAGGATATGAATTACATTACCTTCTGCAAGGCCGCATTTGCACAGTGATGAATCCAAAATATGAAGTTTTGCTAAATGGGAAGGACATGAACAGTGACCAAATCTAAGGCGAGAAATAACAGAAGAGACTTTTTTACAATATCGCAGCTTTGAAAACCATGGAGTAAGGGAGATTGTTGGATGGATTTTGCGGTAAAACTGAGCCACATGTAGATTTGAAGATTGCCATTCCTGGTTCCAATCATATTCTAACGACACGCGAGAAAAATCTGTAATGTCCTGAGCAAAAATGAACTTGTAGGAAGTAGCACCTTGCTTAGACGCCAATCTAGCTAATTTATCAACATTCTCGTTGCCTTGAATTCCCGAATGACCAGGAATCCAAACTAAAGTAATCTGCAGACCTTTATCTAAACTTTCTTTTAAAATATCTTTAACCATAAGTGGGAGAGGATTAAAAGAGTTTTTATTAAACGGATTCGATTGAACCAGTTGTAAAAAGCTTAAGCAATCGGTAAAAATAAAAGAAGCACAAATATTGTTTATATTTATATATCGTATGCATTCTAAGATGGCCAAACCTTCAGCCGTAAAGTTAGAAGTGAGGCTGTTATATTTAAATAATTTAAAATAACCAGTGGACTGTTGTAAAAAAGCAGCGCCTACAAAGCAATCATCAGCCGGAAAGAAAGAATGATCGGATATCTTAGAAGCATCTGTAAAAAATATTTCAGCGTTAGTAATATTTTGATTAACAAACGATATGAATTTAGCATTCGCTGATTTTGAATTTTTTGTAATACCTATTGAAGTGATAACAGACGGAGAAAAAATAATAGAGCTAAACTTTTGCGCAAAAAGTGGGTGACAAGGGAATCGACTGAAATTGCAATTCAATTTTTTAACCTTTCGGAGACTTTTAATTAAATATGGAATATCTTTATTTCGCCAAAATGAATTATTACCTAAAATTATATTATTGAGAGTATCTAATTTTAGAAAAAGTGGGTGATTCTCAAATTGCATTAACTTAAAAAAATATCTGTCGGCGAGATACTGTCTTCGTAAGTATAATGGGGGGTCGGCACATTCTGCCTGAAGGGCAACAATGGGAGTACTTTTCATAGCACCTACAATTATACGTAAGCACTTAGATTGCACATTATCAAATTTCTTGATAGCCGTTTTATTTACAGGAATTAATGAAAATGAACCGTAATCTAGGAGGCTCCGAATAATAGCATTATATACAAGTCTTAAGGTAAAAGGGTGGGCCCCCACCAGACACCAGATAAAGATCTTAATAAATTAATATGTTTTTCACATTTATCTACTATGTAATTAGTATGAGGAATGCCACTACATTTACTGTCGAATATTCTGCCTAAAAAGCGACATTCGTTATGTACCTGTAACCTAGAATTGTTAACACTGATTCCAACATTAGGAAGGGATCTTTTTTTAGAAAAGACTACTACAGAACTTTTTGTAACAGATAAAGATAAACAATGTCGGGATAACCATGAATATAAATTATTCAAAGAATGCTCTAGATTAGATGCAGCAACTGGAATAGAATAATTAGATGAATAAACTAAGATATCATCAGCATATTGAAGAATGCAACATGCAGGAGAAATTGACTTTTCTAAGTCATATGTGTAAACATCATAAAGAAGAGGACTCAAGACTGAACCTTGAGGAACCCCTTTCCAAAGCGTTCTGGGTTGTGAACAAGCACCCGGTAATCTTAATGTGATCAATCTGCCAGTAAATAAATTAAATATGAAATCAGAAAATGTGGGAGGGACTTTAAGAAGATTTAGTTTGTCTTTAAGAATTTTAAGGTTAACATTATCATATGCAGCTGAAATATCCAAGAAAGAGGCAACAACTGAGTCACCTCTAGAAAAGGCCAGTTGAATATCAGTAGAAAAAATACTAAGGTTGTCAGAGGTACTTTTACCCTTTCTGAAACCAAATTGAGATGCTGCTAATAAATTATTATGTTCCAAATACCATTCAAGTCTATTTTTAATTAAGTGTTCTGTTATCTTAGACACAGCTGAT
This sequence comes from Scirpophaga incertulas, assembly GCA_036419045.1. NCBI lineage: Eukaryota > Metazoa > Arthropoda > Insecta > Lepidoptera > Crambidae > Scirpophaga > Scirpophaga incertulas. The sequence goes on along the minus strand of CM071638.1, from coordinate 10,731,643 downwards.
GCTAATGCAATTGGTCTATAAGCTGATGAATCGGTGGGATCTTTAAAAGGCTTAAGAATAGGAATAACTATATGCTTTTTCCAACTAGGAGGGATATTTCCGTTAAAAACAATAAGATTCAGAATATCTAATAAAAACAATCGAGATTTAGATGATAATTTACAGATAAATGAATATGGAATGGAATCAATACCAGGAGCTGAATCTGATAAATGATCCAGAACATAATTTAACTCTATAAGTGAAAAGAAACTATTTAAATATGAGCTATTAGTATTTGAAGTATATAAATATGGCATTTCATCAGCATTTGGAACAAAATTAGGCGCCAGTTTATCCAAAAATGGAGTCACCCAATCCAAAGAAAAAGACGTAATTTTCTTAATATCTGCAGAGCATCTGTACCTTTTTATATTTCTCCACACAACAGACGAAGGCGTATCCGGGGACAAGGAGGCGCAAAATTTTTTCCAACCATCTCTTTTCTTTTTTTTAAGAAGACGTTTGGTAGCCGCAGAAATATTTTTATATTTAAGGTACGACTGAGTATTTAAAAGCACATTGCATTCCTTCTCTGCGTTATTTCTCGATTTAATAGCTTGCGTGCATTCATGATCCCACCACGGAGGGGACGGGATTTTGCCAATGGCAACATTTTTTAAGGTAAACAAGGAATCTGCAGTAGACAAAACAGCCGATATAAAATAATCGTATGAAAATAAAATATTTTCTGCATTGAGCTTAGGCATCATTAAAAGTTTATTTTCTACAGCAGAACTATATGTGTCCCAATCGCAATTTTTATCTAACTTATACTTTAGTAAAGGGGGAAGTAAAGGAACCGATTGGTTCTTGGATGGCAAAGATATTATTATGGGGTAGTGGTCACTACCATAAGATAGAGGAAGACACTCCCAATAAAGAAGAGAAGAAAATGAAGATGAACATAAAGAGATATCTACAAAACTTAATGATTGGCCGGGGTAAGCCCTTCGTGTAGCTGAACCGTCGTTCAATACACATAAATTTAAGTCATCAATGATATCTAAGAGTTGAATACCTAAGGCATCATTATTTGGTGCTCCCCAAATCGAGTGATGAGCATTAAAATCGCCTAGAATAATTACAGGAGACGGCAAGGACTGAATAATACTTTTTAAAATTGTAATAACTGAAATGTCCTTACAAGATATATACAAGGAAAGAACAGAAAAATCTGATAATTTAGCAGCAACTGCATTAATATGATTATTATTAAATGGAGGAAGAGGAATATAATTAAATGTTATGTTTTTTTTAATAAGAAGGGCAGCTCCACCCCAACCATCATTCCTATCATCTCTAAGAATTGTATAACCTTTGACTCTAAAATTCATACTTGGTTTCAACCATGTTTCTGAAATAGCAATGATAAAGGGATTATGAGTATTTACAAGATGGATTAAATCAGTATTATTAGATTGTATACTTCTACTGTTCCACTGGAGGATTAGATCCATGTTTAATAATTTTGTATATTGACATTGTAATGTTATTTATAAGTGTAATGGCAACGGATTCTGGTAGTGATGAGTTTAAAATAATATTAACAAGAGATGTTAGTAACTCATTCAAGCTGTCAGAGGTAACAGCTTCATGACCTTGAGATGAAGTTAAACCACATCCATTTTTAGGAGTGGGCAAAGCAAACTGATTAATCAAATCATTATGTTCAGTTTGATCATAGCCTTGAGAAAGATGTCTGTTAGGTTTTTTTTGTATAAAAACAGTTTTTTTATAACTTTGGATGACCGGAGAAGTGGAATTAGGAATAGAAGACGACTGTAACTGAGAATTAGAGGGGAACGAATTTTTTGTAATTTCAGCAAATGACCGTTTTGACGGGGCAAACTCTTTAGCAGCTTCTTGATAAGAAATTGAGTCGACAGACATTTTTTGCTTAATCTTATATTGTCTAACATGTTCTGGGCAGGTTTTATTTGTAGCCTCATGTGAACCCTGACAGTTAATACATAGAAGATTGGCAATTCTATCACACTCAGAACCAGTATGTTCTAGTGAACACTTATAACATCTAGGTTTGCTTCTACATTGAATCTGAGTATGCCCAAATCTACAACATTTGAAGCATTGAATAGTGGGGTAAGTATACTGCTCAACAGCTATAGAGGTATAAAAAGCAGTAACACGGGGAGGAAGAATTTGGCCATCAAAAGTGAGTACTACTGATTGTGTAGGAATCCACGAGGAATTACCATTATCTATGGTAACTCTTCGCGAAATTCTCCTACTTTTTAAGATTTTACCATACCCAAATGGAATTACTAAATTATTAACTATATCATCATGGGTCCAGTCCACTGGGATCCCTTTAAGAATTCCTAACTTACAAATATTATAAGTGGGAATGTTAACTTTATAATTATTGCTTTCAAATAGCAAGTGATTGTCGATAAATGTATTGGCGTCTGAAGGAGATTTAAAATGCACGGCTAAGCGATTTCTTCCCACTCTTTTAATTCCGTCACTAAGAACATTTTTAAAATTATTTTTAAAAAGGAAGTTGCCGAACTTTAATGGGTGCAAAGTGGAACCAGCAGATGGCGAAGCTTCAATTAGTTGAACATGTACAATGTATGGGCCTTTGTCAGACTCATTGTATCTATTGCGAAAAATGTTAACATGAGAGCTGTCCATGGGAACACTATTGTCAGATGATGAATTGTGAGGTGTATAATTTGAAGAAAGACTAGGAGAACTGTATTTTAATGCATCTATAGCTAATTGGATGTTGCGAACATTGGATTTATCTTTTGTCTTTAGTGGAATTTTTGCAGATTTCTTTTTCGGAGTTTGTTTTACCAAGGAGAATTTCGATTTACCTTCAGCCTGCGAAATGTATTCACTTGCATTTATAAGTGAAAGGATGGGATTAGAAACAGGGTCAGGAGGATCAGGGTCTGGATCGGGATCCATAGTAAAAACAGGAAAAAGAAATTAAAACTAACACTTACCACACGTAAACTGAAGAATATATAGATATAAGAAAATTATAAATAAACACTAAATAATAATAAATATAATAAAATAAATTATTTTTTGAGAGTTTCCTTTTTTGGCGCCCGCCCTTTTCAAGTTCCCGCCGAAAAAAAAAAAAACGCCGAAAAAAAAAAAAAACATAAATTATTGTTTTTGTGGCTATGACACACGTATTTATAAAATTCTTACTGTAAAGTAAAGGGATTAAGCCCATACAGACTGATCTTGAGTGTGTAGAACACAAATAATCGCGATCACGCTTTAATTGCCTAATTATTTAATTACTTGAAATTATTATACATCTAACATTAAAAACTTTTATTATACATTTGATGTATCATACATTTGTGTTGATGTGCATAAATACCTGTGGATAATATCCTTAATTAAACTGTAAGATACACTTTACAAAGTATCAAGTGACTGTGTTTACAAGGTATGGAAGATCAGCTTCCTTGTGGCAGTGAGTTTGACAACTTCGCAGTTTCATTGCTGAGACATTAAAACCAATGCCGAAAATGAGAAGCATATGTGGCATACTCTTACTGCATGATGTTCAAGAGCAAAAGGAAAAAACGCGGTATCCTGATTACTTTTCAAATGTGTGTCCGTGCGTGTATTTCCATTCCTTTTCAAAATTCTAGAAAAAATCGGGTGGGGCTGTGCGGGGCACACGGCCGTTGGTTTTAACGTGAAACGTCTATGTTAGGGAATCGCTTTTAAAGTAAAATATTGAAATAAAAACAAGATTGACGCTGTTTTAAGTATTTAAATAAAAAACTCAATGTCACAACAGCGAGCTGACTATATAAGTGATATATTCACACCATATTTTTGTTTCTAACACTAATAGTTTTTTAATTATTAAGGTACGATGATATAGACCTTTTCGTTACGGTCCACTTTTTAAACCTGGTACCCGTATGTTTCGGCGCGATTTTAAAGACGTTCCACGTCAAAAACCGTTTATCGTAAACTTATCAGATTCCCTAACATCAACAATTTCTACAATCATTTGCAATCTGGCTTCTGGGTGGGTCATAGCACGACTACTGCTTTGATTAAAATTACTCATGGCATTCACCAGGCTATGCAAAACCTTAAACTAACGTTTCTAATAATATTAGATTTTAGCAACGCCTTTAATTCAGTGGATTTTGATATGCTTATGCCACAAGCTTACAATCTTTTGGCATATCTTCTGTCGTAATTAATTAAATAAATAATAAATATTTGTTACACTTACACCAATTAGCCTAGCCCAAACTAAGCTCTGTAAGGCTTACGCTATGGCATCTAGGGTAACGGATAGATATACATATATAAATAGTTCTTATTTTGATTGCATTGATTAGTCTGTTGTCTTTTGGAAAATCGATAAAAATAAAGGAATTGTCTTTGATCAATTTTTATGATGGTAACCAAAAGTAGAGAATATTCGAAAGAAGTTATTTGCTGCTTATGGGTAACTCAACATATTCCGTTTTTGACGTGAAACGTCTTTAAAATCGCGCCGAAACATACGGGTACCAGGTTTAAAAAGTAGACCGTAACGAAAAGGTCTATATCATCGTACCTTAATAATGAAAAAACTATTAGTCTTAGAAACAAAAATGTGGTGAGAATATTTCACTTATATAGTCGGCTCGCTGTTGTGACATTGGAGTTCGTGTCAGTTGTTATATTATTTCAATCTTTTACATTAAAAGCGATACCCTAACATAGACGTTTCACGTTAAAACCAACGGCGGTGTGCCCCGGCACATCCCCACCCGATTTTTTTTACTATATTAAGCTTATGTAAAAAATATGAAAATACCTAAAAATAAGGGAATGAGAATGAAAAGTTACTATCGGTGATGTCAAAGATATTGCAGTAGAGGAGAAAAATTAGGAATGATGACCCCATGACCATGTAGGATAGGTACATAGCTGAGAGGAAAGAACGAGAGCGTATGCTAGTAGTATGAATATTAGGACTTGAATCATTATTTTTCATTACGAAATGTGTGAAGTTTTCCCAAAAAAAGAAATAAGGCCGCTGGGCATGAATAAAAATATTGTGATATTTTCGTATTTCTTTTTATTCAAAAGAAAAACAGATTATAAAATATCAATAATTATTAATGTTATTTTTATAACTTAACTCTGGTAAAAATAGTATTAAATAATATATGTCAAGAATAAATTAATAATTCAAAATAAAACAGGATTACAATACACAATTCCATACTATTTCATTATATATGGAGACAGAATATTTAATATCAATCAACAACTAGATTATAAAATAAACTTGTCTTCTGATACCAACAGCCTCCTCTGAAAACATTCCTTTAGCCATTCTTCCGATACAATCTTAGCGTTTGTTCCTTGTTTTACTTTCTTCACATCTTCTGAATTTGATGTTTTACATACTACTACATGTGTTAGATTGGGACTAAACAGATCACAAATTTCGGCACCAAACATTTTTGCTTGTAGCGCGAGGATACCAATATTATTAGAAACATAAATGTAGCATGGCCGTAGGAAAGAATATGGGTTGCCATCTTCAAATAATTCTTCATCAAGCTTCAATAATTCTGGCTTGGTTAAATAAATGCTTAGTTCCTGGAGAAAAAAAAAAAACAATTTTATAAGCATTATTACAAAAAAGACGTGAAATTATTATCCAAAAACCCTTCATTTCGCCATATAATAATAGAACACGGATACTTCATTTCTTGAAATATCCGTATTTTCCATTTTAGCACCAATTTATTACAGTAATAAATAAAGAATATATAAGTCTATAGTATGTGGTCTTCTAACATTATCCTTTAAATTGTATTTTACCGTTATTTATTTAATTAAACATCAAAACTATATAGGCAAGAACTAGGAACATTATGAATCAAATCAGTAATCACAAAAATTATCATTTTCAGTTATATGTACGAAGAATTCACATGTCTGTATGGGTTAAATATAATATAAAAACTTATTGTTTACATTATATAAAAAATGAGTAAGTTTAATATTGAGTTCGAACATAAACTTATTCGGCCTTGAACTGCATATGATTTTTGAAGTTAATGAGTTCTTGCTATAAGTCGACAGGATACATTTTAGAAAATGTTTTACCAAGAGCCTTTTGATCCCGTTCTGTTATCCCTCTGTTAATCCGTTCGTTCTCTCGCGATTGCTCGTGAAACGGTTCCGCGTTCGTAAAGCTTCGCGCCATGTTCACAGTGTAGTTCGCGTAATAAAGATGGACGCTGATTGCTGCTACGTAGCTACTTGGTAGTTACGTAGCAGCTACGTACGTAGTACGTACTACGTAGTAGTAGCTACTTGGTTCATTTGCGATTTATAATTATACTCTGTCCATTATATTATTTTCTTTTTGACAGTTTAAGATATTTTGAAATCAGTGATGAACTCGCAAGTTACCGATTCGATTAAAACAGAATATCGATTTTATTTAAGAAGAACTTTTAATCGATTTAATGCAGCGATATTATTTTTATTATAAATATTAAATTCGTTTATCTGGTTTTTTCAAATACATGAAATAAATTGTCATATATTGTCTATGGGGTTGTCTAGGCAACGGGAGTTGTGAGGAGCTAATGACAACTAGCAACTGACGAGTCTAGTGTAATTTACGAAGAAGAATCTGATGAATCTATGTAAAAATAATGTAAATAAATACTTGTTTAATTTTTATATTATATACTAGCTTTCCGCCCGCGGCTTCGCCCGCGTTATATTCGAATTTCCACAGGAAGGATATGTTTTAACAATACTGCCATACAACCTTTCACCCCCCTTTCAACCTTTTACAAACCTTTCTGCTTTAAAAGGTAGCCTCTGTCCTTTCTCAGCCTCTAGACTATCTGTGTACCAAATTTCATTTAAATCGGTTCAGTAGTTTTAACAATATTTCCATACAACCAATAATCCCTCCTTTCAACCTTTTACAACCCTTTACAACCTTTTTTGCATGAAAAAGTAGCCTATGTCCTTTCTCAGGCTCCAGACTATCTGTGTACCAAATTTCATTTAAATCGGTTCAGTAGTTTTAACAATATTTCCATACAACCAATAATCCCTCCTTTCAACCTTTTACAACCCTTTACAACCTTTTTTGCATGAAAAAGTAGCCTATGTCCTTTCTCAGGCTCCAGACTATCTGTGTACCAAATTTCATTTAAATCGGTTCAGTAGTTTTGGTGTGAAAGCGGAGAACAGACAGACAGACAGACAGAGTTACTTTCGCATTTATAATATTAGTATGTATGTATAGTATGGCACAAAAAACATGAGCTTTTCCACAAATACTATTTTCACAGTACTTTTGATTAAAATTTCACCGTCTTCAATTTTCACAGATGACACTCCAGTTTTATTTATTTGAGTTCATTAAAATGACGATAACTTTTTTTTTAATGAACCGATTTTGATGAAACAAAGTTTAGATATTATTCCGAGTTAAAACAAAGCAAATAGTGAAAGTTTCAAGCAAATCGGTTCAGTACTTTCGGAGATAAACGTGAACATACATACAGACAGACAAAAAATTCCAAAAATTTTTTTTGCTTTCTAATAATCTATTTAAGTGCCCCTCTATCCATTTCAGTCAAAAATACTAAATGTACAGACAAAATATTTTTACTGTCTTATTATATGTATAGATTTGGCGAATTACCCAATTGGGGTAATTCGCCAAATATATAAAATTTTGCCTAATTTCCTTGGCATGTGTAAAACTTTATTTTTTCGTATATTTCTGATCCATTTAAGAAAGTTTTCCTTTTTCTCTCTTAAATAGATCAGAAATATATGAAAAAATAAAGTTTTACACACATGCCAAGTAAATTAGGCAAAATTTTATATTTTTGGCGAATTACCAATTACCTAGCTAGTTTGTTAAAAAAATGGTATGTATGTGATTTTCTAAGTATTCTTGATCATAATTCTTGATTTAAACTTGACGTAGATGTTATTAACTACATATGCGTTTTAATATTAAAATTCACATACCTATAAATAATGTAAGATAGCTGTCGAGAAGGAAATAAATAAATTTACAAATATTTGATTTGAAGACAATTTATCGATTTATCTGATTTCAAGAACTGCTTATTGTCTGTGGTAGTTTGTTATGATTTTGTGATGATGCACAGAGCACTTCACTATGTGGGCGTTACCCGTCTAGAAAGTATATTACTTATTACTGTAGTACTATAATTTGAAAATAGAAACAATATTTCATACGCGCGATCTGTCAAAAAGAAAATAACATAATGGACAGAGTATAGTCTTATATCCAATTAGCTTTACATTAGGTGTCCGCCCGTAGCTTCGCCTATATGAATTTTTCATTGATGCTCCGTCATGATTCTATTGGTTGCAGTGTGATGTTATAAACCTATAACATTCCTCGATAAATGGCCTACCATCATAGAAACATATTTTTCATATTGAACCATTAGTTCCTGAGATTAGTGCGTTCCAATCAATACACAAGGTCTTTTGCAACTTTATAATATTGGTATAGATAAGATAGTCACTATAAATTATTTTGTGTCACTATTCAAATTAAAGAGTACGCGTCGCATTCGATTTGATCCGACTAAATTGCATGCGCATGTGTCACTTTCGCGTCAAATTGAGAAACAGTTTGAGAACCCTTTGTTGCGGGACACCACGTAATTGGGGAGTACGGTACTACGTCACGAAGCTACGAAGAATATGCGAATCCGCTCTGCTAATTGGTCCTGGAGAAGTATTTTTGAATTATATTAGACGTGAATTTGGAATTCTATTACGAATACAAATCGTGCCTGAAATTATTTTCTACTGCTTACAATTTTTTAGATTTTTGAATCACTCGAATTCAGTGTTGTCATTAAAAACAATTTCTTAATTAAATTCCGTTTCACGCAGAAGAATTCAAAATCACAACAACAAAAACAAAAAACCGGCGACGACCCACACATGAAACGGATCAATGTCAAGGCCACTTCAGCGTTGGATGTTCTACTAGTAGAAATAAAAAACGAGTGTGATTCGTATACGAATCTCACGATTTCGAATGCGAATTGGTTTTCTATTGTTTCAAAAATTCGTCTCCTGCTAATAGGTCCTGGTGATTCCTATTACGCGTGATTCATGCGCAATGAGCTCATAAGTTTCGTTGTTTGCGCGTGATTGTTGAGTAGCATCAGAACATAAGAGTACAAGTTAGGCATGACTCAGGCGTGACAACAATAAATTTGCCTCTCCTTGAGAGTGTACTAATCTGAACTAGACCTAACATAGTAATATTGTGATTTGTTGTGAATATTGTGAATTAAGTGTGAATATGTTTGTATGTTTTAGTTGGTAATTGAATACAATGAGTCGGTTACAGCTCAAAAAAAACTGTTGTTTATTGTTGTAGTTTTAAACTTTTTTTTAACTTAAAGATTTTTTGTGTTAATAGTAGTATCAATATCACCTAACTACTTATTATAATGTGTGATCATTCGTGGTATTAAAAAGTACCAGGCGTAATAAGTCGTATGTGGAGGATATGCAGTATTGCAGTGTCTTTGTAAGTAAGGAATATTAAACTCAACTTGTGTGACTAGATGTATCATATAACATTTTTATAATTTGTGATCATTCATGGTATTAAAAAGTAACAGGCGTAATAAGTCGTATGTGGAAGATATGCAGTATTGCAGTGTCTTTGTAAGTAAGGAATATTGAACTCAACTTGTGCGACTAGATGTATCATATAACACTTATTATAATGTGTGATCATTCGTAGTATTAAAATGTACCAGGCGTATTAAGTCTTATGTGGAAGATATGCAGTATTGCAGTGTCTTTGTAAGTAAGGAATATTAAACTCAACTTGTGCGACTAGATGAATCATATAACATTTTTATAATTTGTGATCATTCATGGTATTAAAAAGTAACAGGCGTAATAAGTCGTATGTGGAGGATATGCAGTATTGCAGTGTCTTTGTAAGTAAGGAATATTGAACTCAACTTGTGCGACTAGATGTATCATATAACACTTATTATAATGTGTGATCATTCGTATTATTAAAATGTACCAGGCGTAATAAGTCGTATGTGGAGGATATGCAGTATTGCAGTGTCTTTGTAAGTAAGGAATATTAAACTCAACTTGTGCGAGTAGATGTATCATATAACACTTATTATAATTTGTGATCTTTCGTGGTATTAAAAAGTAACAGGCGTAATAAGTCGTATGTAGAGGATATGCAGTATTGCAGTGTCTTTGTAAGTAAGGAATATTAAACTCAACTTGTGCGACTACAGTCGAGTCAATTTAATAGGCCACATTTGACATTTGTTCATAGTGAGGTGACCTGCTTAAACACTCCGATTATGGTGAAAAAATCGATATTTACTTCAAACATATGTGAATCGAATACAGTTATTATGGAAAAGTACTTTTTTTATAAGATCCCTATCTTATAAAAAAAGTACTTTTCCACAATAACTGTAATAGGCAAACGAGCAAATGGATTACTTGATGGTAAGTGATTATCGCTGCCCGCAACAACAGATGTGTTGCCGGCCTTTTAAATGGGAATACGCTCTTTTTTATAGGTACTGTATTAATATATTTTACGAGTTTAATTGCCTTAAAATTTTTTAATATCAATTATTTCTCTGTTTATTAAGTTATTATTGTTTTTTATTATGAAACAAAAGAATAACATGTTTTATTTTAATAAAAATTTGTCTATTAATTCATGGTGAATAATCCCTTCACAAATAATCATTGCATTCATTCGATTTTTTGAGGGACATCACTTACGTATAGACTTCACTAAACGCAACATTGTAACAACGGCCATTTGTGCATTTCCAAACTAAAAAAATATTGAATATTTTATGTCCGCCATTACAAGGTTAGTTGAGGAATTTTAATGAAATGTCAAATGTGGCCTATTAAATTGACCCGACTGTAGATGTATCATATAACACTTATTATAATTTGTGATTATTCATGGTATTAAAAAGTAACAGGCGTAATAAGTCGTATGTGGAGGATATGCAGTATTGCAGTGTCTTTGTGAGTAAGGAATATTAAACTCAACTTGTGCGACTAGATGTATCATATAACAACGATAGATGAGAAAAACAGTGAAAAGTGTCTGAAGAGAATCTATTTAATGATCAAAAAACAGCGGCTCAAGGTATGGTATGCGATACTGTATAAAACGAAAGCTCATCTGCTTAGAGCACTGGCTATCATATTACATATAGCGAAGATAAACAGACATAACAGATGAATCGACTGAATCTGCATTACACTTATTTTTATATAGTAGATTGCGATGCATTCAGACTTTTTATATTATAGACAAGTGAGAGACGGTATCATTTGCAGATGATAAATATTGCAGTTTCAAGAGTTGTGTATTGCTTGACAATTAATAAGTATTCCGAGAAAACAAAAGTAACAAAATATTCTGAAAGCAAATTAAAAACTGGCTAGTTCGAGTCGAACTGTTGCAAGGAGATTCTGTACCCTTATTTATAAAGACGACAAAAAGCGTTTGTTGTGTGGGTGTCGCACTTAAATATTTGTTTTTAATTAATTAAAGCGAATAAATAAATATTCTTTGAATATTTCAAAATATCTACCTAATACCATTGCCGTTTGATATATATATATATAGATATTTATAGATTTTTATACATATGTATACATTAAACTTACATCATTCTCCATTTTCTCAAAACATGTCTTTAAAGTGCTTTCGTTTACTGGCACCGTATAGTTATCACCAAATATATCATAGTCTCGACAAAGCGACAGCCTCGTCTCTTTTTTTATTGAAAGCATTTCTATAGGGAGCAAGTTGCATGGCCCTTCAGATAGTGGTAGATTCCGAAGCCACGTTGTAGTCGCTATATCCATCATTTCCGATTTAATAATTTTCTTTTCTCGACCGGTTATGCGCCCAACTATCGCACACCAAGTATCGGAACCTATTGAAAACATATATACGAAATGATTTATTTGATAAGAGAGTTTTAAAACCGAGTACAATCGCATGCTAAGATATTCATTGGTTTTATATTGATTGTAAGGTTATAAAAGCTAGAAAAAGTATATAATTTTTAAAAAGTAACATTTCAACATAATTTTCATTGAAATTTACAGTAAATGTTAAACACGTGAAAGTTGTATTGGGCCAATTACCATTTACTCGCGTCTAGTCGTCTAACCTCGACTATAAACATTTCTATTTGATTTATCTTTATTATGGATTGCAAATCAATTTACAAATCGATCATCCAACCTGTCGTCATGTATGGAAGTGAATGCTGGGCCGTCAAGAAGAAGAAAATAGATTGCATACAAATAAAATGAGAATGTTACAATGGATATGTGGTGTGACAAGGATGGATAAGATAAGGAATGAGTACATAAGAGGAAGCCTGAAAGTAGCGCCAGTGGTAGAAAAAGTGAGAGAAAGTAGATTAGCATGGTTTGGACATGTGATACGGAGGGATGAAAGTCATGTCACAGAATGAATGTTGAATATGTAAGTGGAGGGATACACGGGCAGAGGAAGGCCGAATAAAAGATGGATCGATTGTGTGAAGAATGATATAAGAATGAAAGGAGTAAGCATGGAAATGACGGCTTATAGAGAGGAATGGAAGAAAAAGATCTACTGCGCCGACCCCAGATAATGGGAAATGGGCAAAAGGATGATGATTAGGGATTGCAATCCAGAAAAACGGATCCGGTAATCTGTCGGATCCAGCATCAATTAATGGTTACCGGATCCGGTACCAATAGACCGGATCCGGGGCTAGCAGTTAGTAATCATGATGGTATCTGTCGTAATCATAAATACCTACAAGACTTGTTTGTTAGCATTCTCAAATACTTTAATAATGATTTTGATCTCATTTCAGTAAATTACGTAAGGTTAATTGTATCTATTAGATATTATAGTTACTTGATAATTAATATTGTTACTTATACATTGATCTACCTGTGAAAGTGAAATCTAGAAAGACTGAGCTACTCGTTACGTCGTAAAATTATTACTAGTTACCTACACTACTAAATTTTAATTGTTTTCTTGTCTATTTGTCTTAACATTGGTTAGGAAATAAAGTCGATTTTATATGTATTTGTGGTTTATTTTTTATAAACTACCTACATATAAGTGCAGTGACACTTGATTAACTCACTTTTTTCGTACTAAAAAGCGAAAATCATCTTGATTTAATCAATCCGACCGGATGCGACCGTATCCGGCCGGATTGATGGAAATCCGGTCGTATCCGGCCGGACTGAAAATGACTCACTAATCCTTATATCCGTCATGATAGTGGACTCACCTACATTGGAGACAAAGATACCGCTGTGCGATTCTACAATCCTTCTTAGCTCTGGTTTCTTACAGTCTACATCATCGGACAAAATGCAAATTTTTCGACCGGCGAGCGCCTTGGACGTGACTTCCACGAGCTCAGACACTGCGGTTCTGAATTGTTCTGGTACCTCTATAACTTTTGTTGGACGTTTCCTCCTCACTTTTTCGTTACCTTCGCTTAACGATTCTTGGTTAATTGCCTGCGAGCTAAGTTTGATTACAGAGCTAGGCGACTGGAAGCAATAAAAAGGAAAATGAAATCAACACACATTATTATACAGCGGCATATTATATCTTTAATTCAGGATATTTCAGTTATTTTCATAAAATATGTGCCAAATGCAACAATTTTAAATTAATAAGTTGAGAGTTAATTAATTATTTTAATGTATTATTGTAATTGCACCTAGTTATGTATGCAGCCAACTGGTTAATAGAGCCGTTCAATCAAACAGCTATCTCTTTGACTAAACAACGCCATTCAACCATACGTCTAGCTTATTAATTAAATATTTGAGGCGCTCAAAACGTTCAACACTATAGCTGATTCAACAGCCGCTGTCTATTTTAATTAGTTCAGCGCTCATCACCGCAGCGCTAGGTGCGTTTTGTTTTCAATATGGCGTCAACTAGCGTGGTTTGTGATTGTTTCAAGATATTTTTAGGAAAGTAAATAGTAAATATACGTTACACGTGTTATTAAAATATTCGAGAAGAAATTACGGGGATTATGAAATGATTCTTGATTCGTAAATTTTTGAGTTTGTAATTTTTTTTTGCTTGGTGCAATAAACAATATTATGATTAATAATTTATTTTTCATTTTTACTTATTTCATCAAACTTTTGGTCACCTCTTAAACTTAATTCAAGAATAACCTCCCAAAAAGTTACAAAAAGTCTTCCTATTCTCTCAAATTAAATACTAAACAATTGGTCACTTTAGTTAATTTGCCATTTAACCTAAGCGTCGTCTAGCTGTAATGTTGAACGTTGCAATCAACAAGTCGGCTAAACGACGTATAGCCGAGTGATTGAACGACGTTGTTCAGTCAGTCTGTTTGATTGAATGGCTATTTTAACCAGTTGGCTGCGACATATAAACAAGAAAATACATCTCGATAAAATAGACTTCAGCGGTAAAACCATAAATATAAATAATGTTTCGGTCATAACTATTGTCTAACATTTGACTCTATAGTGGGTCTTCGTGCACTGAATGTAATGATGAATGGATGTTTTTCTTTTAATAACTTTTGAACAGCAATTGCTATTATAATATTGCACTATTATAAGTGTTGCCCAGACAGAAAATATCAGTAGCAAGCGTAAAGGTTGTTTGGCATAATCTCTTGGTAACACAAGTTGGACATATATAATCCATGGGAGAAACTTTGATGGTTAATTTTGGCATACTTTGCCTTCGATTAGTTATGGCACAAACACATGATACGCGATTTTTCGAAGCTTTCTTCCAGTAGGCTTTTTGTTAAATGATATGTTGAACACATGACACGAGTGTTGAAAGTGAGTCAATATAAAAATGAAGTATCGCGGTACAAATCATATCCATGTGTGCAAAATTGCAATATTCTCGCAGGCTATTGCTGGCGTGAACAAACAGACTGCTGTCGTCATCCATAGTTCATATGGTTCTTGAGAAATTATTTTCTCCGCCTGTAACTATTATTATTTTTGCCGCCAGTTACCACTAGATAGATTGATTATTAGAGCTGTGTTTAAGGTAACTGAGAGGTAAGGTGCCAGAGAATAAAAAAATTCGGTATACTTCTATCAAATTCACAATAAACTATTGAAATCTGTTCAATCTTTACCTAATTTTCAACTTTATATTACAAAAATTAAAAGTCATTGTAAAGAAGTGTACCTGTTTAGTAATGAAAAGTTCATCCAAGTACTTGAACTTTAAACCAATATTACCGAATAAAAAGAACGTGTATTTGCCGGGCACATGTTACTAATATTTATACAAAATGGCTACATATTTTTTGGTCTCGATAATTCATGTTCTTTTTCGGACATGCGTAATATGTGTATTGAAAGCATGTCCGAAATTCAAGATCACATAAGTGAGAGCAAAAAGCTAGTTTACTCGAATTTATGGACACATCAATCTATGGTTTTCTAACGAGTATTATGATATGAAAATATTATTTTTTCAAACCTATTCAAAGCCATGAAATATTTACATTACACAGTCACTTCGACAGTTTCAGAAAGTCTTATCATCAAATAACACAGATGGCGCTGTGTTATTTATAGATACATATGTCAATCACCAGGATAACTTCTAAAAACTTGCTTCAATAGCTTTTACTATTATTACTCGTTAAGACGGATAAAACGAGTCGTAACTCGATGGGGTTGTGTCGTTTAAGTACCAAGGTCATATGGCCACCTTCTGGTTGCATAACCAGATCTACTCTATGTCATAATAATTTTGTATTGTCATCTGTCAAATTTTTCGCCTGATGAATAAAAACTTGTTTGCCTAAACCCTGTAATATTTTAGATAAATAGAAATTCAATAACTCGTTGCATTCACGGATATCATAGTCAAATACGCGCAAAAAGAAATATTTCTTTACATTAACGCATAAGTTAATTTGAAATGATTGACACCTAATATTTCATTAATATGCGTGCAATAAAAAATCTGCCAGTGGCCGCAACGTTGCTAGTCTCAAGTTCTGACTAACGAACGACCGTATTTGTCATACAGAGCGGGGCCAGAGACCCCTTCTAATATTTAAGCAAACGAAAATGAGCGTAGTGGTGGTCATATGGAATTGATTGCTACAGTATCTATATAAAAAAAAGAACACATACTGATACAAGTGCATCAAATTCTGAAAGAGTCATGATATCCGCAGTCGGTTTGTCTTCACGCACACGTACAATTCGAGGAAACCGTAGCGTGTAATCCGTGCCGAATCTGTTAGTACGAATGAGTTCCGTAGCCCGCACCTATAAAATAATGATTATAAATCAACAACATCAACACAATCAATAAACTGGACCGAATTGTAAATTACTACATTTAATTAGATGTTACATGATTATGGCTATAAATTCAGTAGGAACATATATATTAATGTATTAAATTTTTTTGTATTAGTACCTTACATTATCTGTCTATATACTTACGTATTACCATTATTGTTATTATAATCAGTATTTTTATAGTTATTTATGCAACTGTTGTATAATCAGGGTAACACTCATGTGATATCTACTATTATCACACTCGGCTACGCCTTGTGTGACAAAACCACATTCGTGTTTTAATACCAAATTATAACAGTTTCATATAAGACTTTATCTACAATCATGATGTGAATACTCTATAAAAGATTCTCATACCATAGGGTGTTGTATAGTGTTGTAAGAACTATGTAAATTCAAGAAAAGCCTAACTGCGAAGCATGTAAAATAAACAAACCTTAATTAATCCGAAATTACGAATTAGTCTACAATTTATTGTTATTTTTCAAAATTTTAGCAATCTGGTGGTTTAAATGTCATTGCATGAGAATGTTCTTTTTTTTAAATTCATAATATCACGCGTTTGGATGATATAATGATCATAATATCATTGAGTGTTTTAACGTTGGCAATAAGCTAATTGTTATAGGTTCTTTTATAGAGGAGTAATAGCATGATAGTAGATAAATATCATTTATGTTATTCTCCTAGTAAATCTGCATTCATTTTAATACATCACGCAAAAAAATACTGCTGGATAATGTCAATGGCACTGAGTAGGTCTCAGTACAAACATGTAATAAATAAAGACCGAGTAATTCACTAGTGCTCCAGCAGAGTTATTTATTAACTTTCTAATTTTTTATTTGTCATTAGATTCTTCTTTGGCGATTTGTTTAGTTCTTCATTGAATTATGACGTGTTACCAATAAAGCTAACATGTATGTTCCCTATTTTCAACCTTAAGTGGCAGTGAGCAAGGCACAGCCCCTCCACGTATGGAGCGATAAAGTCCTCTTGTGGCAGGCATATGCCAGATAACCCAACATCAGTAGGTCAAAATGAGAAATCGTAATATAACATCAGGTTTAATGTAACACAACACATTCGACGTAAACAAAAGAAATCGTAACCTAGATACACAAGTTTGTTTAACTTTATTTTTTGCTATGGGGGGAGGGCTACGTCCACCAGCGAGTGCCCAACTTTTCAGTCTTACCTGCAATACGATAGACTTGTCAGGCAGCAGCCAGAAGTCTGGTTTCTCTTTATTAAAGAATAATTGCGGTGGTGGTAACGCGTCTCGAGTCTGCACCCAGTGTTTTTCTAGTATGCAGCATATGCGCTCGCGTTCTTCGTAAGATAATCCAGTTGCAACTCGTCCAACGCATAGCCATCTATAATGTTGCTTAGCGTCGTCTAAAATGTATATTGATTGTAGGGCACTAAATAGATTATGGCGGTAGGATTCTACAGTCAAGGCATGATTATGCCTAAAGAACTCAGGGGGGTTTTAGTGGATAGGCCGGTCCTATCAGACCGGAGAGCCATTTTCACGTCGAATTCCAAATCCACGTCCAATCATTCAAAAATACGTCTCCAGTTGGTGAAGTTGTATGAAAAGACCAACAACGATATCTGGACATTTATATAGTTGAAAATTACAAATCAGTGACAATTCAATAATACTACTAATCTACTATTAATTGACAATTAATTATTCGATGAATATGGTTGTACGGGCTCAGGAGACGTATTTTTGAATGATTAAACGTGAATTTGGAATTCGAATACGAATGCAAATTGTGCGCGAAATTATTTTCTACTGCTTACAATTTTATAGATTTTTGAATCACTCGAATTCAGTGTTGTCATTAAAAAGAAATTCCTAATTAGATTCAGTTTCCGCAGAAAAATAAAAAATCGCAACAAATAAAATTAAAATATATGTACTCAAACAATATTTACTTATTATTATGTACCTATTTACAAGCTTTACATTAACCAGAGTAAATTTATCACTGTCAACGTCACTTCAGCGTTGGATATTCTACTAGTAGAAATCAAAAACGAGTGGGTTGAACCATTCGTTGCACAACGCACGAAATGAAAGTTCAGAAATAGTGAATTCGGTAATTCGTATAGGAATCTCACGATTTTGAATGCGAATTGGTTTTCTATTGTTTCAAAAATTCGTCTCCAGGGCCTGTGCACGTATATTGAATAACCGTTTTATGGCACTGAAGTAGCAGTGGCTCTTCAGCCATTGGTTTTTTGCATGTTATAAAATTGATTTTACCATTCTAATAAATTTTTGTTCCTAATTATTTTATAGATAATGTCGCATAGCCAACCAAATTGCAAAAAAAGTCTAAATGACCTATTACATTTTGTGGCTATTCAATTTTGGAACGTGACATTAAATCCTCCAACGATGTATTCTGTGCTCCAATGCACGCACGCACACTGTTTTGATAGATATGATTGAATTTCAACTATATGTAGCGTTAATAAAGCGCAAATTGACTCTTTGATGTTAGGAACACACCTTCATTGCTTAGACAACAGTGAGTGCTTGCAATATGAACTTTATACAATAACAATAAAGCTCAATTCGACTGTACGTTTTAGTTAGAAAACGTTTGCATGGGAAAATAAAAGGGCTGTTTTTAGGGTATTTCCGATAATTATTCGAATTTTTCTCATTGTAAAAACCCTCCTTGAACTTCAACGAACATTAACAAAAAAGAATTGGCCAAATTGTGGACCAATTTGGCGTTGTTCAGTTATGAGCTTACCAACACATTTTGCGATTCATTTTTATATATAAGATGATAAAGGACAATTTGTAATGTTGGACCCAACTCTCAGTTCAACCAATAGAAGTGACATACACATAAATAATAGGGATTTTTATACAGAATAAAACTTAGTATTACATCCAAGGTGAAAAGTCAGTATTTTTAGAGTTATACTACCATAAAACCTTATTATACTGCCATATTAGTGATATCAATCTAAGCAATTATTTATCTTAGTTTACTTCATTATAATATTTAAATATTACCCAGACTCGAACCGTATTGTGTATAAACCCAGACCCCATACATTTGTTTCCCATTCTCCTTTACTCTTATTCTATTTAATGTGCACAGTTTTTGCAATACCTGTGTCACGTTTGTCGACGCATGCGACATGAAAGCTTTTGGCGCGCCCTTGCTTCTTACTTTCAGCTTCATCTGCTCCAATAATTACTAAATCTAGGTCTGTCATTGCTCCTTCAGTATACTATAACAGTTATAGTACAGATAAATCAATAGTTAATGCATGAAAAAGGAATGGTATCACTAACAAGCCGTAAGCTATCCTTAATGTGTCATTAAGAAACAAAATTTTAAAATTAAATATTCAAACCATATATCGTCGTTCATATTGCAATTTGTTCTATGTCAGAAATGAGAAGTTTACAGGAGAGTAAAAAAACTGTGTACTGAAAAAAAATCTATTATAACACTAAAATATTTTTAACTAACGTTTCATAACGCAATTGCGTTCGTCTTTCGGCCGCGCTCAGAATTATTATCTAAGCATACCTCAATAATAATAAAAAATACCAATTTTTGATATAGAACAAATTGCAATATGAACGACGATATATATTTTCACTACAAATTTTAACACAATACACATAATGTTTATGATATCTATATTTATAACAACATAAATTAAGGCTTTATAGGTTATAGACATGCAACCTTATAGACATTTTTGAGTGGATTTTTTCCTGAACCTTTTATACATGTCACTAAAACATTGTTGATAAATAATTATTAGCAAATAATGGATGTTTGTAAGAAACTAATTTTAATTTGATAAGGTTGAAATTATTTTCATTTACAATAGAAAAAGTAATTACCTCAGGTTTTATTTTGTACCAACCAGCGTTTCGTTTGCTTGGAATGTAAAATGAGTGAAAATCTTTCACAACAATACCTTCTTCTTGGCTCTCTCTTGCTTGATTTAATTTATATAATATATCAGGTCTGGAATTTTGCAGATCAAGTAATCAATCAATCAAGAAGTACAAATGAAGGTTAGTTTGAAGACATTGAAAAGTATTAAATGGCCAGTCATTGCGATGGATACACGTGGACTATGTAGTTAATTCAGTATGATGAGCGTTGGTGATGCTATGGTTTCGGCAACTAGCATTCGATAAGGCGATAATCTGGCAAAAATAACATTTTATAAATATGTAATAGATATTTCGTCTTGGTTTCAAGTAATTAAAATATTAGATTTAAATAAGTAGTTATAGTTGTGTAGTTGGTTATCGTTTTTATTTTCTAACTAACCATGTCATCTCTTTGAATGACAAATTAACCGAAAGAGTCCATAGATTTAAAACAGCTTGTACTTGGTTCGGAAATCGTACCCAAACATATAGAACAAAAAGTCTATTATTATATCTAGTGCGTAATAGAGATCATATTATATTAACACCTATCATCGTATATTAGCATGAAATGCAAATATAAGGTTTATTTTTTTAATCAATTAATTTAACTTACATATCCTTAACTATTTTCCTTTCACTATGTTGAATTACTCCAATTTTATCTGTGAATATCGAGTCTAGAATCTTTAACCTTTCATTCAATGGCATGCCTCCTTTATGCTCAGGCCCAACTAGAGTTTTACCATTATAATATAAAACATCAAATGCACAGAAACATGGCTGAAACTTTGAGTTTTCGGTTATTTTCTTCACATCAAATGCCATACCTATAAAATTTTTGTAAATATTATTGATTTTAGTATTGTTTTCCGATCACACTCATTATCCTGTGTGTATTGTTTACAATAGTAGAACGTTTGAAACAGGTGACTTAATTTAATATCTATGTATGAACCTTTAGAGCTGAAGTGCTGATTCACTTTATGCCAGCCCATCATTTCTCCGTCCAGTATAAAACTAGAGACTTCAGGATTGAAGCAGTTTCTAAGATATGGTGTCAGCATGCCTTTATCATAGGATTTGCCATAATTATCAGAATAGGGATGACCATTTCTTGAAAAATATTGGAAAACTCCATTCTCCATGTGTATCTGTCAATAAAAATAGAGAGAATAATTCTTTAATGTAGAAAACTCTGTAAGGCTGGATCCTCACTATAATGCTGTTCACAGATCGTTCTCGATCCGATTTCGGGCTGGTAAAGTCGTATCATGTTCACATTATACGATCTGACTCAGTTCACGATTCAGTCTTGAATTGTCAATAATCAAAGTCGAATTTATTTGGCTCGTAGATAATTAAACTTTAGTTCAGTTTTGATATTAAAAACTGATTAACCAATTAATCATTTCCATAAATCCAATATTTTTTAAAAAACTCCAAAAAAAACATGGCGGCCCTTATTTTGTTTTGACTAGTGTATATTTTTTACTTCATAATATTTTATTAAATCGAGATTGGGCCGAGAACGAACTGTGAACGGCATTATAGTGAGAATCTAGCCTAAATGAGTTTACACGTGACTTCAGATTAGTGACATGTTACCTGAAATCTCTCACCGTCAAATTTATTTTCAACTATATACACCTTCTCAGGACAGAGCTGTTGACATACTTGAGTCACATCTAGTCTCTCTGACAGCATTGGACTAACAGCGTAGAACACTTTAATACCAAGTTCCAGAGGCCGTGTTTCACCTTCTTCGAGATCTAAGCATACCTGTACAATCAAGTATAACTTTTGTTTAAACAACCTAGTTGGCAATAATGTCTTTTATAAGCCTTTTTACGCTTCTCAAATGAATTTATCATCTAAAAAATTAATTAATATTTATTTTATATATAAAATATGATAAAAATATTATATTCAGATTGTCAATAAATTAAAGATGAATTTACGCTAAAAGGAAATATATTTCGTATATTTCAGGCAAATATTATATTTTACTATAGTGTCTAGTTGTTTAAGTTAAAACAGTACCTTAGACAGGCTGCTGTATATTTTGTAATGTTCTGGAGCATCTGGATGAAATGCTGCTAGTATAAGATTTGTGCCAATTCCGAGTTTCAGGTCTTTAAGCACAAGCCTAAAAAACCATTTGACTTGTTCTCCTACTAAATTTCGTAGTGCGTAACTAAACACTTCATCCAATATACCTGGAAATATTTGCTGTTTGATAATACATTCATATTAAACATGTAGAATTTTTAAGGCGGGTCAATTGTCACTTTGACTGCTATATTTACAGCAAATGCTTATAACAGATCATTCAAATATGTTTAAGATACTGTACTTGTATCCACAAATTTATGAAATAATTACAGAAAAAAGATAAGTAACAATTTTTTTTTTCAATCTTATTTCATGTGGGGGTCATAGGACTCGATGGGACCATTTATGGTATTCATATTTTATAATTTATAGATTTCACATTGTACATTTTGGTTTTACTTTATATTTTGATGGTTCATCAGCAATTTTAGCCTAAGATTGCATTACAAAAATTGTTGTTGTGGAATTTCCTCTACTTGTCAGAGAGCCATTGCATTGTTGGTTATCACTATGACTCCTTTTACAAATCTGCAGTAATAGGAACATAATTCGAGGAACACTAGGACGTTCGAATTATCTTTTGGTATTGGCCATTACCTTATTGGTTTAACCTGGTTAGAATTCATTTGTACGCCAGTTTTAACATGGCCCATGTACCAGCTTATATATTCTATAAGAGTTTCACTAGTGGAAGTAGGTGTTGCTGAAATTATATCCCAATTATGATGATATCATCCAAATATACAAGATAAGATGTCAAAATCTTGACTTGTCCAGTTACTGTCATCTAGATGTAGTTCTGTCTGCTGTTAAATAGATTTTACGTCCAGTGTCAAGTACCAAAATGATTTCACGAATGTGTCCAAGGTGTCGTCAATATTTGTCTACTTTGGCATAAAAAAGTAAATGGTGAAGAATGCTGTTAACATGTTTGTTTGGGTTGACTACTACCCAGTATATATTTTTTCCAAGTAAATTTATTTTGCAACCTTTGTGCATGTCCTGTTTACTAATAGATGTATTAGAATATTACTAATGAACATGGTATTACATATTGCATGTCTTTGTTTGTATTTTAGTCATAATTTGTAATAGCTTTGTGTATGTTTTAAGTTGTGAACCAAATAAGCAAAAAAAATGTGTATACATTGCAAGCATCTGTTAAGTATTGTTTAGGTTTTTAATTCTATCTGTAAGTTTCAAGTCTTTAACATTAGTGTCGAAATGGCAAGATTGGTGTATTTTAGTTTTTTACATTCAGTTTGTGCCGATGGACTATTTTTATATGTTATTCTATTGGCTAGTACATCTGCTTCTATTGAGCAGGACAATAAAATTAGATTAAGAACGTCTTTGGAATTTGTTCCAAATATAACTAATAATATCAATTGTTTAAATTAACAAATGAGACAAAAGATAAAACATCTTGCTATCCACAGACAAAAGATAGGTCCAATTGCTTAAATTTTGTTCATCAGAATATACAGGGCTTGTCTGGCAAAGATTTAGAAATTAGTTTATTTCTTAATTATGAAAGCATTGACATATTATGTGTTACAGAGCATTGGTTAAATAGCTCTCAGTTACCTATGATAAATTTTGATAATTACAGAGTTGTGAGTTCATTTACCAGAAATACAGCTATTAGAGGTGGATCTTTGATAATTTTACATAATTCCCTAAAATGTAAGGAACGTAAAGACTTGGTATCTTATTCCATTGAACGAACAATAGAATTATCATGTGTGGAACTTGAAAAAATAATTATTATCTGTGTTTACCGGCCCCCCTCAGGGAACTACCAAGAGTTTGAGTCTGTTATGGAGGAAGTACTGAGATTAATTTGTAAGAAAAATAAAAAAGTAATTGTTTGTGGAGACTTTAATATAAATATATTAGACATGTCACAGCTGTCTAGCAGATATTTAAATCTATTTAAATCATTCAATTTAGTTAATGTCTTTGATGAACCTACTAGAGTAACACCTACATCAGCCACTTGTATAGATAATATTTTTTGCAACAGTGATGTTACTAAAAAATCCATAGTTAATTTCATTAATTCTGACCATAGTGGACAATTTGTGACTATTGAGCACCATCATGCACCATTGGTCCTTGAGGTTACTTGTAGGCCTATTACAAAACACGGTGTTGAAAAATTTAAAAATAATGTTAATGATAGAATTTATTCTTTACCATTAGATGATAGTAACCCAAATAGTTTATATAACAGCGTCTTTAATGTTATCAAAAGTGAATCTAGTAAAATATTTAAACAAAAGTCCATTAAGATTTACACGAGTAAAAAGAAATTCAGTGACTGGGCTACACCAGGTATTTACAAAAGTAGGAGAAAATTATATGAGCTATATGCCCTAAAATCTAATTCTAGGGACCCTGAATTTATTGAGTATGTAAGAAATTACTCTAAAATATTTAAAAAAGTCTGTGTTACAGCTAAAAAACTTTTTATTGCCAATAAAATTAATGTTTCAAAAGATAAAGTAAAAACTGTTTGGAAAGTAATAAACCATGAAACAGGGAAAATAAAACAAAACGAACATACTTATTCGCTAAAGGTTAAGGATAAGTTAATTCAATCTGATAACGAAGTAGCCTCCGAATTTGAAAGGTTTTTCCACCAAATACCTATAGATACTACTTGTAGCCTCGGATCATGTTCAAACGGTGCGGTCGCCCTCCTTGAATCAAATGTAAACAAGATTAAGGAATCTTTTCATTTTAGACATATTGATGCTGAATTTATCCTCAAAACTTTTAAATCACTTAATAATAAGAAAACAGAGGATCTGTGGGGTATCTCAACTAATATTATTAAACCAATTATCTCTGAAATTGCGCCTCACCTAGCCCTAATTTTCAATAAATGCATTGATGAGGGGGTCTTTCCAAATCTTATGAAAAATAGTAAATTAATTCCACTTTACAAGTCTGGCGATAAGAGTGACCCTACTAATTTTAGACCCATTTCTATATTACCAGCCTTGAGCAAAATCTTTGAAAAGATTATTTATAATCAGCTATCATCTTATTTTACCCTTAACAAGTTATTTCATTGCAACCAATATGGTTTTACCAAGGGTAAATCCACTACAGACGCTGGAATTTCACTTTTAAAACACATTTTTGATGCTTGGGAGGGCAGACAAGACGCAATAGGTATTTTCTGTGACCTTTCTAAAGCATTTGATTGCGTAAGTCACGACACATTAATGAGGAAATTAGGGCATTATGGTGTCTCTATCAAATCACTCGGCCTTATTAAGTCATACTTGTCGGATCGAATACAAAAAGTTGTTATTAATAAAACTGAATCTGCTGGAACTTCACTAGTTATGGGCGTGCCTCAGGGATCAATATTAGGTCCTTTACTATTTTTAATATATATTAACGACCTTCCTTACTATACAAGCACTTTATGTGAAACAGTGCTATTTGCCGATGATACTTCTCTTGTTTTTAAAGTTGACAGAGGCAGCAATTGTTCGGACGAGGTAAATAGTGCTCTATCAAAAGTTCTACAATGGTTTACATTAAATAATCTTTCATTAAATTCGAGAAAAACCAAATTTGTTAAGTTTTCTATACCAAATGTAAGGCAGGTTAATACACCCTTAAATATTAATGGTGAAGTGGTATCTCTTGTTGAGAGTACTAAGTTTTTAGGCATACACTTAGATTCCAGATTACAATGGTATACCCATATTGATGCTCTGTCAAGCAGACTTAGCTCAGCTGCGTATGCTGTTAAAAAAATAAGGCTTCTAGCTGATGTTGAAACAGCAAGGTTAGTTTACTTTAGTTATTTTCATAGTGTAATGTCTTATGGCATTTTGTTATGGGGATCAGCTGCCACCATTGAAAGTATTTTTATACTACAGAAAAGAGCAATTAGAGCTATATATAATTTAAGACCAAGGGATTCCCTTAGGGATAAGTTTAAAGAAATTAACATTTTAACATTGGCGGGGCAGTACATCTATGAAAATATAATCTATGTACACAAATATTACAATAATTTCATTAAGAATAGCGATGTTCATAAATTAAATACAAGAAATAAAAATAAGCTTGCTGTTCCAAATTTTAGATTACGTAAAACACAAAACTCATTCTTGGGGAAATGTATAACTTTTTATAACAAGTTACCACACAGTATTGTTAATCTACCTTTTAATAAACTTAAAACTCGAGTAAAAAAAACTTTGATGAGCAAAGGATATTATCGAGTCCAGGATTACTTGGATGATCGAAGTGTCTGGGACTAAAAAACCCTCGCTCGTTGAAATAAACAAATTGTTAATAAATTCTTAGGTAACTGTGTAACATAATAACATGTATATTTAACTGTACCTATTATAATAACCTTTTGTTACTTGTATAATACATTATTGCTAGTTTTTAAATGATTGTATGCGCGTGTCCTGCGGTTGATTTTTTTTTTTTAGTTGTGCTAATTTACACGGGTACCTGTTTTTGGTAATTTGTATCCTTCTGTGGCTTAAGGGTAGTCATACTCTCATTAAAATCTCTTCGGCAGTGTCGTGTGAGGCGGGTCGTTACGTTCCCTAAAACATGGTTGAGCGAAGCGATGGCTGGTTCATGCGTCATGCTCGTGAACGGGTGCTGCCAGCGGAGATGAGTCTGCTCTTTGCTATACTGGGTACTACTCGTATTTATTATAATTTTAATTTAACTTTAATATATTCTTTTAAAACTGTATGACACGGCATTCCTAATATAGGCATGTTTTCAAAATAATTTTTTATTAATTATACTATGTAATGGAAAGTGACTTCATGAATTATCAATATTGAAGTCATTTTCCAAATTGACGACTCTGTATCTATTTAATACAGGGAAAAAAAAAAGCCCTTGCTGAGTTTCTTGCCGGTTCTTCTCAGTACAAGGTCTCCCGCCGTAGATTTGCGAACCGATGGCGTAGCTTTTCGACATTCACAAGTGCTTGTAACAGCCCAGACTGAATAAATGATTTTGAATTTGAATTTGAATTGAATTTGAATTTGAATTTGAATTTGAATTTGAATTGAATTTGAATTTGAATTTGTGGTCGGTGGTGGAGATCGGGGGAGGTATTGTAGCCTCCTCCGCGGAGGGCTCCCCTGTATTGGCAGGGGAGCGGAGGCTGGGGGTCCCGGAAGTAGCTTGGTGTTCCCGGGGGCTCCCTACATGCCTAAGGAAGGTCATCCCTGAGGTTTTTAGTGGGGAGGCCTCCCCCTTCTGGGAAGGAGAGCCCCACATAACCGCCGGCTCACAACAGCCACACAGAAATAAAAATAAACTAGCCGTTTATCTTACAAAGTCAATGATTTCTAAAAAGATAAAAATGCTTCGATTTAGTTTTAATGATATATAATTCAATGATGCTTTATTAAATTTATAATAGTTTTTACTGGATATATGTATATCCAATATGTTTATTGTGTTGATATGTTAATAGATGTAATTTTATTATTTGTTCTAAAGTTCTTTGTGCCCTTTAAAGTTTATTTTTGTTTGATATTAATAAGTGCCCGTAAAGACCTATGTTGCATAAAGATGATTTTAATATGGGAGTCTAATAACAAATTTTAGTATGTAATATAATGTATATAATAATGTAATGTTTGTTACTAAGAATGTTATAATTATTTTATAAAAACACTAGGTTACCTGATTTATTACCAACTTCTGCTGTAGCAATTTTATCAAGCATTTCATTAATTTGCCCAATTGTGAGATTGCCAGATCTGGTTCCAAGTATATTTTTAATAGCATAATAAGCTACTCCTGCAAAGTCACTATCCTGGCTAGTTCTCACTGACCTATAGTTCAATAGCTTCTGCGCTGTAGGTGATTGATTACTTATTGATAGTACTTTTACAAGTAAACAACCAAGTTTAGTTTCTTTCAAGTTATATGAACTTCTATCTCGTTCACAATTTGGTAGTAAGAGTCTCAATATGGGGAAGAATGAGGAATCCTAAAACCATTAAACACATTCATAATTATTAAGTTCATTATTCACTTCAAACACGGACATGAATAGAATACCTTTTTTCCTTCTATACTCGCTGCTTTTATTTTAAAGTCATGATAGTAATTTGATAGAATTTTAAATTGTTCTTCTTTTATTTTTGTAGCTTTACTATTGTATGTGTTTCGTTTAATATGTTTTGTTTCATAAAGTGTTTGTAAAAGCACACAAAAATCTTCAAACATACATAAATTAGCTGCTACGACACTCATTCTGCTCTAATATTGAAATAGATTATTATAAGTTGTTTTGTTAAATTACAACAAATTATTTCATTAGCATTTATACAGTCATAAAATTTAAATTCTATTTGACACGGATTGACCCACACTCAATAAAATGAAAACAAAACAATTCGATTAAATATTTTGACACATTTGACAACACACACAGACTAGAATAGTATTCTAATCTGTGCAGACTAGTTGTGTATTTTTCTTTTTTTTTTAGTTCTCCCTAGAGTTGTTCGAAACGGCTATAAAAAACAAAAGCACGCTATAGACTATAAACTATTAATTTCTACCGCGCTATTAAATACGCTATGTTATAGCGCGCTATAAATAAGAATGCACGTGGGCATCCAGCAGGCGCGATAATTCTTGCAACACGCTACATTTCGTAGCACGTTACATTACATCACAGATTAGATTACATTGCATATCGTACATCGTTAGGCGGAGTGCCGTCGCGCGCTGTGCGTGCGCGACCGGCGCGACCGCGCGATAGTCATTCAATCAATTTCGTTCATAGCGTCATAGCATCGTAACGTCCACCTGCCTAGCGCGCGCTATGCGCTACGAGGGAACAGCGCGCTATAGAATGGCGCTAGGCGCTATATTATCCACCTTTAAATCTCCCTGTCTTAGGGAAGGCAAAGGGATCTAAGCCCATTCAGCCTTGCTGATATATTATGCTTTCTGGATAATTTCACGTTTTTAGATTTTTGTGACTAGATTTTATGAACTTGTAACACATCCAAATACGTGTTTGAATTGCCTAAAGGAATTCTTAGGTCGTGCGATTTTCTTCCCACTAGGGAAAGGCAAAGGCTCTGTGCCATACAGCCAGGTCTTAAAAAAGAGATTAGTTAGAGATACTATGTATTTTGACAAAAAATACGATTTGTTGCTTTTGTACAGTATATGTAATAAGGCATATAAATTTAAATTATACGGACTTTATCTTTTATAGTTATTTTCAATCTTGTGAGTGAAGGGAGTGAGTGTCGAAATATGCGAGTGATAGAAGAGAGTGGCTGTGGCTGCTGAAAAAAGTTATTTTCGATTTGTTTTGTCATTTAGTCAATATTCAACTTCTTGTTTATATAATCACGTGAGTGTCACATATTTTAATGCATGTATGCACAGGCAAATAAAATCTTTTTTGCACACTTAAAGTACACATATCGGCATAATGTCTTAAAAAAAATAATGTATCTCCTTCTTATTTTGTTTATGAATTATAATGGTAAAATTCATGTATGTTATGATAGCATAAATTTTACTAAGTTCTTTCACAATATAAAAAAATCAGTTATAGTTATGTTATGACAGATAAACTATAACAATATACGTTTACTTGACTTTTTAGATTGTGATGACTTTAATATAAACCTTATAGATATAATTTATTTTAAAAAAATATACGAAAGCGGTCCAGGATAGGCCAAATGCAATCCGAAGTACGTCCAGCTTCTAAAGAAATGTGAAAAGGTCATGGTCAGGGAAAAAGAAACTCAGCAACCGTTTGCTGCAATTTTCGCAAAGGCGTAAGCTAGCGCCATATGAAACTCAGATGAAAAATATTCACCGGGATATAAAATTCATCTCCATCCAAAATAGACTTCAGGCAACCTAAAGTATATTATATTTAGCATTACTTATTTAAAAATTTTGGTAGTTCAATTTAAACTGTGAATTATGACGACATCGTTTACGAATAAAATGTATGTTTTAAAAATATTCAATAAGCTTATGAAATTAGTATTTCGTGAAAAATCAACATAGTATTTATTTATATTAGGACAACAGTAGATGATAATTTGTATACAAATTGTACATACTATAAAGGGAAGTTTAAAAAACATTTAAAAAGACACGAGTGGCATATACTCGTAAGTGAAAAAATGAGACGTAGGAAGAAGAAAAAGAAAACTTGAATAAATCCAACATTGCAATTATTTATTGATTTTAATTCAAATTATCAAAGAAATATTAAACCGTACAGAAATTAAATTATGCCGACGTCGCTGTCAGTTCACTAGTTTTTTTGTTCCTTGTGTACTCAAATAGCTCTTTGTATTATTTTATTGTCAGTAAATGATTGTGTAGGCCTACGTTGAATAAATATCCTTTAGATTTGATTTGATATCACTAAATCGGAAAGGTTAAGATACTCATAGAAGCTACTTATATTCAGTGTTATTGGCGTAAAACGGAATGGAGCCTACCCAATGTCACGGTGTCACGTCACGTCAACTCTGTACTCAAAAAAAAGGAACACTTGCTCGTGATAGTAAATATTTTAGTTAAATCGAAATTATGATCAGTTCGTGGAGTCCAGACAAAAAACACAGCGATGTGGAAAGGTAGTGTTTACAACTTTCCTTGCTTTTACAAAGGAATCTCAGTAATATGCCATATGGCTAATAATTTTGGTTTTCATTTAAATAATCTACCTCTACCCTTTCTAGATGGATATGTATCTACCCAGCATACATTAATAGTAAAAAAACTTTAGCTGAGGGTCGAAAACTATCTAAACAATTTTGTGTAGAAAATCCTACACATCAAGAGATCAGAGATGTGCTAATTACTACTGGACTGCATGTGGGTGTTGAAAATAAGTTGTATCCTCGAGAGAAAAGTAAGGTTGGTAATCGATTGCAACTCTGCATCATTGAAAGTTTAAGAATACATAAGAATGGATGTGAAATTTAACATATATCTATTTTCATTATAAAACCTTAACCAGAGGAAGATTCTATAGCCAATCTTGTGTACATTCATCAGCACTTAGAGGTGGTGAACTGAAGTGCTGCAAACAGCATCAGCAGCAGTAGTAGTTGTTATTGCAATACATAGGGATGGAATGTCTGTAGTAGCCAGCCCATTATATCTGTTACTATTTTATGGAGATATGTAGAAGTAGCTCACATACAGTGATAGTTAAGCTGCTGTTGCTTTCAACCTTTGATTATGGACTTGCAACTTGTTATTGTTTTGCCAGAGGCAATTTTGCCAGTCTTGTGTGTTAATACTTGCATCACTAGATTTTAAATTTATTATTAACAAAGCAAGTGGTGGTGAATAAATTTTATCTATTTTAGATTGAAAATCCTTATGTGTTACTTACTATTGTTGTATCTACTACTATTATTGATTTAATTTGGTTGAGTAACCTGGAGAAACACATTACATATATAATATCTACTGGTGTGTCCTGGGTAGATCCTATCTAAGCCACAATTAATCAAAAACAAGCCAAGGCTAATTTCAAGGAATTTAGTTTGGTTGTTTTAAAAAACTTAAATTATTATGTTGTTACCCATAACAATGTCTATGGAATGAATAATATAATGTTGAGTTTTGTATGATAAATAACTTGGGCCCAGTTTGGCACTCTGTTGATATTTTTTATTATTGAATATGTTGTTTCTAAAACAAGATCAGATTTCGGAAGTCGGATGAAGTTCAATAAAAGATATTAATTAGTCTGAAATGCAATACGATTCTGATCAACACAAGTATTAATATGTTTTGAAATTTCATTTCATAAGTTTGTGTAAACTGTTTATCAAAATTGCACCAACTAAATTATTTAATTCAATATAAGGACTCATATTTCAACATTTTTCTTGTCCTCACAAAGACAAGCCCGTTTTTTTCTGCTTGTATTTTTATATTGCCATTCATAATACCAAATGAACTGATTGGGAGGTTTAAATGCTAAACTATGTATTGCAATTAATATAAAAACATAATTTTACAGGAAATGCTGTATAGAGGTAGAATAAGAGTGCAGATAAAAAATGATGATGGGACATCTGTGTTACCAGACTTTTCAACAAGAGAGTCAGTAATGAAGTACATTGGTGAATCAATTCCAAAATTAAAGACCCGGCAAAACAGGTAATATTTTTTAAAAAACTATATTATTTTCATCCTTGATACTATCATATAATAATTAGTGCCTTAGCAATTTGACTTGATGGATAAATTATAAGTACTTAAATACAATTATGGGTTTATTTATTATCCTCTAAAGCAGGGTGGCTGACTTGATCAGACCCGAGATCTACTGTTCTCTGGCGAAACCCTGTGCGATCTACCAATTACATAATTGAAAACTTAAATGGAACTGCATAGTTTATTACAGAAATAATGTGGTAGTTTAAATTTTGCTAAAAGAAAATACATAAAATGAAAAATAATTATTTTTAATTAGTTATTTATATTGGTGTGAGCATTGCGCTTGAGTATCTTCCGCTAGATTAGCAAAATCAGGTATGTAGTTTCCTACAAAGTTTCCTGTAGGAAAATGCCGACTGACATAAATATGTTGAACCAAAACACGAATGCAGTTGTTCAACACATTTCTTCAAATTTGGATATTTCTCATAGGAAACCAATGCCCAGACATCAAGACCTGAGGATGACCTTGCTTTTAGAAATATGTCACAGCGCAGAGCAATAATTTCTTTTTGAAGTATAATGTGGTCCATTTGAAATGTATCTGCAAATTTTAGAGCCATTTTGTTGATACTACTATGCGCCACCGCGTCCCACACGCTTTCCGTCCCGCTTATTGTTCATGCTTGCCGAAAATAAAAGAGCTAGCTATACTGCGTAGAATAGAGAATATAATTTATTTGATGGAACGGCGATTGACAATACAATGATACAATACAATAAATATTAATGCTAAAATACTTAAATATATTGTATTATATTGTATTTTTGCTTTCTTTTTAATTTATGAAATTGCTATTGACGTATGTAAAAAAAACTAGCTAAATAATATGTAAAAAATAATTTTTGTCAATAATGGAATAAATACATATTATTGTTTTTATATTGTTAAAAAGGGAATCTACTCTAGTTTAGTATTTTTCTTTGGGTGAAGAAATAAAACACTTTCTATTTCCTTTTATAGAAATGTATTTAAAATCTTTTACCTTTACATCATTGAATGGGGGAGTTTAAAGTTGTATCTATATCTTTCGATTTTATTAGTACCTAATGTATCAAAATCTACGTAAAATTAATGGCTAAGATAAATACTAAAATCAAAATTGCATTCCTAAATATTGGCCCTCTATGAAATCGTAGTTTTCACTTTCCTTGGAGTGAAGCATATAAAGTGAATGGCAATTAAATTCTGATTCTTAAATTGATAAGGCACGAAAATGTTTATAATAGTAGGTAATTTATTGGATGTTAAATTTACTACAATAAAAAATGTATCGATATCAGATATTGTAGTTTCATAAGTACCCTCTATTTATATAATAATTACCTAGTTAAAATTATTTTTTAATGAAGAGAGCCATCGACCCAACCCTTATAATTCGCGAGTTTATACTGTCGCCCTATTTCAATGCTAAATATAAAAGATATATGATTTGAAAATAAGATTAAAAATGAAAATGAGAATTGTGGCTCCCTTGTTTTTTGTTTACCATCTTAATCATTCATTAAAATCAGAATGCTAAAAATTTTAAGTGACCCTCCCTTGCGTACCGCTTAAGTAGTTGTTTTGATTTTACTATGATATTTTTTTATTTAAAAATTATCATTTACGTGATGACTAGTGCCTCTCTTAAAGGATGCAAGCCCTAAGTCATATTTCAAAATAAGCGACATTGTTCAAGTTACTATTTTCATATCGCGATCAAGTCTTTTGCTGTCTAGTTTTCGTACGGACACTGTGTGGACGGCCATACCAAGTAGATGAATGTTTCAACAATGCTCCATATGTACACACATTGTAAATTGCTGTTACAATGGTTCTCATTATCACTCAACTTGTCACCAAAATTAGAAATCATAAAAAAATATATATATATTGATGACAAATAATTGAAAATACTGTTATGGCTTAAACCACTAAATAGTAGTATGAGCGGAAAACTAAATTTTAATTTTGAGTAAATTCAAGTTTTTCCAACTAATTTACTATAAATTACCCAGGTAGATAAAAACGAATATTAAAAATATATTATATAATAATCATAGACTCACGTAATATTTTTTTCAGGCCTGCTGATCAGCAACCACAAGCTACTCATCAAGCTACTAATAAAAGCAAAGGAAAAAAAGGACGCCGTTAATTATAATATTTTATTCTTTATTAAAATTTGTTATAATCAAAAATATCTTATTTTAATCTGAAATATTATACTACATTACTTTTGTAAATCTAAATATTATTGTCTACCATTACTTCTCCACTTTTACAAATATCTTTCATTGCATTTTTGTTTCTGGCAATGCTGTAACCATCTATGATTGTAACAGCTGATGTATTTTTGTTAGAACTTTTACGTAAAGCTAGTTTTAAATTAGATAAGTCTTCTATGGAAATCAAATCCTCATCTGAATTAGTTCTTTCAGTTTTTGTGGTATCTGCGCCACTTCCGTCAATGACTTGTTTATTGTTGGTGTTATTGAATGTGACATCTTTGTCGCTTTTTTCACTAGGTTTGTTGGATTGTATGGACTCTGTGTTATTGCCTTCCTGATATCTGGATATGGGTCTTCGTAGACCTGGAATATGTTTTGGTATAAATGTCTGGCTTTCTGTTTCGTTTTCTCCAATTTTGTGTTTAGTTTTTCGTGTAACGTATTGATTGGATTCTCCTCGTAAATTGGTATTAATGTTTTTGGTTTCCTCGGATTTTGATTCCGTTTTGAAAAAATTGTTTTTGATGGACTGCTGTTTTCGGCTTGATTTTCGTTTCCATTTACTGCTACTTGAACTGTTTCGTGGAGAACTGTAGGCAATTTCTTCATGACTTTTTGAGCCGGATTCTCTTGTGTTTCTGGGAAAATATTCACGATATCCAATATTCCTGGGGATATTTCTTTGAAAGTTTCTGTAAAATGTGGGGCTGCTTCCCTCACTGTGTCCACTACTGTTTCGCCGATCGCCAGTGGAATCTCTTGGAAATAGTATGGATATGTCATTAACTTGTTCTTGATTGACGACGTCCACAACGGTAGAATTAACGGTCTCGGTCTTAAAAGTGGCGGTCGCAAAGGGTTCAGTCTTGGTAAAAGAAGCTGTCTTTTGATGCGATTCTTTGGTTCCCAAATCAGGTTGGTACGCACATTTGCACAGGATTCCTCGTTTTCGTGCTGGATACTTTTGTTTTGTTCTGATTTCGTAGGATTCGTCTGGCACAGTGTTGAATAAGTTATCGAGTAAAAGGCCCAAATTCTTAAGTATCGGGTAACGCTTGTCGTCATTGTTTATCTCACGTTTCCTGGAAGATCCCCTATATAAACGAAGTGGTGTAAAAAGCTCTTTTAGTTTAGATGGCTTTAGAATTCTTTGAAGCAAATCTGGTTTTTCGTGTCTAGGCAGTGAAAGTTTTTTTAATGGATGTTGATCTGAAAATTTGAATATGATTTTAAAATCACGGTAGAGGCATTTACACAATTTTTTTAAAACTTGATTTAAGATCCTTCCTAATATTTGTTAGTCGCTCTTTATTTAGTTAGCTTGAGACGAGATATACTTAGTAATTTTAAACATTAACTAATAAAGTTATGTTTGTATGCCGGCGTAAATTATTTTTAGGACAACATACATGTAGATAAACTATTTACTTTACATTACAACACATACTTTTTGTTATAATGTAGATTACAAATTTATTATAGGCTCTGTACAAGGGTTGTTTGCTTGGGTATCACCGTCTTAGCTATTTCTGCCGTAAAGTGACAGTGTTTGTATTGAAGAGGTCCGGTTTAAATCAAGTTTGTTGTTAAGAAAGGTTGACAGGGAAATTACTGGGTACATTTAGATTTGATATTTTATGTCACAAATTGACAACGTACGCTGTGGTTCTTGTGGTTTCAGATTTATTTAAAAACTTGCAGGAACCACATGTCCTTGAACCGACCACTTACTATCATTCGGTAGTCAACTTGTTAGTCAGTTTATTACTATAAAAATATAACTTAATTTTAAAATGTCATGTCGTCTATCTAAATCGCTGCTTCTCCATTGTAGTCATGACAATGTTGTTTTTTCATGAAAGATGAATCGACATTTATATTAATAAATTTAAAAAATACTAAGGATTACATATTGCAATTGTTACCTTTGACCCTTGATAGTATTTGAGATTTCTTCGCAGTGTTCAAAGAAAATTGATGAGGGGAGGAGTCTGCAAACGAAATAAATTTTTTAAGATGAAATTTTTCATAATTTACTCACGGATTCATACGAATCCGTTGTATGTATACACATTCACTTTTTATAACTTCATTTGGACAATTTAAGTTGTCCCAAATAGATGCTAAGTTTGGGTGTAACAGTGTGTAATATTCTAACCAGTAAACAGTTCTTATAAAATTTTGTCAACGAGAGGTATCCTGATAAATCGAACAGTATTTGACAGATAGCATGTGATCGTTCGAGTAGGATTCTATCTTGTGCCAAGTCTAAACCCAAACTTTATACGTTTTATGTAAAGGCACTGTTGCAGCTAGATTAGGCATGTAGGAATAAAGTCATGTACATATTTTGTTTATACATAAAATTATCGTTAAATCTGCAGATGTAGGATAACTAACTTAAAGGCCCAGTAGGGCTAAGGTAAGGGGTAAGTTTTCTCAGCGACTCCTTTATTCCAATCAATCAACCTAATCATTTATTTGTCAACATAGGTTGGATACAGATGGTACAAACAATTTTATAGCATCACTATGCTCGGCCATTAACGGCGTACAATTCTTTAGTAGGTAGTCGAAATTTAATATATTATTATAATTAATTCAACCATTATAAAAAAAATTAATATCAGAGCCAAAGACAGATCACCATCAATCAATGTTCATTATATAACATTAAATAATGCATGCCAATCAACATAGTGCCTGCATTTCAAAATTAGATGCATATTAGATGTCAAATGTGAAAATATTATAATTAATATTAAAAATATTATTCCAAGTAAATCTATTATTAGTAATTATAAACGAATAAGAATCTTGTGTAATAGCTGTAACACATCGATTATTATGAATAATTGTTCGGCGTGTAGAGGTCAATAAGTCTTGCAGTTCGAACAGTGGTCAAATAGTATACATACCTCCTTATAAACATTTGTAGTATATTTGTAGTGCACATTGTTAAGGTATAAGAAGTTGCTCGCGTGAGTATTGGGTTGCTGGACTAACCAGTTAGTCTGCCACATAAGGGTGTCAGAGAAGTCGATTAATAACTTTAGAAGAAACCATTTGACAAATTAAGTGTTGATACGAGTATACTATAATCCATCATACCATAATTAACATTTAAGTTTTAGTCGTTTTATTTAAATATCTGGATTAGGCCTTAAGTGGCATAAGGCTAGATTATAACTGTCACGTAATAACAACTTGTTTAAGTTACATTCTGATATTGGTAACAATTATAAGAATTATTGATAACAATATAGGAAGAACTGTCTTCCTACATTGTCATTAATAATTGGTACTGACCAAGCTAGAACTATATGACATTACTAAAATAAAGTCTTGACAGCCATATATGGTCAGTGATAGATTGGATATTAAGTACTTCGCGTAGCAAAGGTTAATTACATCATTTGACGACCTCCATAGTCGAGTGGATAGTACACCGGTTTCAAGGTGTCGCCATCTCTGAGATCCCGGGTTCGAATCCCGGTGGCGGCAGATGTTTGTGTGATGAATGCGAGCATTTGTACCTTAGTCATGGTTGTTGATATATATTTCAATAAAAAATATTTTGTTTTATATAAATATATGTATTTCTATCCGTTACCCTAGATCCCATAGCACAAGCCTTATAGAGCTTAGTTTGGGCTAGGCCAGGGTAGGCGAACCTGTATGCATCAACGTGCCATTTTTTCTAAAAAAAAGATTAATGGGTCCTTCGCGTGCCATCAAATAATTTTGACTTTCTGATTATTGGCAAAATAATAATTATAATACTATCAAAACTCTTTATTAAATAAAGTAAGCAAAAGAGGTACATTTTGGTATGTTTATATTAAATTTCAGTAAAATTAGTGTGACTTCTAAATTATAAAAACAAAAACTTACTGCCGCCGCGCTGCCCCCACCCCGCGCACCGAACACTCCGCAGCGTAGGAGCGATCGGAATGTTCATCTCGCCACTATTGCGGCGGGGAAACTGCTCTGGGCGTAGCCCACTTCAGTAATAGCCATCGCCGCCCGTAACAACGGGACGGGGCATTGGGGCGGCCATCTAGGCCTTGGCTTCAGCTGCATTTGGGCTGCTGGTAATCATCTTAAGGAAGATGCTGCAGAGCCCAAATATGCATTTGCACAGTGTAAGCTCCGGGCTTACTTTCTTCTTCAGTTGTGCTAGTGAGGCCTTGAGAATGTCCACGCACTGTTCGTGTAGGTCACTCGGCCGTTCACTTTCACTTTCTCTTGTGGCAGCGATGTTGTTAGTGGTTTCACTTTCACTTTCACTTTCGTGGTGGCATTCTATGTTAATTTCGACTTCACTTACACTTTCACTCTCACTGTCTTGCGTGTCGCACTGGTCGTGTGCGGGCAGCGTGAGTGTGCTCGACTTCCCCACCAGGAGGGGGGCTGTCGTGTTTGCGGCATCAGGCTGTTCAGGCTCGCGCGAGGCGTGCCTTGTGGTCCTCTTGTGTTTCGGCCTCCGTTTGCTCTTCTTAGGTACCTCCCCTCTACGCCTCTGCACTCTAGGGCGGGGCGGAGGGTTGATCCTTGCTTCATTGGCAGCGGCCATCAGCGTGTGTGGCGCTGATGGTTCGCTGTCGTCCACCGTGTTGGTAGTGGTCGCGGGCTGGACAGTTTCGGCTTTCCTCTGTGTGAAGGCTGTCGTTGTGGCACGTTTGTTCCGTGCCTCTTTGTGGTAGGCCGGACACTTGGCCAGGTTGTTGGCCGTGTGTGGCCCACCACAGTTGGCGCACGTAGGTGGCTCGGAGAGCGGCCTCGGGCAGTCTCTTGCGGCGTGCGGTTCGCCGCATCTGACGCAAGCTGCTTGGCGGTGGCAGAGCACTTAGGTATGCCGAAATCCCTGGCAGCGGTGGCATTGGGCGGGGCCCCCCTTACCCCGCCATACCTCCACCGTGATCCCCGGCAGCCCCAGTACTTCTTCTTGACAGTAGATTCTTGTTATGTTAGGCGTCTTCGTTAGCCTAACATGGAAAATTTTTCCATGTCGGCCATGTTTGGAGTGGAAGCTTTTAATGTATTCTGGGGAGAAGCCCTTGTCTTCCAGCTCTTCCCAGAGGTGATCCGGCGTAGTAGAATCTGGCAGTCCTTTAAAAGCCAGTTTAAGGCTTCTTTGCCTGTTGGGCGTGTAACTGAACCACGAGAGCCGCTCCTCACTCTCGATCTCAGTTAAGTAGTCCATGATGGTTTCGTATTCTCCCACTGTTTTGGGGAGAAACCTGATCCCCTTCCGGAACGATTGTGCGTTGACTGGGTGTCCCAGCCTCCGCATAAGCTCCTTGAAATGTCGGGGCCAGTCGGGCAGCTCTTCAACCACAATAGGCGGTTGTTTTGTAGGCTGTCTGTCTTTCTGTTCTTCCACAGATGGTGTCGGAGTCGGCGTTCCCATTAGCGAGCCGTCGCGAGACGCGTTGTCCGACAGTTGTGGTGTCGGTGTTCGCGCGGGCGGGGCTTCGTAAGACGCCGTTGACGTTGTTGGTGGTTTCGGTGGTGGTTGAGGCGTCATATTCATGGGCTGCCAGCGCTGCCCTTTGATTTTAAAGTCATCTTGGATGATCTGGGCCCACATCATGTCGTACTCCCACGCTGTCCTCGGGTAGAACTCGATGCAGGGATCCCCATCGCTGTCCTCTACGAAGGCGGCAGGGATTTCTTGTGCTCCGAGTTTTTCGCTGATGTGTCCCGTCAGTATTGACCAGTTAGAATTGCTTCTTATCTTGATCGTTGGAATCGCAGTATTCGTTTGAGGCATCTTGTCTGTGTGTGATAACATCAGAGGCGGTTGAGGCTTCTTCGTAGGCTGCCAGCGTGCGTAGGAGCATCGCGTTCGATCGTCTTAAATACCTAATTCTGCGACGTGCCCAAAATATTGTGTCGCGTGCCATCAATGGCACGCGTGCCATTGGTTCGCCTACCCTGGGCTAGGCTAATTGGTGTAAGTGTAACAAATATTTATATTATATTATATTTATATTATATGACGTTATTGTAATTGTAATCGAAATTCACACAAACATATTTTATGAGAAATGTAATAAGACATCTAGTTATTGTAAAAGTTGTGTGTAGCGACTAACCTTTAATAACTGAGCTAACTAACAGTAACTATCTGCAAGCGTTAGTAAATCTTAATTTCCTGATACATGTGTAAACTATCTGCATAATGAAGACTGTAGAAATCACACAAGGTCATCATTGTTGCTACTCTATTTTTATTAACTATCACGACTCCACCGATGTTTACAATAAACGTGAGCTCATAAGCATTCCCCTTTGTACTCACCACTCTACCTTCTACCTCCACCACTCTACCGCCTCGAGGACTATTTTCTAAATTAAAATGTATTGGACTCTTTAAGAAAATTATGTTACCCCAAGCATAGTCTCTCTCTAGGGAGACTAGGTTGGGTACGCTCTTCTTACTTATTTCTGAAAAATCTCAGTGTTGGCATTGTTGTATTCTGGTTTGAAGGACAAAATACCTACTATACCGAAATGACTGGGTACTGTGGCATTAAATCGGCACCCATATTCTTAATTGTCGAACTGTGGATCCCATTCGGAAAATATATCTCATCTTGTTTTTAAACCCGGAAAAAAAAACTGACTTTGTGTAAAAAAGATATCTAGCTACGATCAGAATCGCACTGAGTTCAGAAAACAATCGTTCTTTATCAGATTCATATTTCAGCTGCCGAATAATTTATCGTTGACAACATGATTTGTTAGATGAAATTTTAAGACGAAACCGCGCGGTATATTTTTCTTACAAACATAGTCTTGTAGTCCCCTTTTTCCTATAAATGTCCTTATATTTTGTTATGTTATGTCCTTATATTTTTGAAACAAACGATTTAGTAAAATCAATATAAATATTTAAAAAAATGCGAGATGTGCAATTTTGGCTTCTATTGTTCAAGTAGAGTTCAAGCAGAGCGCGATTTCAATTGTCGCGACTTTTCGCGCTATCCTATTCACAAATTGATGCACAGTAAAATGCTATGAAGCGCTACAAATCCTGAGGTTTCTTTCGTTGTGTTATTGTTTTTTTTTTCAGAGCAACATATAGATTATTCCCGTTTGGATGTCTCTTCGTAAACACTACTGCTTACTGCTTATACCGAGGTCGCATCCGATTGTTGTAACGTGCAAAGAAAAACATCTTCCAGTTATATAGGTTCTTTTAGTATATGATTGACATTGACACATTATTTGATAAAGAAATAGATTTTTAGACTATTCAAGAAACACTTGCCTTTAAAATTTGATGAAGCTATACCTAGTTTCTTGTATTTAGCTTCTGCGGCCAGTGCCTCGTTTATCGAGAATGGTTTCGCGTGCAAAACTGAAAAGAGAAAAAATAACACTTGGTAAGTATATAATGTTATACATATTTGTAAGAATAATACCGCAGCTATAGGCACACAGTTAAAATAGTAATTAAAGCCTATTTTTCTATATTGAAAAAAAAAGCAGACTGCTGATATGATGGTAACTGGTTACATTCGCCTATTTTATATTTGGATCCTGCGAGATTAGCAAAAAAATTGAAAGCCCTAGAACTATAGTTGTCAAATGGTCAGATTGATCATGG
Organism: Scirpophaga incertulas; assembly: GCA_036419045.1. Classification (NCBI taxonomy): domain Eukaryota; kingdom Metazoa; phylum Arthropoda; class Insecta; order Lepidoptera; family Crambidae; genus Scirpophaga; species Scirpophaga incertulas. The sequence continues at coordinate 10,689,029 of CM071638.1, read as the reverse complement.
CATTTAATATCGTTAGATAATTTTTTGAGCGGTTATGTTGAATACATAGTATATGGAGCTTCAATCGAATCTATTGAAGCTTTATAACTCAAATTTTGTGATTATCGAAATAGGCCCGTTATTTGGATAAAAAATCAGTTTAAACTTTGGTTTCAATTATGTTTTGTAGAAACGGATATGCTTTAATCAGTTAATTACTCCTTATATCGTGCCAGGTTAATAATGTTTCATCTTTTTTAATGTCGATGTCTAAAGAGCCGACTGGAGAGTTCACCGCAATAATATTTCTACGAAGTGTCTGAAAACGGCAATAGGTCAGCCTTCTATAATACTAGGATTGAATGTTTATAAGCGAAGTGTATTTACTCTATTCGTTTTTAATACTTCACGACGTGAATGATATGAACGTGTTTATACATTTGATAACATATTTATGTAAAAGTAGTGATATCATTAAAATACGAGATTCCGACGACTTGATAGGGTATAGACCAAACAAGTTGTAAATATTTGGCGGAAAAAAATCCAAATAGAAGTTTTATATCTGATACGGATCTGACCGTTTTATAAATAAAAAAAAAATCTATGCACATCTTTAAATGATTCCTACACTATATTACGATTTATTGCCGCCGAGTTTGTGTATGTGTTATATAAATATAAATTTAATATGAACTTAATTTCTAATAAATATTTTATCCGACTCACCTGGCACTAAAATAGCACAGTTAATAACAAAGTACAAGCACAAATTTCTAATTTCCATTTTCGCACATTTTTCTTAGTGGTTGTGTAAGGCGTACATCAAACTGTCAACTGTGCAAATTGTGGCCGCTGTGTTAATTTGTATTTAAAGGAGCTTGCATGCTGAGTTTGCGTTTCTAGTAGCCATTGAGGCACGTTCGATCCGAGTGGTTTTAGAATTTTTGTAACAAAAGTAGTTTAATGTATGTATGAGAACATAAATTACTTTTGTTTGGGTGTGTTATATTAGATGCCGATGAATGTTAAATAAATTATTTTCTGATTCCAAGTTTCGAAAGTCCTACATCAGCGTATGAGGAATACTGCATAGCAATCTACTCGTATTGGGCCAGTTAGTACGATATACATATAACCGATAGAAAAGAGCAAGAATCTCGTAATTAGCTGAAGATTTAATTCTAATCATATTTATTTCCAGATTTCAATGCAGCCGGAGGTGTTATTAGTTATTATTTAGCAGTAAGATGGGGTTTTACGAGGTCTGTTTCGATTTACGCAGAACAACCGCAAGTAGATTCCAACTAAAATATTGTTTTTTATTTATGTAGTCTATTTCATTATGAATGGGGACAGTAATGTTCATAAATTATCCAATCCTATAAATAGCTGGCGGCATACAATCGGAGTCGGTACATTATTAGCGTGACTGTATTGGCTTATTCCCATGATTTAGTCGTCCATAAGTCGGCTGGCTTATCTGACGGTTGCCGGGGCTGCCGCAGCCCACTTTAGTTAAAGATATCGGACGATCGTAATATTTTAACGATGCCCGACCCAGCATCGACTCCTTTGTTTTACTACCCTTATTTTATTATTTATCGAAACATTTGATATAAAAGTGCCATTATCTGCAATTTTATGTGATAATTTATTGCTTGCTCCAAATGTATCAATGTAACTTCTGGGGTAGTTTAAAGAAGATAGCGATTATATTTAATAATAAATTTGCCGTTTGTAAATGTTATATCGTAATCGTATTTTGGAATGTTAATATATTGAATTTTCAATGACATCCATATACATATATAAAATATACAAACAAGAAAACATGTGGTGTTGATTCCACATACGTCTTATTATACGCTTACGAGTGTAAAGACGATGTTAGCGAAATCCAAATTAATCAAAGGCTAATGATACTGTGTCCGTTGCTAAAATTAATATTTCAATAGCCCTGTAATTTAAAAACTGTACTCACTTTATACACAAATATTTTTTACGAACAAAATGCAATTTGTGTAGCTCATAAATAATAACTTCATAAAACAAATTCGAACACTAAGATTAGAACCTTAGGGTATACTTATGCAAGTTTCAGAACGCGCTTTATGAAGTATCGTACCGCTAGTCCAAGTATATTCGTCCTCGTGAATCTATTACTGTACGTTACAAGATAGTAAGCGGACACCGCACTCGTAAAAAAATTGTATGAAAATTTAGAAATACTAGGTATAGACTTACACCTGATTGCTTATCAAAACTCTTCACTACATGTAAAACTTGAGACCTATAAGTCCCATACAGTATGTAGTAGCGTCGATATTGAATGACTCGAGCTGCCTGCTCTTCTCAGTCACTGAAATAAGTTTGTAGTGATGCTTGAATGATTAAAATTTATTCTGTTGTACCAGTACCAAAACTGAAGATCCATTAAAGTTCTAGCGTTGTCTAATAATCTTCAGGTAAAGCTATAACTACTATCTGTGGTTACTAGCACAGTATTCAAAAGTAATTCGTCAACTTGAAAAAAAAAACAGTTCGAAGTTGTGGCGATTCCATATGGCAATGGGATAAGGTAAGATTAATGATGATTATGATAATGATGTTAGAACGATGGATGCAAAACAATCTACCGCACTATTTTTTTCTATTACATTAAACATTTTGAAAGAAAAAGATGTAAATTACATTTGCGCATTTATCCTTCTGTGTACTTCCTGTTTGATTCCGCTACGTTAGCATTTTATTTTCCGGTTGATAAAGTGGTCTTTTTATTTGTACGCAAATCCGAAGGCCCGGAGCGGGTCGAACTCCAGTGGTCGGTTACTTCCCCAATTTACGAGCGCCCATAGTCGGGAGTTAGTATCGCTGTCGTCACGCTTCGTATATCTGCGATTTATATTTCACCAATACACGGCTATTCTTGCGAGTCCGATTTTTAACGGCTTGGTTTTTTTAAATTGCGTAATCTAGATATTGGTTTTGTTTTGATTAGCTATGTGAATAAGTTTGTAACTGTTGCATTATATTTTGCTGTGTCTACAGTTTATTTAAAGTGAAATGAGTGGCACCCGTCATCCGGATCATATTCAATCGCACATATACAATCTCACCAACCGAGCCTATCTTAACTATGTCAGAGCAATTAAACCTTAGTCAACCACGCTGGCCCAGAGATGATTGGTCTATTTCACATGCTTTTTGTCACCTTAGAATTTCTCGCAGGTTGCCTCTGAATGTTCAGAGCTTCAGATAATTATACATGTACAAATCATTAGACTATTTTATTATTGCTTAAAGAAAATGTGTTCGTTTAGTATATTTTCATAGCTGTATATATATATGGTTTAAAAAGCAGACTGCTCACCTAATGTACTTAATATTACGTGAACAGTTACGGACGGATACCTAAGATGCATATGGTTTCTGTGAGATTCGCAGTAAATCTGCAATTCCAACACTGTAGTATTCTGATAAATTGGCCACAGTGTGTGCGATACCAATGTGTTCAGCACCACAGAGTATTGTATTAATTTGTCATGTTAACTGGGAAATTTCACTGCCTATATTATTCTTCAAACCAGAATAATATAAAAGGTAATAATTAGGTACCGAATAAGAAGACCTTGGTATAGAATTTCGCTTCGGTAAATCTGTGCTTATCTACAAATATACTATAAAGTAATTTTACAAACCGTGTAAATAACTACTTATGACAGGAAAATTTTGAACGTAGTGTATTATCGCGACACTATTAGTAATTTCTGCGCAAAGTAATCTTTTATTGCTATTCAGAACCTAAATTGAGTAGATTCGTTAATATGTTGCCTGTGATTTCATATTCAGCTTTGGCGTCACTTTTGACAGCAATTCAGTTGAGAATGAATTTGGTATTTCGAATTTTTTTGGAGTCTTGATTTTGATTTTGAAAATATATATAATTTCTATCTGTGTTGGCTAAACATCATAAAGAAATTGAAAATTTTTGAAAATATATATAATTTCTATCTGTGTTGGCCAAAAATTCAATCTTTATAGTTACCTTTTCTCTATCATCAGAAAAGATAACAGCTAGGCTCGATGGGAATGAAAATAATTTATATTTTAATACCAGAGTTAATTCCGATGAAGCTACTTGTAGCGAGTTCGTTGCACGAAGCTATTTTGCTTTTATGTTGCCGAGCATCCCTACAAAATTGTACAAAAGGGAGGCGAAATTCGCCATTGAGCGAGGTATATCGAGTGCAATGTATCTAAACAGGCCAAAACGCCTCCCAGAGTCTTACCAATGTAGCGATAAACGGATTTGGGAGGGACGGTATTATGCCGCTGTAATAGAGTGATACTTCTTTAGGATCATTCCGGAAACTGATGACACTATTTGGTTTTCCCATAAAATGTTATGATATTATGTTTGTTGTCCCAAGTATGATTTACACTTAATTTCCTGCCACTCGATGTAATAAGGTTAAATCTGTCAAATTATTTTAAAACTCTATATTACGTCTGTAAAATGATTTTTATTTGAAATTGTGATAAAATAGCTAAAATATCCAGCTTTGTCTTATAAAAATTAATCTATTCTTGAAGAACACACTATTTTAATTATTTATGGATGTTTGCATGTGACAGGTTACAACATGAATCTATTTATAAGATATTGGAGCGTAACTTTCTCTAATCTGGAGAATGTCACTAGCATTTTGAATTTTAGAATAACAAAGTAAACGCAGTGTGTGCATTTGCTTTATCTGAATTTAGCTAGTCAATAGACCCTGTCGGATGTTTTGGTAAGCATATACGGGAAATGACCGCGGAATCCCCGTTGTGAGAACAATGCAATGCAGTTTGCAAGCCCATTTGGATAATTGTCGAATTCACGTTAAGTAAAACGCACTTTCTATTGTTGATCGTGCAAGTATGTTTTAAGTCACGTCTAACTGATGCATTGCTGGAAACGTATTATGACTCAAGGGTTTGACATTGAGCTAATTGGCAACGTGATGAATAACAATTTAGTGAAATGCTTTGAAGTAATTTCCGTATTATTTATTCCTCGTATTTGATAAATAGCACAATTTGATAAAGAAACATTACGTCCCCATTTATTCCGTGGTTGTACAGACATTGTTACCCTCCTAGTCGGTTTAAAAACAAAGCAGGGCGGGTAATAGAGAGCTGGCATATTGCCTCAGTTCCAACTTTTACTGCCGCTATCTGCAGGGTTTATGCCTTATAAAATCTCCTACCGTGGCCTCGGGGACTGTTTGAAAGGGATGAAAGTGTGTCCAATAGATATCTGGTATATCGCAACGGGATATTGCTCAAAGGTTGGTTAATTGGCTTGAAGTTGTTAGTCAGTCTAGACATAAATATATAGTATACAATATATAATATTAACAAATGATTTTGAATATTTATAATTTTTATTGCAGAAATACACATATAATGTGATCTGACATTTATCCAATCTTGTAATTACTGGCGTGGCTAGGTTCAAAGTTTTAGGTTTTGGGATATTCAAAGAAAATGAAATGATCAAAATTAACTTTATTCAAATATGACTTTCTAGAAAGCTCTTTTGAATCGTCGAAATATTTTTTCGTACTATATTAAATGGGGTAATAATATAATAAATGGGGCTTTGTACATTAATTATTATCATAAGTAACTTACCCTAAATTCCCCTAACTACGCTCGTGTTTGTAACGGAAATTAGGTTATTTGCTCTGAGACTTTCGTTCAATCGATGTCTTTAACAATAGTTTTCTTGTAGGGTCTTCCGGGGTTACGGAGCCTGCAGCGGATAATGGCCATACGGATCGTACGAGGCTACCGTACAATCTCGTACGAGGGGCCGACGGTTCTGGGACGCTCCCCCCCATTCGACATCCTGGCCGACATGTACGCGGCGACGTATGCGTCGCGGCGTGTCGACCGGGGGAGCGATGGGGGGAGCGCCCTGGAACCCGCGCACGAAGTGCCTAAGCGGGAGTGGCACCGACGGATTGTGGTGGCCTGGCGTGCGCAGCAGTGAAGTTCTCCTTCTGTGAAGCAGTGATGCTCCAGAAGGAGACCGCCGAGCGGGGTCGGGAGATGGCCTATACCGCTCGAAGAAGGCGGCGCCGGGCTCGGTAGCACAGCCGCGGGTCGCGGTGGGCGCGAGGAAATCGCGCCCGCGGGTACGGCGACCCGGAAGGGACCACGCCCATTCCGTGGCCGGGGGGCGTCGTCGGTGGTGGAGATCGGGGGAGGTATTGTAGCCTCCCCCGAGGAGGGCTCCCCTGTATCGGCGGGGGAGCGGAGGCTGGGGGTTCCCGGAAGTAGCTTGGTGTTCCTGGGGGCTCCCTACATGCCTGAGGAAGGCCATCTCTGAGGTTTTTAGTGGGTAGGCCTCCCCCTTCTGGGGAGGAGAGCCCCACATAACCGCCGGCTCGCCACAGCCGGGGTATGCAACTTGATACATTTTCCTCAGGGGAACAAAAAAAAAAGGGTCTTCCGGTGTATTGTGTATCAAGCTAGTAAAACCATAAGCACAAGTATAGCATACTTGCCTACTTATTAAAATAAACATAAAATCTTCAATAAAATGTGAAGCAGCAAATAGACATTCTATGTTTATACATAGACCGTTTTATCTTTTGTTATTAACGAACGCTTAGTTTGGGAAGTAATAGATGTTTAAGCGTTTAGTGTTGTTCGGTAAATTAACTTATCTGCTTGCCCTTTGGTCATGTTTATACCAATTTCCGCAGAATGGCTCCACCTTATTATTGTATAATGTAATTTCGCGATTAGTCATTCTAATAAATCTATAATAACAAAAAAAAAATTGATTTAAATATATTCTTTATATATTCATTTAACTCAAGTTAAATGAACATTTTGATTATAATCAGTAGCGGTAAAGTTTTGATATGTAAAATATCGCACGCACGCCCAGTGCATTTTCAATTTGGTTAATTCGTAGTAGTGCATATCGTATGTATGATATGTATAGCTACCATGGTTTTGCAATTCTTTGCATTCGGTATCGACAGCGTAAATTTTTGTATGGCGCTATATATTTGTAAAGCGTTCCTATCCGATACGTAACGAGATAAATTTGTAGTAATTTTAGATTGATATGACATCTGAATTTGCGTCAGCTATCTATCGAAAAAATATGGTAACGGTCCGGTCTGCCTCTTTGATTGGATCTGATAAAATCACCGAGGCACTTGTTTGCGATTAGTCAAAATTTTGACCTGTCGGCAATAGGGACAAATTTTTAGGGAACATGTTTATTGACATCTTTGAGTGCGGTGTAATTTAGAAGTTATTTTATTATGATAGACCCCATAAAACACGTATCTTTATTTTCTCTTATTAAGAGCTCGATTTAAATAAGTTATTCTTCATGTCAATATCTAAGTTCTATTCGTACCCACAAGGCAGAAACAGGTAAGAGGGAGGTAAATAAACAAACAACCCGTATGGGGTGTCCGGAATGGGTTCAAGGGTTGTCTATTGTTGTTGTCTATTGATCATATCTAATTATCATATCTAACGTAATGTTAAATCCAAAGTGGTCAAGTGATAGATTTTCAGTAACAGAAAATAATCCCATTTCAGGGTAAGGGGGCAACATTTAACATACCCCACTTTACGTATTCTCCTGAGGAAACGGTTTGCTTTCGGTCAAACCAATTTTATTTGTAGGCAAATCCGAAGTCGTAACGGGCTGGGTCACCGTGATAGCTGCACGTAATGAACTGGGTGCCATATGACGGGACTTATGGCTTTCATTTCCTTGGAGCTCGGCACTTCTGTACTTCCTGCCGTAAAAAATCTCATGCATACCATTTTTTAGTCTCTTTGATGGGCAAAGGAATAAAGGCATTTGCTCGAATGCTCATGTCGAATGCATAGTCGAATGGTAAAATTTATTCGACTCGAATCTGTAACCTCTACATTGTCAGGGCTTCTCTGGTTATAAACTGGTTATTTGTATAATCTAATGATTTAATTGTAAGCTTGTAAAACGAATTTAAAATGTTCGTATTGTAGTACTTTTCTTATAATAAGTATTGTCTTTGTAAATAATGTATAAATATTTTAAAGAGCTGTACAAAAGGAATGATAATAGTGGATTGGGTACTTATAAAGTTACAAGCCTGTTTCCGATTGCACTTTTTTTTTTGTTCACCTGAGGAAAATGCATTAAATTGCATATCCCGGCTGTGGCGAGCCGGCAGTAATGTGGGGCTCTCCTCCCCAGAAGGGAGAAGCTTACCCACTAAAAACCTCAGGGATGGCCTTCCTCAGGCATGTAGGGAGCCCCCGGGAACACCAAGCGACTTCCGGGAACCCCCAGCCTCCGCTCCCCTGCCGATACAGGGGAGCCCTCCTCGGGGGAGGCTACACTACCTCTCCCGATCACCCCACCGACGACGCCCCCGGCACACAGAAGGGGCGTGGACCTTCCCGGGAGCCCGGCGCCGCCGCTTCCTTCGAGCGGGATCGGCCATCTCCCGACCTCGTTTGGCGGCCTCCTTCTGGAGCATCACTGCTTCATAAAGGAGGTTTTATAAAAAGCCACGATTTTACCCTCCAGAGTTTCATCCAAGCCATAGAGGCTTTATGACCAAGGCTCAGGTTGAGTTTAGTTAGTAGTTCATCCCGCTTCTGTCTTCACAAAAACTTTTTCTGTTATTGTTTGTGATTGACTCTTAAGCTGCCTTATTCATTTACAAGTTCTCTTGTATTTTTTTATATGAGTTCTTTTTCAGTCAGCAGACTCTATTGGACTGCACATTTTTTTGAGTGTATACTTGTTTACTTGTTTGTTTGATTATGTATTTCACATATATTTTAGCATCTTTGCTCCGATCTAATGCTAGTTGTATTTGCTGTTGTTCTGCCTTTTATAAACATAAATTGTTAACATTCACAGTCGCCACACTGTATAATAATATAATCCTATACTATCAATACAATAGGGTTCTCTTGTATTTATAATCTATTCATTATATATGAACTTATAACATAGATACCTTTGTAACTTTTTTTGAAAAAAGCAATCCCCGAATTTCTAGCCAGCTCTTCTCAGGGAAGCTTGCATTCCGAGTTGTTCATTACTTAATAAAAGCTAATTAAAAGTGACAGTGGTTTCTATTTAAGGTCTCAAGTAACATACTTGTCCATAATCAAAGCTAGCTAAATCTCAATATATGTATATTGACAGTAGTCAGTATACATATTGAGATTTTGCTAGTGACCTATACATATATAGTTAACAAGCGTACATTGGCCAATAGTACATTGTACAAAAGGAAGGTGAATTAACTTTTTGTATTTTCATTGTTCGTATTAATTTGATAGAAAATAGTACCTACTTAATGCCCATGGAGAATAATAAAATTTATGGGAAACACATACGAAAGGAAAAGCGGGTATTCCGTTTAGAATTGCTAGAGCGCGTGTTATTTTGAAGCCTCAATTAGGGTCCTTTATCGAAGCGTAAGGTCGCTCCCTTGTGAGTTAGCACTGTTAACAAATAAACGAATATAATGTGCGGTACTATATATTCGATGAATGTGGATACCTCCTTTACGAGCGGAATACAATCAGCGTGTAACGTAATAAGGGGCGATAGGATTCATAGATATGTAAGTGAACAAAGACACGCTTTACAATAGACGCGTCGGTTATTGTGCCAGCTTCTGTCTGGTCGATGCTACTGTATCGACAGCTTTTTATGTGAGCGTATTCGTGGTATATGCGAAAAACAGTTAATAATAGAAGTACAATTATAAATGATTTATTTTTCAATTAAAAGGGTTTCCTAATTATACTAAATTTGACTCAAGCCAACCTTACACAGGGTACTCTGATGCTCCTGCCATCTCGCATTTGTTCAGCGTGATGTAAAAAGACTCAAATCTCTCTATAGTAATTTCCAAACAGGAAAGATCTAAACAGTTCGGCGTAAACAGACTCTGTGCCTACGGTGACAGACGTTGTGACGTCGTCGGTAACGCGGTAGAAAGTGCCGGTCGATGAAGAAGGCCGAAAGACCTTGGTGTTGGCAATTTATAACATACGTACACTGCAGAACTAGTAGAAGCTGTTGGAACTTAAGAAAGAATTGATACGTTGTGTGGACTAATTACTGTAGGACTATCTGTAAACCGTAGAGAGGACGAAGATTCATATCATTAGAGGGAGACCAAGTGCTGGTCTTCCCCGAATCTTGCTTCCCTTCTTGGTACAGAGAAGCCTGAAAAAACTTCGAATCATCCCTAAGAGCAATTTTCTTCAACACTGTTTACAAACATTATACATGTCGACATCCATGCAGTCCTTCTCGCATTCCAAAGTGATTTTGCAATATGATTGAAAATGTCCATGGTTTTTGATTTGGTTGGTTTGTGGATAGAGCGTATACTACAATCAATCTATACCGTTGGAGTTTTATGTTAAGATTCAATTAATAACTAAGACATCTTTGAATAACCAAGGATTAGTTGATATATGTCAATCTCATTATTAGTTACGCCGTTCTTATTTTCCATCACTCATTTTTGATGCAGCCGTTTGAAGATAGAGTTCATCACATAGAGTTCCTCTCTCTTTTAGCCGACCGTCACCTCGTTTGCCTAGCCACGCATTGAGGTATTCCATTACAATGGTGTACTGCATTGTGGAAATATGATCAAGGGTTATTTGAAAATATCCTAATAAATTGGTTCCACTTCCTTGTCGGGGTGGGTTCTGTGGGTGTTTCTCGGTTGAAATTATGTTCATTATAATAATTAGATTAACTCTTTTTAAATGGGATTCATACAAATCTACGCCGAAATATCATATACTGGAAAAGAACCAGTAAGAAAACGAGCAAGGGAAAATAATTTATTTATTATAATTTTTTATATATTTACACGACAACCATTCATTACATAACTATACGTTATATAACTTACTATTTACATAAATATAAATATACAACATAGCAATACCAATTTTCTAATTATTGGTATTCCCATAATTATTACCCAAGTATCTTCTTAATTTATATATACGAGTATTTTTTTACAACTGTCTACATTAAATAATACAATGCAACCAACGACGAGTTGCGTCGAGGAAACGTGCATCTAAGTACCGGCCTATTGTTTGCTGGTACGTAAAGTTGTTTCACTACTCACATACCGCCTTTCTCGCGGCAGCCGTTGCGCAAGCGTATCGGGATGTCAAAATACCCAGCCGATATTACATATTGACTCTAGAGTACTATTTTATTATCTATCGGCCTTAACATTGTTAATGGTTGCTTATTGCTTCTTGCCTATCTGTCTGTGTTCTTTATTTCTTACCGTACAAACTGTGCTGTTTTATATAATGTTACGTTCTGTTCTGCTTCTGTTGTTTTATGTATAATTGTATAAATTGTGGACTAGTAAAGGACGCTTATATGTGAATTCATTGGTTTTACTATTTATTTTTCAATTCATACGAACATCCACCGAACATATATAATAGCATAAAACATAATATAAATATTACTTGGTAAATTTTATCATTTAAGTTGTAATGCTCCTTGGTAGATAGAATCCATCATCGGTTACGCTCTTGATTCCTATAGACCACTAGTTCCCAAAGTTGTTCAGGTAGACCTCAGCGGTTGGTTGTCGAATCGCGAAAGCGCACCCCGCCATGTGCCCCGTATGGGCCTAGAGAACTCGGCGGGGGTTTTAGTGGGTAGGCCAGTCCTCTAAGACCGGAGAGCCCCACACACGGCCGCGCCTTGCCAGCGCGGTGTCATGGTGCATAAGGTCGCAATTCCCCGTCACAAAAAAAAAAGGTAGACCTCAGCGGTATGCATTTTCCATATTCAGTACAACGCGTCGAAAATTAATCATTTTTTAGATAGATCTAATTTTTCCTTTTTTTGAGAATTAGAAATTGATAGTAATGTAGCTGCAGGGGGTCTCCGAATCCCGTCTTCGTTCGTGAAATCGTTTGGTAACTCCTGCTATAGACTCTCTTTCAAAACATGCATAGCTAAAGTAAAAAAAAAAACTACAATTAGATTCTTAAAGTTAATACATAGTTATTAAAAAAACTAAAAACAGTAAAAGAGATTATTCGAAAAAATTCAAAATTTGTAAAATTTTACATTTAAATTTGAAATTGAAATACTAATGTATGTAGCATCCCGGAAACATTATACTGTAACCACGATTATGTCTATTTATTTGTTTATTAAAAAGCATTTGTTAGAGCCGCTAATATAGTCTAATATTGTTTGTAACATTTTGTTTGTTTATGTTTTATATTCTCATTTATTTCGCCTACGGTAATTGTATTTTGACAGCTACCCAAGTAGTCCACGTATCTACTAACAAATTTTCTTTGTTCAATGTTTTTACGTCGGACGAAAACACTCAAATCTCTAAGTGAAGCTGATAAACTCGGCCTGCGGCAGACTAATTGACTAAGGGCTAGGCGCTCTAGTTTTACACTGAATACTCTCGGCAATTCTAAGAAATGTGTATTTGTAAATCAAAGTAATCATACAGAAAGTATGTAGAAATCAGCATATATTTGTAAGTAACTCGATGACACGCAGTCGTTACTGTAAATGACACCGAGTGGCTATTAGGCATGAGTGCTGCGCGCTGCGACATAAGTATGTGAACGGATCTGGGTCGCTTATGTCGATTGGGATACACACATCAGCAATTTTCAGCGATATAAATATCATAATATGCGTATTATGTGCTTAGACAAATATAATCAATATGTCAGAATAATTGCGATATTTACATGTTCACGTTTTCTTTATTATTATGGAAGTGTCTGAGGTTGTCTTGTTTTTTAATTGTACTAGGATTTAATCATGAATCGTGTGTGCAGTTACAGACATAATATCTGCCTTGCAAATACACCTCGCAAACCGGAACGCAGGTTAATCAAAATATTTGTCCAGTGCGGGAATCGAAACCGCGACGCGGCGTAGTAGCCGATTACTCAACCACTGCCGTTGTCGTCGTTTGCTGCCAATTCCTGTAGGCTCTTGTGTTAGTGCCAAGTTAATTATATGGCGATTTCAATCTTATATAAACCGCGTTTGGAGTTTTTCGCATGTTTATTCTTTTATGTTATTCCTAGGGTGTCGTGGATTTTTTTTTATTGAAATGATTTTGAATGTGTAAGTTATTTCTTAATATCGCTTGATTGGGTAGACGACAATTTTTTAAATTCTGTATATATTAAGAGTACTCATTTATGTGAAAAATATTGTAGAACCAACAGTAGGTACACCTGCACCTATTACTTTTGAAGATACATCGACATGTTTGCGGCGCTGTCGCGGGTCGCTCAAAAACGCTTCATACTAAAAACACTGCAATCGTGACGTCATAACTAAGTAAACTCGCCTAATTTGTATGAGCGTATAAACAAATTTTAAAATAACTTTGTTATTTGTACGTTTATATGTATACTTTCTATATAAAAAAATACTTTTAATGTGAGAATGCTAGAAATGTGTTCGTTTCATTAGAATTACGTAAATAATAATTGCTCATTTTTTTGAAATCTAAAAACAATATAAATTAATAATTAAACTGAAATTTCTATATTGGCGTACTTTCATTAAATATAAATTGCTCAAATCAGATAATTATAGTATAAAAACGGCCATAATCAGTTGTAGTCGTCTACCTTATTGCAAATGCGGTATTTTAGTACTACGTGGAATTTGTTTTATAAAAATGTACTTGTGGGTAATTAGTTTCAAGTATTTAGCGAACACTTAACCTAAATTTGATTTTTCCTTAAGGGGAAACTGGCTACTTATTTTGCGAAAACAGTATTTTCATATTTCAGTTGTGTCCGACATTTTTAATTTAATGAACGACTCTTATAGAAATTATTGTATATATCTCTTCGGCGTATACTGGTGATGGTTGTGGTCGCGCCCAGGCGCATGCAAGTGGTATTGTTCGGTTATTAGTCTGTACGATACGGTCTTTGGCTTGGCCCCGACATATCTAATCTTGCATTTTTTAGAGGCGCGAGGTAAACGGTAACGCATTATTCCAAACAATAAAAAAAAAGTGTATGCATGTCGTCTAACTTAGGTCGGAGCTTCGGTAAATGTACTTATGAAAAACAAAAAAATATTGGTACATGGCAGTATCGATTCCGGGCCACCCGATTTTAGACCAGTGCCGAAACCACAGCGCCATCGACAATATAAATATTATTTATTTCAAGCTGGATATTTAATAATTGTTCTCTGTTTCTTTTATTGAAATATAGTGAAGGAAAGAATATAATCGTTAATTTAGATAATAGCTGTTCATCAGTGTTTAATTTCCATAATTACTAAACTTTTAACTGAGAGAGTACTTAGCTAATAGCTTTTACGCAAGGTTGTTATTACAAAATCAATCTTAATACCATAACGTACGTATCAAGTTCATTTATTAATGGAAAAATGTAAAAACATGTCTATTGAATCCTAAATCAATAGCTGCGGGCTCCAAAGTAATTTTCCGAATATAAATACACTATGGCAAGCTATTTGTATTATTGTATTTAAGACAACAGAATATATTTCACATTTTCCTTATCCGCCTATGCTTTTTTTGGTGCAAAGCGTAATTCTCGTCTGAGAGAGTTCCAGAAAAATAAGGGTAGGAAAGTCGTCATGCATGAAAGGGCTGTTTTATTTTATTCGACCCAATCAGACGGGTTGCAGACACATGTTACAAAGTATTTGGGAGTGCTTTTAGTGCGGTCCGAGTGTTGTACCGAGGCCATAGGTGCCGTACATAGGTGCTTAATATTTCATGTGCGATCGGGCCCGGAATGCGAACGGAACAATTTGCCAATAATCCTATCCAGAGGCAATAACCGAGGTGGCGCCCACCAGAAATGTGTGTTATAGCCCATGAATGATTTCTGCGCAACTCATAAGACTGAGTTGGATTCTCTTTGTATTGAAATTGCCTATTCTGTTTGTTGTTTTACTCGCTTAGTAAGTTTGGTTTCTGTTTGCTTTCATTTACGTTAAATTGACTGAAACACGATTCGCTCGCGTTTGTTTGTAACTTTGTACTGTAACTGACATTTGGGTTTCAAGTCATAGTTTGCGTTTTTGCTTGAACGTGGTTGCCGCATTGACGGAGCGTTCAGCGCATCGCGTGTGCAATAGGGTCATACGTGAGATTGTTTCCGATATAGATACTTATTTGGGTGCCGCGGGCTAACACTGCTGCGTCGGAGTTTTTAGACTCAGCGGTATTTGTGTCACATTCGTGCTACGTGTCTTTTAATTGATACGTGTAACGTGCTTCTTAACGTGGTGGTTGTCTTCAAAATAATGTTATTAGTTTATTTATTCTTATAGCTAAGAGTTTAAGTTTGCTTTCTTGGTTATTAAATAATAAGGAATTGGTTAGTATGAAATAAAATGACTTCTTAAAACAACTTTTGGTATAAAACGGCAGTTTCGTAGTAATTTTGTTATTCAGATCCTAAAAAAAAGCATGGATCACGAGTTCGTGAAGGATTTAATATGACAATAAAAAAGGGCTTCTTATTTATCATTGGCGTAATTAGATCTATTTTTGAAGGTAGGACTGACTTTGTTCCTTGTTCCTTGGTTAGTAGGTAAGTTCAAATCCATGATCGATGGGACGAGTCATGATCACTGTGAAATGGGCACCAGATTATTCTGGCGTGAGTTTAGTTTACCCTTTCCTCTCTCAAGCTACGCCTGTGATTGTAATCGTTTTGTGATTGTGTGATTTATTGTAATCGTATGAAAATATTATTTACTAGGTTTGCATAAATTTTTGGAAAATCAGATCACGAAATAAAAATATGACTATACTATCATTCTTCCCGCAGCTACGCCCGTGGTATATCGGATTTAAAAAGAATTATATATTTTCTCACGGATAAATAAAAATATTTTATGTTCCTCCCCGGGTCTCCAACCATCTCCATACTTAATTATATCAAAATCAGTCCAGCTGTTTTTATCAGATTTTTTCCACGGATAAAAATATATTCTCCTATGCTCTTCTGCGGGTCTCAATACTAACTTATTAAAAAAATATTTTCAACACTATTAGCAACACTATTATATTTATTAAAGCTTAAAAATAAGTTTCATACTTCTAGGTTTAAAAATAAGGTATTTTCCATACAACTTTACACCCCCTATTTCAATCCATAAAACCCTTAAATTTATTTAAAAGTCTCTCTTCTTTTCCAGGTTTTGATTTCCAGGAATTTTTCGGTGAAATATCATTTAATTATTTGAATGAGTTGAATTGAGTTTAATTATATGATTTGCATGCATATTGCATATTCAATATTCAAAATGCTTAATAGATGAAGTTTGTTTTTAGAGAAGATTAAATTTTTCGCAATTTTTTTAAAGTATAAAAGCAAGTTAATGTTTTAAAACAACAAAATACAAATATAATATTATAAACAGTAAGGCTTGTGAGTTTTCGACGTTCGGACTATTCTACGGTAAGTATTACGGATCGGATTTTGATAAAATTTGGTATGGGGGTAACATACGTTAACGATTTTTACTAATACGGAAAAATATAGTGATAGCGTACAAATTTATTAATAGTTTACTTATGCTATTTGTTGTATTACTGTGAACCAATAAATCACAACCAATATCCGCTCTTACCCTGGGGCATGAGCCTATCGACCCGAGCCTATGTATGTTGACCTAGTGTGGATTGGTTGACTTTTGAATTTCTTGGCAGATGTGTGCAGGTTGCCTAACGATGTTTTTGTTCATCATAGAATCGTCATATGAAGTTTGAAAAACTAAAATACATTGGCACATGACAGGCAAGACTTCAGGGCTTCTGAATCTCTCTCTGAAAACCAGTGCCGAGATCATAGCCCCGTCGACGCTTTTACTGTATTTAAAATAATATATTGATAATGGCAAATAAAAATTTTTTGTGGATATCACAAAAGTCTGTCTGTCTGTCTGTATAACCGTTATAGAAACAAAAACTAGTCCACGGATTTTAACGAAACTATTATGTTTCATACTCCTGAGCTGGTTATAGTATATTATATAGTATACTCGTACTTTTCATCATGCTACAGTCAATAGAAGCGAAGCAGTGAAGGGAAATGTTGGGAAAACGGGAGAAGGTTATAATAATTTATTCAGTTTCTTACAATTTTCCATTCTATATTGAAAATCACAGAAAACACAATCACAAAACAAAGCAATAATAAAGATTTTATTTGAAAAGTGGAGGAAGAGGCTACTTTCGTTTAACGGTGGCTTTGGAGTCTACAAAAATGTCTGGATCGCTAAACAGTGCAAGATTGAGCAATGCGAGTGACGTCACCGTTTTCATAATAACTGGCGTGAAAGGGTTTATTTAGCATTTTCTTGTGCAGGGGAAGGCACATATAGTAATATACCAGCAAGTGACCGTAATTTAATATTTTAAATTAAATGTAATTTTAAATGTAAGATTTACCTAAAACTACTACTTGAATTTCATTTATGATGATACCTAGAACGGAAACGATCTGCGAAGGAAAAAATAGGTTTTGAAGTATTGTTTGAACATATTAATGATAGTTACAAGTTCTTTCGTCAGTCGTTTACTGGATTTTTGGATGGGAATGTGGTCAGGTTAATTAATCAATTTGACGGGCGCAAACTTCTGGAGTGTCCTGCTGAGGACAATATGCTCGGCCCATTGTGCCCACAAATCCAATTTATATTCAGATCCAAACTGAAATAGAATTGAAACTTAGATTGGAGCAGATTGTCGCAAGGTTTCTAAAGCTAACTATACAAGGTTTAACGTAATCTCTTCGTTGAAGC
The DNA here is from genome assembly GCA_036419045.1 of Scirpophaga incertulas. NCBI lineage: Eukaryota > Metazoa > Arthropoda > Insecta > Lepidoptera > Crambidae > Scirpophaga > Scirpophaga incertulas. The sequence continues at coordinate 10,671,160 of CM071638.1, read as the reverse complement.
TGTTTACACTGATCAAAAGTTAATGTTATCGGTAATCTAACTTCTAACTTGTTACTTATGTTATAAACCTGTGAGTTTGGATGTTTGATAGTCAATCAAACAAAATGCTGATTGGATTTACTTAAAATTAGTTATATAGCTATTATGTTTCTTACATACCCGTAAACACTTACATGACAGTACATTAGCTCATGACCTTTATTTCGCCGACATAGGCTTGCTATCTACATGTCTACACATGTTCCTTGACATAATACAGTGTCAAATGTGTGTGTGTGATTGTATGTTTGACACGCACTCCGAATTAACCAAATATACCTACTGCAATATACATTTTGATATACTATACATGAAATATGAAAGATTCAATTTTGAAAATTTAGTTTTTTAGGTTTATCATCATTACAGTCTGTAGACGCCCAATACTGGACATAGGTTTCCCCCAAAGTTCTCCAAATTGTCGGACTATCTTGTGGGAGGGCTACCAACACAGAACACAGAAAGAGGTTAGAATGGCGAACATGCATCGTTTGTACGGGAGCCGCTGTCGCCAGTTTAAGAAGCCAGCGCTGCGTCTGTAAAGTCACGCATAACCAATCAGGAGAAGTACGCATCGCGCGATAACGAACTGAACCAATCACAGCACTGCACTCACCAGATTCAAATAATTCCATCTAAAAACGATATTATTACCTTAGTGATTGATAAAAATGAAAAATTATCGATATAAAATGTCGATAGCAAATTTAATATTTCAAATATTTTCAATACTGAAAACGAAATATTACATTCATGTAGGTATTTAAAATTTAATAATTAATTTAATTGTATATACCTATACTATAATGATGAAACAAACTTATTAAGTGAAATAGATGTAGGTTGGAAGCAAAGAAAACTATATTTCTGTAAATCTTGTTTCCATAACAAACATATACAGGCACTTTTATATGTGTGCGATAGGACGCAGATCCGTAATTCGAGCTGCGCACGCCAGGCCGCCACAATCCGTCGGTGCCACTCCCGCTTAGGCACTTCGCGCGCGGGTTCCGGGGCGCTCCCACCATCGGCCCCCCGGCCGACACGCCGCGACGCATAGGTTGCCGCGTACATGTCGGCCAGTATGTCGAATGGGGGGGAGCGTCCGAGAACCGTCGCCGCCTCGTACGAGATGGTACGGTAGCCTCGTACGTTCCGCATGGCCATTATCCGCTGCAGGCTCCGTAGCAGAGCTCTGCGGCGGGGGGACCTCGCGCAGTCTCGCGACCACACGGGGGCCCCATACATGGCCACGGATCGCACGACGCCCTCGTACAGGCGGCGAACTCCTTCCCTTGGTGCCCCGAGATTGGGCACCAACCGCACGAAGTGCTCCTCGAAGCTCCAGCGAAGGCCTAATCACCCTAACGTAAGTAGGGTAGGCTCGAGCCCCTCGGTGGGGACGTATGTGAGCTGTGATGATGATATTAATTATACATGTATTTGGACATATTAATAATATTTCCACGGACGCACACACCGATTAATTCGTTTAATAAAAGTATAATTTAAATTTAATTAAAACTTAAATAAATACTTGAACAATCTTCCAACAAATATTCGAGTTTATCACACAATCATTTATTCCTACCAGAATATTAAAAAAATATATTTATCGATAAAACATAATGCGTACGTTTTTTGGTAAGCACAGCACTATGGCCTTTTACTACGTTTATTGCTGTTATTCAAATGCGTCGCTACCGAATTCAGTGTACTACATTACGCGCTCTGAGTAATGTAATTAGACACGTGCGCGTACATAGCCGGCAATGTATATTTTTTAGAAAAATATTATGTGTCTTATCGTTACAATCAAGCTTTGATAAGTTTTTTGTAAAACGTTAGTTATTACGATCAAATTTACTATTTACCGATGAAAAGATATTCCATCTTTAGCTACACTTGAGACCTGACTTCTTGCTTTGCAGGTAATTACAGCACAAGTAGGCATTTTCATTAATAAACGCGCAGCACTTCGTAAAACACTCTCCGTGATCACTCGTGACTGACTAAGCAACGCGTTAGCATTATTGGCCACAGTCATGATCATTTGATCATAACTGTGGCTCGCGTGCCACGCCTACATAGCCGTTCTAATCTCTTTCTGTGTTCTGTGGCTACCAACGCTGCGATGTCTGGACATGTGCCTGCTATTCGAAGAGCTTTTCTCCAAACATTAGTCAGTCCTGTAAACAACGTGCCCTGTGCATTGCCACTAAAGACTCGCAAATAATTGCAAAAAAAGAAAATGTTTAAGTTTATTTTGAAAATTGTGCCCGTGGAGATTCAAATTTAAAATCGCCGAAAAAAGTTTATCGCCGAAAATGTGTTTATGTAACATATCGCAAATGTTTTCAATAAAGTTTTCAAATGTTTTCAAAAAATTGAAATGTTCAATTTTTTTTGAGTATTTTATGATAAATCATAATGTAATTACCAAGAATATGGTATATAGCTGTCAATAGTTTGGTGTTGGATAAAAAATTGTAAAAAAAACCGTTACCTTCAATAGGCACTTCACCTATAGTAAATTACTAGTAGTAGAAGTCATGTCAAAATATTTTTTCTTTAATTATTAACTTCCATATACAAATTATTTCTCTCTTATCTCGATTTGCGTATCATAAAATTAGTAGTCGTAATATTTTAATTTAAAATAAACATAACAATGAAAATCTTCAATGAACCATCACAGAACCCTGCTAAATGTATTTCTTTCTTAGGATAAGGAGATACTAAACGATAAAATATTAAAGCGGTATTATTGTTGCAGATTATATAATTTTATTATATACCAGCGTTTAACTGTCTATGTATAGTAACATCCCTTGACAGGTTAATATGCCATATTTCTTGAAGTAAACAAATGATAAAAGATATTGGACCTACTAACCCACCAAATTGAAAAAATGGGCTACAGTAGAATCTTTTAGTAAAATTAACATTAAAATAATCAATATAATAACTAGAGATCGGATAATCGGATGCATATTTACCTAAAGTTAATTTTTGGCTCACAAATTATGGAAGCGGCTTTTTAAAATACATTTTGTTAAATAAAAATAACGGGAAAATACGGGACTGCAAATTTAACGTAGTGATATTGTTTGAAAATTACTAAATTAGCACGTGGTATTTATTTTCAAAAGACCGAGACTCCGGGTTCATTTATACAATTATGCATACGTATTTACATGAAGTTTAGTTTCAGTTCCCCGTGCGATTTATGAATGTACGATTTATTACATGAAGAGTGTTATACGAAAGTAGTGAGCTAGTTTGACTAAAACAATAATCAATTAAATAATTGAATAAAAAACAGAAATGGTGAAAAATTTTATTTAACAAAACAATAAAAAGCCTGTCTGGTAATGAAACAAAGAACTTGTAGATCAATGGTATATTCTATAGACAAAGCCGTTTCCATACTTTGTCTTAAACTAACTTTAGGTAAATATGCATCCGATTATCCGATCTCTAATAATAACAGATTGTTTTAAAATGATTTTGGAGTTCAACAATGATCTAGCGCAATATAAAAAACAGATTTGATACGTTTGGCCCTCATTTACAAAGCTAAGATAAAAAATTATTAACTTAACAAAGAAATAAGATCACTTTTATATTTTTTGCATCATCGAGAGTCGAATAACCGGCAGTTAAATCATCTATCAATATTTCTTCACATAAAACTCGGACAGCACGGCTAATGTTCTCGTTACCATAATCCAATGTAAGCTGGCGAAGTGTTCGAATAGCTAAAAAGAAGGAGCTACTATAACTCTATATAGTACCGTATTTAACGTGTATTTAGAAAAAGCTTGACCTTGCGTATACCAACATTTTTGTTGATAAGACATGTCTTCAGGCCTGATAAAATTTTGTTGATACATTCATAAATGTCTACAGGAAACATCAAACTATGAATTCGAAATTTAGAAATAAGACTACAATATCAATTTATAACTTAGCTCCAACATGAATTATATTATTATTATTTTTTTTATTCTTATTAAGTCTTACACCAATTATATAATTTAATGACAAAATGTTATCTGTTATACAATCGGCATCGGACTCTTTACGTAAGTGCGTAGTCATAGAAGTCAACTTTGGAACTTCGACTAAAGGACAAGTCGAAAATTCTTTGACCCTTTATGTTAGTATAATTACTATCTGCCACGGATTGACGGTGTTGGATGGAGTCTAGGCCCGACAGGTATAGACTATTGTTTGAACTTGGCAATACCAATGCACGCTGCATTGTGCAGCGGTTTCTGTTGTCAGTTACTGATGGTATTTGGCTAAAAAAGGGCGCCAAACTAAGCCATTCACCAAATCAAGCACTGAAAGTAAAGACGTGTTTACGCAAACTGCGTGATATTTGTATGAAAACCCATCCGCGCTACTTTATTGACAAATCCTTGCCGGTATTTACGATTTTAATTGCGACGAAAGTATACAAAGTGTATACTTATCTCGCACTTATACATAAGGACAACTAAAAAAAAACATATCTATCAATAGGGAGAAGCAACAATAATAAACTAATTAAGATACTGACAAGAGATTTACTATTATGAAGGGAACTAAAAAAAAAGATGATGGATAGCGTCCGAGAATGATAGCGTCGATAGTGCAGTTCTCCACAGGTTTTTACGGGTAGTAGTAATTTATTGTGACACAACATTGCGACATACAAGTTGATGAGTTTAGACAAATAATTCTGTGAGAGGTGCAGGATAGGTTAGCGTATTTACTCATCCAGGAGATATAGTTGAAAAGAATAGTAGATTGTTAACCGAGGGTGGAAAGAATCAATTCCCGAGGTATTTAGACTTTTCTACTTTTCACTTCGAATGTATGAGGAAAATAAAACATTGGTTGTTTATTTAATCTATTTATTGATAATATATGATAATATCAGTAGACCATCAGTAGGCAGAACACAATTTGCCTCGTCTTTAATTGAATCTGGTGTCAATATTTCGGAATCGCTTGAACTCATTTTTAAAATTAAAATCTTAACTAGTATAAGAGACTATTTGAATTTTTTCAAATTCTGTCACAGATATATATAATAAATTCACATCCCGCCAATTTATGTCGACTATTTAAATTTTAAATATGGAACTCACCGCGTGTTTGTTGCGGCTTATTCCGCTGGAAGTAGTTTGCGCTAAGTTCACACTGGCTGTTTAGAAACTCACATGGCCGCAGCATTTTTTTTTATAGTTCATAGCTGACAATTCGTAGCTGACATTCGTAGTTCTATTTTTAAAGTTCATTCCGGCCCTTGGGTGGAAAGTAAATTGTATGAGTTTTTCCCTCCCTATGTCGGGAAGCAGCATTTTCCACCCAATAATCAGATCAAAACAACATAACTTTCCGAGTATGAGAAATGAAAATTCATATCCCCTTTATGCAGCCTCCTCTTTATGCATAGTCATCATTCGTCATACGCAGCGTCGGACTGGCCATACAGCCGAGGCGGCATTTGCCAGCCGGGCCCCAGCCTGCGCGGGCCCCCCACGGGCCTGAGTTGCGGGGCATGCGGCAGGGCACGTAGCACAGGGGCAACGCTGCGCGGGCCCCCTGTGCTGCGGTTGTCCGCGTGCATGTCGCGGAAACTGCGTCGTACAAAAAAGGTGTCTCGGGCCTCGGGATTGCGATCAGCCACCCGGGCTCTTCCGGCCCAGTCCGACCCTGGTCATACGTATACTAAAACTACATACTAAATAAGCGAATATTTTACAGTACTTGTTCTCAGTTGTTATTGTCTCTCAATAATAATATATCAAGATTACATCGCGAAATATTTGGTCATCAATCTAAGTGTTACATACTGTGTCGATTTATCCAATGAGCAGTCGAAGTGGACTACTGTTCATTAGGTAAGTAGGCACCTAATAGGTGGGACCTGTCTTACGTAATGTTTGTGGCTTATCGACCAATATTGCCTTGAAGAAATATCGAGTCCATTATAGGAGTTTTACAAGACAGTCTCTGGTTTCTTTGGTTAGTTATATCATTTTGTTGTATTGTGATGTTAATCAATTGCAAAGTAATTTGATACTCAGAGCATTAATCGTATGCATATGTAAAATCATGGTGTGTGCGAATTTTTTAAAATATCTTCATTATAAAGCTATTTCCTCAAGTTACAGTACGCTCCAGGTATTGGTTTTGAGTCTGATGAATGATTTTAGGTGACGTATAATCAAAAAATTTACTCAAATAAGTAAAATTTTCCACAACCGTGTATATGTATTATGTGTATATTACTATCTATTCACATCTATTTTTTATATATAGTTAAAATAATTCTACTTACGACATTTCTTTAGTAGTCCTGGTTTTTTAAAGGTTGTCAGCATTAATAAAAGAACATACATAATATGACGTTCTAACAAATCTAGTAGCTACTATTACTAATGTCAAAATTTTCTTGGTCGACAAATTTAGAGAAATTACAATTTAAATAAATAATTAAATGTCTGTCAATTACTTTACATCCCATAACACAAACCTTGTCGCGTTTACAACAGTAACAAGCCCAAATACTAGGCTATTTGGTGAGAGTCTAAAAATATTTGTTTTGATATTTAAAGTTTTTGTAATTTAAAATATGTTAAAAAACGATTTCCAGTTAAAACTATGGTTTAATAGAATGATATAAAAAATAGGTCCGGTTTAATCAGGTCCAGTGCGAGAAGCAACAAAAACGAAAATACCAAAGACATATACTGCTAAAAAAATACGAATGTCGTAATATATATGAAATGGCAAAGGAGATAAAGTTAAAGACCAGTTAGTTCAAATACGTTAAATGTGAACTATTGTCATCTTCAACATGAGTCAGCCCTTAAGTTTTACTGACGAGCTCGAATTTCCCCTTAGGTGTCCAGAATCTGACTTACTTATACCACAATGGCCAGAAGGGTTGGTGTAAGGTTTTGTGCCGAGTTTTCATTTCACAGAGGTGTAGCTGCGTACAAGTCATTGGTTAGCTTTAACGAGACCCGCGGGTAAAAAATGGAACAGTACTGTATTTTAATCCGTTATCACACAGAAATTGAATAATTGTTTAAACTAGTAATAATTATGCTGTTTAATTTTTTTAATATATCTAAAATTTAACATTAATTTGTATGTTTACTTCTATAAGTAAGACGGCCAGTCATTTATTGTCTGTAATGTAAAATCTTCAATATTCCATGTTTCAATTTTGAAGTTGCAAGAAAAATTTAATATATCACAGCACTGACTTTCTTATCCAACAGGTCATTCCATTTTCTTCTCAAATTGATTCTTTTCTCAGGCTTAAATAATAGACTGAAAAACTTTAGTAATTTATAAAAGTTATTTCGCTGTCAACCTTAATTTTTTTTGTATAGTTGTAAGTTTGGACGATATTTAGTGATTTTTTTTAAAATAATGATTGAAGTGATGATAAAATAACAATATTAGGCGTAGAAAAAGTATGTCAATTTATCCAAGTACCTCAAAACACTCATGGTGTCTTTTTTACAATTTCCCAGGCTACTCGACTTTTGACGCCTTTTTTTTGGGTTGTATGTTATGCAACAAGTAACTAGACAGGATTTAAAATGAGGGTCATAGATGAATCATGAGCAAGTGAAGGATTGTAACAACTGATTTAGTTAGAATTCTGAGTGACGTGAGAGAGAAAACGGTCGATATAAGTGCTTGTTATTCATTGTTTTCGTTGAATAACCACATACAACACGAATGGTAAGAAAGAGTTAATAGTGTTTTAACAAAGACTCGCCTCCACTTGAGTTTACTTCATTTGAAGTTTAAAAATAATATTTCATAACACAAAGGTTATTTATGCGCAATAATAAAATGTTAATGATAGAAAGAAAATTAGACTGATTAGGACAACTTAATATAGTAATTTCAAAATTAACCTTGTGTTGAAAATAGATTTATGTTCACTTATATGTGGATAAACATTAGATAGATTAGAAGGGACAGTGGCTGTAAGTCTTGGGGTGGAAGATGGCGGCCGGCTCATAAGTGCTCACTAAACTTTATTGTACTGTTTACGAGCAGATGAAACTACTTTTGTAGACGTTCTGGACGCGTGTATACACGCAGCCAGTCCGAGTTGACTTTGTATCGCGAAGAAATATGTTCGGAACACTTATTCGGCAAGAATTATTACTTAGTTATTGCAATTTGGTCTCGTTTACCGTTGGTATTGTTTCCACTAAGTTATTTGTATTGTTTTTATTTTGTTCGACCTGATTTGTTGGAGAAATAAATAACAGAGCAACGCTGTATCTTCAGAATTTTAAATAACATCTACGAATTTGATGTTTTTTTTCGTCCGTATATATTTTTTTTTGTGGGGGGGAAATGCGACTTTATGCACGATGACACCGCGCTGGCAAGGCGCGGCCGTGTGTGGGGCTCTCCGGTCATAGAGGACTGGCCTACCCACTAAAACCCCCCCGAGTTCTCTAGGCCCATATGGGGCACATGGCTGGGTGCGCTTTCGCGATTCGACCGCCATGTGTCCCGGTCGTCTTATTCGTCGTCCCCGTCCCCGTCGTCGAATTTAAGGGATATAGAAACTATTTAGTTGTACATTCCTTTTCGACCTCTGTGTAATTTTTGATTTGTCTTCAAACTTGTATATTTAAATTAAAAAGACTTCTATTTTTTATCCAAATTTTTGTCAGAATATTTTTCTTCACTGAAACTTTCTGAAAACTTTTTTTTTCCCTATTTTATGTTATTAGTTAGCCAAATGTCTGTTTACGCCAAAAACCGGTTTCGCGCTTGTTGCTCGCACGCGCTCGCTAGTAGCTAGGATATTAGTGTGTTTCAATGTGGTGGCTGGACTGATGCGACAATAATAAACCGACCTATACGCAAAAATAGGAATAATTTTTTTTTATTCCTATTTATTGTAATTGTACTTACACTGTGCCAGTGAGAATATTGAAGAGAAGAATTTAGTGGGTAATTCCTATAGTCGACCTAGGATTCTACGAAGGCGTAGTGAAAACGTAACGTAGTGAAAAGGCGTAGTGAAACATTTACCAAACAACGATAACAGGGCACGTTGATACTCACCGGGCACGGCTGCTTCGGTGAGTATCTGTGTCGAATAGGACGGGAGGGATCGACACATTGCCACCACTGCGCATCCGACCTCGACTCGGCCCAGCACACGCTGGCGGAGTGCCCCGCGTGGGCCTCCGAGCGCCGAGTCTTGGTCGCAGAGATCGGGCGAGGTCTGTCTCCACCGGCATTGATTGCGGCAATGCTGGCGGACGAGGGAGGTGAGGGCTGTGGCCTCCTTCTGTGAAGCTCCAGAAGGAGGCCGCGAGCGGGGACGGGAGATGGCCGATCCCGCTCGAATCGCCGGGCTCGGTAGCACAGACGCGGCGCCGCCGCCGCCGCGGATCGCCGGCGGGCGCTAGGAAGTCGCGCCCGCGGGTACGGCTACCCGGGAAGGACCACGCCCCTTCCGTGGCCGAGCGTCGTCGGTGGACGAGATCGGGAGAGGTAGTGAAGCCTCCCCCGAGGAGAGCTCCCCTGTATCGGCAGGGGAGCGGAGGCGGGGGGTTCCCTGAGGAAGGCCATCTCTGAGGTTTATAGTGGGTAGGCCTCCCCCTTATGAGGAGGAGAGCCCCACATAACGGCTACAGCCGCCACAGCCGGGGTATGCAATTTAATGCATTTTCCTCAGGGAATGGAAAAAAAAAATTAAATGTCTAAAAATGTCTATTGACATATGTTGAAAGGTTTAAAAAAGTATGTTTTTCTGATTAACAAATAATTAATATTTGTTGAAATCTCCATACAAAGTAGAATTTTTATACGTTATAAAGAATTAACTAATATTTTAAATCTGAACTGTATGTTTATTTGGTTACGTGCTAATCTCAGTAGTTTGTGTGTCGCGTTATGATGAGTTTAATATTGTTTATTTGATGTAAACTACACGTGTCATGTCAACGAGAAATCACTGAAAAAAGTTTTCCTTATAAAATTTCACGTTTTTATACTGACTTTCATCGAATGTAAACACATACCAATAGTATCCATAATACTGTAAGACCTTCAATTTGTATTTTTTAAAGGAGTATTGTTTATAAGTTTGGAGTTTTGAAGTAATCTCTGTAGTGATCCGATTTTGAGACTGGGAGTGGCAAGAGTTTCAGACTCGGAAGGACATGATTACCATACCATACCATGGGAGAACATCTCTTTTCTACGGGAAAATATATAGCATGCCTCAATAATCATCAATGCCAAGTAATCAATGCCTCAGGCGGAATGTTATTACAACCCCCCCCCCCCCCCCTACACGTTTCGATGATCCCAAGAACTACCCAACCATAAAACAATATGTTTCTTATTCCATTTAATTACAATGCGGATTGTTTATTCCGGACGGCTTGTGTTATTCATTTCATATAACTGCGAAGTTTGATTAAATTCCTTTTTTTATATATTTAATTTAAAATATAATAAAACACTAATTGATAAGTAGAGCAAATACTAAAAAATGCAGAAGCGCATTCCATATACAAGTTTCCCTATTCAAAACAGTTCTGTCCAACTTAACATTCTATTCTTGCGATAGCTAGTGAAAAGAACTTAATGAAGTTACTTAAACCAATTTAGGAAAACGACATATGCCCTCGCTCCTGGGACTCGTCTATTACCCATTCTTTCGTGTGCAAATGTAAATTTAAAAACGTCGCCGAAGCTCGTGTCCTGTCGAATAAGGTGCAAAATAACTCGTCTGTTTCCGTCTTACATAATTCATGCCTCTTAAGCGCTATAACTTTGTGCTTTGCTGGAAATATTATAAGTTTTATTTGCTTCAAAACGAGATCGAGAAAAAGAAATGTCAAAGAGGGAAAAATCCGTAATAAGTAGTATGTCCTTAGATACAAATAAACATGTTAGTATCACTATCCTGTGATATTAATATGTTAAGCTAAGCAACCTAGGTGGTGATTCTTTTGACATATTACTTTTATTATGTCTTTTGGCTCGAACTTGGCTGAAATATTTTCCCTGTACCTAATTCAATTTACCGGAGAATTCCAACATACTGCGTCAAAAGCCAGGTAGGATCATCTCAGCTTCCAATACAGAAAAATGAACCGGTTAAAGTATACGAGATAAAGATACAGGGTCTAGATTTTCCGCTGACGGTGTCGGCGCGTCCCGCCGCCCGCGAAGCCACCGTTTTGTATATTATCTCATGCTACAAATCACACCGGATGTCCCGCGGAGGGGAAATGAAAATTGAGATACCGGGGACGCATTGTTCCGTGAAAATATATCTTCTTGATATTCTCAGGGCGCGGGACAGCGACGACGCACGGATATTGCGATAATGTTACATCATCTCGCAAGATAAAAGCGCTTTTGATATCTCCGGATAAATTTTCACTTTCGTATAACGACCGTGGCGGGTGAGCTCGGATGCCGACGTCACCGGCGTGGCCGTGATTGTCTCGAGCTATTTACTCCACGGCTTAGCTCGCCACGCCTGCCGCAGACCCGGCCTTGTTTAGTTCTTGGCTGACTTACGACACCGACCGACGCTTCAATTTAAACAAGGCTTCTGTATTCATAGATTAAATAATCCTTGCAGATAGTGGCCAAATTTAAATAAAATGTAGAATGTGAATCCTAATCCTGAAATCCTACTATCTAGCTAAGGTTGTACTAAAATACTATAATAAACATAAATAATGGTGCAGTGTAATTAAGCTATTTCAAGGGAAAAATGGATAAACCGGAATTAAAGAATTGTACACATCATGTGTGATACTTTTACCCAGACTATTAAAACAACGCCGACAAGAAAACTTGAAATTTTTTTTAAGTCTTGAAAGAAGAATTTATATAATGTTCATTATAGAATATACGTATATCTAGACTATAATGATAATAACAACTTGTTATCTTTTACCGTTATCAAAACAAAAAAAACTTGCATGTTTTAAAGAAAGCTAATTTTGTCGTATTCCGTTTGTCAATTTCATTCAAAGCGTTGCAAACCCAATGCTAGTAATTTTAGTTTTAATTTACCCATATAACATTTCAGTCATTTATACAGGTTTATAAAATATTTTTTTTACTTATTTGAAAATCCAAGATACCTATTGCCATTTATTTACTTTTTACCCCGATCACTATTTATATATATAACGTAACTAAATAGAGAAAATATTTGTATCCCTTTTGTCGACATCAGAAATATTTTCAGGTAGGCTCACAAAAGGTTTAATACACGCTTCCAATTCTGAAGAATTGAAGGAAACTAATATTGTCTGGATCAAATGGCAGGTATTCGTTAATCCTGTTGTTGTTGGCGATTGATAAATCTGGAATTTATTTTCTATTTAAGAGGTTATGTTACGACAATAGAATGTAAGTATTACAGAACTAGAATAGTCGGTATACCAATTGATTATTAAATAATTCAGAGTTGATTACTCAATAACGAGTGGAGGCATGCTGTACCACTACATCTGGTGTTGCAGATTTGTATCGCAATAATTAAGTAACTTGACTCAATAAAATGTGACGCGCCGATCATTCGGAATCAAATGTTTAGTTCAACAAGGACATAGCCCTTTCATATAAAGACCCCCTTCATACCCCCTTTTTAAAGAATAATAATAAATATTTTTTATACTTAGACCAATTAGTCTAGCTTAATGAAAGCTCTATACGGCTTGTGATAAAAGATCTAGGGTAACGGATAGATAGACATATATTATACATATCTAAATATTTTTGATAGAAATATATATTTTATCAACCATGAGTAAGATACAAATTCATCATACAAACATCTGCTACCATTGGGATTCGAACCCGGGACCTCAGAGATGACGACACCTTGCAACCGGTGTACTATACACTTGACTATGGAGGTCGTCAAGTAAGTATACTAATATATATTATGTTAATTTATATGTTATGAACAGAAGATTAACAAAACGTAATAGTGTGGCACATGTCATAGTTGTATGCTAAGCTCTTGGAAATGAATATGTTAATTATGGAAAAAAGTTTCAGCTGTGATACTAGTTGATAGAGATAGCTTATCTGTATATATATAATCATAGTCTCCGTCTGCACTTTCCCAAGATTTAATTTATATTCGACATCGAAATAGTTCATGTCATGTCTTTTATTATGTTTGTCAGAGGGGAGGATGGCCAAAGTGGAGGGGTTTTAGTTTAGTGTTTTCTATCTCATCGACTAAGGTTTGATTACAGAAAACTCCCATAGTTTGCTTTTAGATATTCACGAAAAGAATTTATGAACTGGGTTCATAAATTCTAGGCAAAGAATTTATGAACCCAGATCTAGAATTAATAAAAAGAATGGAACATTTGTTCTCAATCGGCCAGAACGATAAATGTTGACTTTATATATTTATAAAACTATTTACAACTAAAATTTATGAGAGTCCGTTAAAGATGTAGATGTGACGAAGAATATATTTTATTCCAAAAATGTTTGATCACAAGACTTTAAAGATAGGGTAGCGTGTGGTGTGAAAGATCTAGTAACAAAAATCTAGAAGGGAATATTATAATAGTTTGGATACGTAAAAAAGATAGACGAAAGACGACTGACTTGAGAATGGTAAGGGACGACCTGGAGCTCACCTGGACTAGATAGGAAATAACTTAATGAAAGCCAAGTCAAGAGAATCCGAAACTAACAATTGTTTATGTAAGTTTTAATTTAAGTTAAGGAAGCTTGAGAAATATGTTTATATTGTAATAAGTGGAAAACTATTGTCTACGTCATGGGAAAGAGCTGTGAGTATAAGTTAAATGTTGATATAGTTCGTTTTTAAATTGGTAGTAAATAGTAAAACACATACAAAATTACATCCAGGTACTTGATATCATGAATGTTGCAGATCGTAAACGTTTTAGTTAAAATCAGTTTAAACTTAGTTTCCAATTAGTAGTGCTGTGGTAGTTCATAGCTAACTAATGAGGAGATAGATAATATTAATTTGCCGAAGGAATGCCTATATTGTGAAATAACTATAATCGCTGTATTTTTTTAAATACCTACTGCTACTGTCCTCTAACATATAGGCCAGAGTCTTTTGCATTTTTACTCTTCAATGCTAGTTCTCACTTTTATGCTTTCCTGTCATGCTACGTACGTTTCTTTCTTGTATTCCAGTTCTGTTTGTCATTCTATCGATTACCTATCTATATAATAATCTTTTTTATTCGTCTTTCGGGAGTGAGGTTGGTTCGAGAATCATTATTTATTTTATTTAATATTTTTTCACTTTGCTTACAATACTTACACCTATGTACTCGTAAATTTATTTATTCTTTTTACATCTATTGACAGTTAGTTTTTGTTGTCTTATGCTATTTATTTTATTCTACTCCGTACAATACTTTTGTTTATTCATACTTTCTGCTGTACTTGTTCTAAGTTACCTATTTGCCTATGTATTTTTATCTTTATATGTTTTGAGTTTTGTTGTGGATTACTATATTTCTATTTACATTGTCACCATCTTATCTATTGTTGCTTTGCCTTACATGCTAGTTCTAATTATTTATTTATTTAATTTAATAAGGCTTACCAACTAAATACATAAGCGTCATTAACATATTAACATTTTTTGTATAATGGTATCATATATGCATTTAAATTATAGGTAGGCACAACATTTTTTTTAAAGACGTTTTTTCCTAATTATAAACAACAACTATAAAAACAAAGAGAAAAGAAAAAAAAAAACTAAAAATAAAAAATACAAAACTCCCTAATAGCTCTTTTAAAAGTATACGACTTTGCAGTAAAAATGTCAATATCAATATCTGAGTTGAATTTTTGTGTAAAATCATTGGAGTTTCTCAAAATTGTACTCGTAGGAGAGTGACTACCAAATTTGTTCCTTCTAAAACTCAATTCAAATGGCCTGTAATTATCTACACGTGCACTAAACCTAGGAACCAATATATTAATTTGTGCTAGTATCTTATACTTATACTATCTTATAACTGATTAGCATTCTGTTTTGTTCATATTAATCGTTTTGCTAGCAATTTTTTCAATGTATTTTATGAACTCCCCTCACTTCTTCTTGTCTCTCATTATTTCTTTTGTACTATCCCTATCTACCTTTCCTTCACGTTCATACCTTTCATGCTCGTATACCGGGCACTCGAGAATTATATGTGGAACTGATTTCACTTCCTCGAGGTCACATATGCATGACGAACTCTTCTTGCATATAAACCTATTCATGTATTGCCCAAACCCACCGTGTCCCGTGAGCACCTGGGTGACGGTCGCCACTGGGCGGAGCACCCGCATAATGCGATAGGCTGACATTAACGTCGGGAAGAACAGTTTCGTCACGGAGGCGGTCGTGGCAGCCCCGTATCTCGTATCCCGAAGAGTTCCCATGCATATCTATCTCTTCGCGAACGAGAATGGACACCAGTCATAATCCGCCCTCCTCCGCGACGATACTGCCGCTGCTTTGACTATCTGGTCCGCATTCTCATTTCCAGGGAGCCCTACGTGTGCTGTGACCCAGTGCAGGGATATCTGGGATATGACCGTTTCACCCTCAAAGGCCATTCGTCGTCGATCCATCGAAGCCATCGTCTGCAAATGCCTAACAGTATATCCTCTTTCTCTCCATTTCTTTCAAAAGTAGGTCGAGTCCCGAGGAGGTCCTACAGAATCGGTCCTCCTACCCACCACCCCTGGATGCATCCTTTCTCTGTCTTCCTTTCCACTTTCATACCTGCGTAGCAGAGCTCTATTTTCCTTTGATCTAGGTAACTGTCTATGACTCTCCGCAGGCTTACAGCGCATTTTGTCTCCGCTAGATTGACTCTTATTTCTGGCCACCAAGTTCTGTCGAAGGCTCTCTCTATATCCAGTGAGACAATGGTGATGATTTTCCTTCTGGCGAGCCAGGCCCTCACCCTGTCCATCAGGGCATGTAGGGAGTCTTCGGTGCTCCTTTGTGGCATGAACCCATATTGGTTTGGGCTTTTTTTTTTTTTTTTTTTTTTTTTTTTGTTCCCCTGAGGAAATTGCATTAAATTGCATACCCCGGCTGTGGCGAGCCGGGGTTATGTGGGGCTCTCCTCCCCAGAAGGGGGAGGCCTACCCACTAAAAACCTCAGGGATGGCCTTCCTCAGGCATGTAGGGAGCCCCCGGGAACACAAAGGCCACTTCCGGGAACCCCCAGCCTCCGCTCCCCTCTCTAGAGGGGAGCCCTCCTCGGGGGAAGCTACCACCTCCCCCGATCCCCTCCACCGACGACGCCCCCCGGCCACGGAAGGGGCGTGGTCCATCCCGGGTCGCCGTAGCGGTCGCGACTTACTCGCGCCCGCCGGCGACCCGCGGCGGCGCCGCAGCTGTGCTACCGAGCCCGGCGCCGCCTCCTTCGAGCGGGATCGGCCATCTCCCGACCCCGCTCGGCGGCCTCCTTCTGGAGCATTACTGCTTCACAGAAGGAGGCCACAGCCCTCCAACCTCCCTCGTCCGCCAGCATTGCCGCAATCAATGCCGGCGGAGACAGATCTCGTCCGATCTCTGCGACCAAGACTCGGCGCTCGGAGGCCCACGCGGGGCACTCCGCCAGCGTGTGCTGGGCCGAGTCGAGGTCGGATGCGCAGTGGTGACAATGTGTCGATCCCTCCCGTCCTATTCGACACAGATACTCACCGAAGCAGCCGTGCCCGGTGAGTATCTGAGTCAATCGGTAGGTGACCTCCTCCTTCCCGTTGAGCCAAGCTTCGAGGTGCGGGAGTACGGCACCGACGGCCCGCTGGCGCGCGCAGATCCGTAATTCGAGCTGCGCACGCCAGGCCGCCACAATCCGTCGGTGCCACTCCCGCTTAGGCACTTCGTGCGCGGGTTCCAGGGCGCTCCCCCCATCGCCCCCCGGCCGACACGCCGCGACGCATACGTCGCCGCGTACATGTCGGCCAGGATGTCGAATGGGGGGGAGCGTCCCAGAACTGTCGCCGCCTCGTACGAGATTGTACGGTAGCCTCGTACGATCCGTATGGCCATTATCCGCTGCAGGCTCCGTAGCAGAGCTCTGCAGCGGGGGGACCTCGCGCAGTCTTGCGACCACACGGGAGCCCCATACATGGCCACGGATCGCACGACGCCCTCGTACAGGCGGCGGACTCCATCCCTCGGTCCCCCGAGATTGGGCAGCAGGCGATGCAATGCGCCCGCCACCCTTTTGGCTCGGGGGACCAACCGCACGAAATGCTCCTCGAAGCTCCAGCGGCGGATTGGTTTGGGCTAATCTTTAGAATGACATGCCACTACACCCAATTGAATAGGAACTTTTCGGCGATCTTGCCCAGGGGTTGAACTAAGTTGTGGTTTGCTTTATCTTCTACTCCGTAAATGGGAGATCATGTGTTCTCTCATGATCCACACCATTTAGCCGCCTTGCGATCTCGCTGATGTTAATGTGTTCCAAGCTAATCGCTGTATTAGAATTATAGATGACAGATGGTGGTGCCGTGTCCAGGATTTAAAAAATGAGAACTACAGGCGAGTATTTTGAAGTGCTTCGGGAAGTACGTATGCATGCGAAGTGCATCGGTAAGTATAGATCACGTAGTTATCTTATTATATAAATTGATTTAGTTTTTATATATTTATTAAATAGGTTTACTCACTGCTACGCGTCGTCTACAAGAATTTAACAAAATAAGAAATAATAAGAAATCCGTTTGTTTTTGTTTCGCATGAAGTTCGACAAGTTACAGCTACAAATTTTAGGTAGGTATTGAAGTTGTCAATGTTATTTTAGGAATGATCACCTTAAATTGAAAATGAATGGTACGTATGATTCAAAGTATCTATTCAATCAGTTACACTATTAGGCTTACTGTTAAATAGATATAATATCAATCCATAGTAAGCATTAATTATTATCTCAATCTATATACAATGTTATGATTGATGACTGAAATTTCTATTTATTTATAGTACTTTCTATACTGTTTTGCGTTTAAGTACATCTTTCAATAGATTTTTTATGTTCACGTCCATTTCCTTTCATTTCAAAGAGTATTTCTAACATATTCAACTTTTCCCTTGCTTTTATGAACCTTGAAACTTTAATATTTCGACATTGCATTTCATCACATCACTGTTGAAGTTTTTTTCGGGATATTGCTTTTCAATAGCGAATGCTGGAGTAGCGTCCTTTTATTTATGTTCAAAAGAATTCGTACTGTGAATAAATAGATGCCCAAATCAGGTTTCTCGTTCAAAGGATCAAGGGAACATCAGTAATATATTTCGTGTAGCACCATGTTTTCCCCGATGTTGTTTCATCTAAACATTGATTTGCATTGATGTGCCGTTTTAAACACTCGAGTTGTGAAGACCTTTTGTCTCTGGGGTTTCTATCTATCTATCTTAGGGGCCGGGGTGGCTACCGTGAGGTGCCAACGCACTTCGACCCATTATGGGTCTTTTGTGCTACCCCATTAGTGCCTACTTCTTAATGTCGTTAGACAGTTACTTGACCACCGTCAGTCCAATCAATCGTGCTCAAGAGCCTGATTATGTCCCTTGGTGGCATTACCCTAAAGTCGTTGGGTTTTGGGTATCCAATCCCTATCAACCTTTGCCTACTGCCGGCCAGAGCATCGCAGTTGCACAATAGATGTGTCATGCTCTCCTCCTCGGTCTTGCAGGCCCTGCATAGATTGGTCTCAGTGAGGCCCATCTTGTGCAGCATAGTTCTAGTCTCTGGGATTTAATTATCCTTGTCCTTACCCAGGTTTAATTGAGCACATAGGACACAACCAAACTCCACTTGGGGCTTTTGTGATGCCAACACAGTGGAAATGGTACCACTGAAGATTGCAGTTAGTTCCGTCGCATCCAATCATGGGGGCATATTCTATGTCTTTGCGACAGAAACAAAACTTGCTTTCTTGCATCTCCGGACTTGTGTTGCTCTCTTCAAATAACAACTCGTCAATAGGCAGAACGTTGCATATGTGTGGTGTATTCAGCCAGCGTTTTACATCACACTTAGTACACGTCATGCTCTGAGTGCCGTGTCTCCAATACATGTGGGCCAGTAATTGCTTGTAAATGTTGTACTTAGCGTTACAAGTGCCACAAACGTATTTGGCAGGAGCCGCAGTACGATCTTTTGCTTCCGTTCTCATGTTGTTGTGTGTCGATTTATGTAATTGTGAATGAGTGAATTATCACGTCACTAGCACAAGACTAACCGATATCATAAAAATACTCGTATATTTATACAAGAAAGAAAGTTAACAATAAGAATTAGTGTCATTACCAAATTACCTCTTTAGTAAACATTACCTGAATATTGTATGTTTGAAGACGATTTGCTAATCATTTTATTCATCTTACAGTTTATAATTAATGAAGAAGTAATTGGAGATAATTAACTAAAGACTGTGTAATTGGTATAGTATCGCTTAGTGTCCATTGTATCTAGTGTCAAAACAATTTTCCGTAATGGGTTAAATTCAAAGGAGTTGAAAGTTGCTCCTTATTATTTTGGTAAAACTTATAAAATCTTGCTATTGTTTTACTTTTCGTGCCACGCAACATCGAAACAACATTTTAAATGGGATCATAACAAGGAAAGTACTTCCGTTTTATTATTAATTAAAATATATGTCCTATATACGAAAACAAATTGAAAAGATGCTTGTTCAATTAGGCAACTGTGCAAACGGCTATTCTGTCACATCCGTACATTTTCTTTTCTCAGCGAATATATCTGCGTCTGACCTTATTCAATATCCCTTTTCCAAGCGAGCAGTTTTATCGTCTTTGTTATTTCCACTCAAATGAACACTAACCCCTTGAAGGGAATGATTGTGACGTGCACACGAAAATTTTTCTACTTCTTAAGATCGTAAATACCAAAGAATTATTTTACTTCGACCTGAGGGTCGAACCGAGGCGCACCATTATGGTCAATGGTGTGGATATCACATTGACGCTTAATCTTTTAGATACGTGCTGTGACTCATACTCGTATGAAAGAGTACGCCTGATGTCTTTAACCCACTTTGAAAATTCACGCCTAGTATCTGCTCTTAGAATTATATCGGTTATTCATAGTTTCTAAATAATAATATTTTAACGAAGACTGTATGTAGTTTGACCTTGAGATAGTTCTTATGTCGCTCATAATAGTGACTGTTTTCAGTAAGGATGTTATGTAAAAATAAGAGGTAGATATGGCACTAATGTTTCGAAATTGTGCCGTTAGAATTCTGACAATTGCTGAACATTTTATTTAGAAGTAAAGTAATAGTGAGAGAATTAAAAGGCAGATCTTAGCTTCCAGTCTATGTTTGGCTAGAGCAACGCTATCTCATCCCGCTCCTTACTTGCTGTATGATCTTTTTCCTTAACTTATAATTGACTTATAATATAGGTAATACATATATGCAAAGCGGGGCCAGCTTTTAAACGTCGCACAGTACGGTAATAAGTCACCCACAGTAAAGTATCATTCAGAAGATCTCAGCAAGGTTTCGAATATAGATGTTTCATACTAACTTATAGTTGATATTTTTTTTGATATTTCTGTTCGCGGAGTGGTGATAAAATCAGGGTTTCTTAATTTATTTGTTCTCGTCCGTTAAAAAGTCGGAATGGAAGTAAGCGACGGACGTCATTTAGTCACTATTTGGAGACATATTAATCACTTTTCGGCGAATAGATTTAAGTTATTAATTTCATAGAAAAATATTATTCCTTTTTCAAACTTCATTTTCGCCTTATAGATTGACGCAAACACTCGTCCAAGGAAACAATTACATGGTTAATACACGGGTATACTTGCCCGCACTTTAATTGAAAGGACGTACAATTATATATAGATTGTATGTTCAATGTTGTACTATAATAAATGTAGTTCTTTTATCAACATCAACGTATGCTGTAATTATGAAAAAGAAATCTTGTATATTGAAAGAAAAGTATTTTCCGAATATATACAGGGAATTGAGTGCATTGACGGATACACATTCGTAATTAAAGCACTAAAATACGGTACTTCGGTATAATAATTATAACAAAGCATGCATTTGTCTGATCAGACAAATTTTGATCTTAACGCTTTTCTCCCTTTCTGCTCTTACAACGAAATTTTGACGAAGTTCGCGACCACAACATCGCGACACCGCGCCCAAACGTACTGAGTTCGCGAATTCACTCTGTTTGGCCCCGGTGTTTTGATGAAGACTGTTTTGAAATGCCAGAGATACACTTAGTTACCCCTTATTTCACTGAAACCAAATTATTGAAGTGAGGATGTATGTTTCATCTCTACTTAAACTTTCAGGGAGGATAGACGTATTCAAGTCTTAATGAAATAGGTATTACATTTTTTATGCAAATCAAAATGTAAGTATTATTTAAAAAAGGTTTATTTCTACAATAAATAACAATGATATTTTAAATCAAATAAATAATAATATTTTTACCATAATATGTTACGATAAGCGCAAATGATTATATCTATGGAAAAACAATATTTATACAAATCCTATTTCCAGAAAATGAGTCTAAAACTATATAATCATAAAAAATATATTTATTGTATATTGCTTCTATTAATGACACTCGGGATGTATTCTTCTGCATCCGTATAATCATGGGAAGAATTCTATAGGACTGCATTCTGGCAAGGATTCGGAAGAGTCTATACGTCCGTCGTCCTTTTATTTAAGTTCAAAAGATTTCGTACTGTAAGAAATAGGTAATCTGGTTTCTCGTTCAAAGGATCAAGGGAATATCGGTAACATATTTCGTGTAGCAACACGTTTTCCCCGATGTTGGTTCTTCTAAACTTTGGTTTGCATTGATGTGACGTTTTTATACACTCGAGTTGCAAAGACTGCGGCATAATATCCTTGCCCTTATCTAGAAGTAATTGTGCACATAGGACACAGCCAATCTCCATTTAGGGCTTTTGTGATGCCAACACAGTGGAAATGGTACCACTGAAGATTGTAGTTAGTTCCATCGCGTGCAATCATGGGGGCATGTTCTGTCTTTGCGACAGACTTGTGTTGCTCTCTTCAAATAACAACTCGTCAATAGGCAGAACGTTGCATATGTGTGGTGTATTCAGCCAGCGTTTTACATTACACTTAGTACACGTCATGCTCTGAGTGCCGTGTCTTCAATACATGTGGGCCAGTAATTGCTTGTAAATGTTGTACTTAGCGTTACAAGTGCCACAAATGTATTTGGCAGGAGCCGCAGTACGATCTTTTGTTTCCGTTCTCATGTTGTTGCTTGTCAATTTTCGTAATTGTGAATGAGTGAATTATCACAATATATCGTGTAGCAACACGTTTACTCTGTTTTTAAGCATTGGCTTGCCTTGATGTGATGTTGAACACTAGAGTTACGCAAACCTTTGGTTCCTGGTATTTAAATATCCGATTGCATCACTATGTTTCATATTTTAAGCAAGCTTTGTTGCATTTGCCCTTACCCAGGATTAATGGAGCACGTAGGACACAGCCAATCTCCACACGGAGCTTTAGTAATACCCACACAGTAGAAATGGTACCACTGAAGATGGCAGTTAGGTCCATCACACCCTATCATGGGGGCGTCTTCTATGTCTTTTCCACAAAAACAAAACTTGCTTTCTCGCATCTCCGGATTTGTGTTGCTCTCTTCAAATAACAACTCGTCTATTGGCAGAACGTTGCATATGTGTGGTGTATTCAGCCAGCGTTTTATATCGCACTTAGTACACGTCATGCTCTGAGTGCCGTGTCTCCAATACATGTGGGCCAGTAATTGCTTGTAAATGTTGTACTTAGCGTTACAAGTGCCACAAACGTATTTGACAGGAGCCGCAGTACGATCTTTTGCTTCTGTTCTCATGTTGTGTGTCGATTTTTGTAATTGTGAATAAGTGAATTATCACCTCACTAGCACAAGACTAACCGATATCACAAAAATACTCGAATATTTATACAATAAAGAAAGTTAACAATAAGAATTAGTGTCATTACCAAATTACCTCTTTAGTAAACATTACCTGAATATTGTTATGTTTGAAGACGATTTGCTAATCATTTTATTTATCTTACAGTTTATAATTAATGAAGAAGTAATTGGAGATAATTAACTAAAGACGGTGTAATTGGTATAGTATCGCTTAGTGTCCATTATATCTAGTGTCAAAACAATTTTACGTAATGGGTTAAATTCAAAGGAGTTGAAAGTTTCTCCTAATTATTTTGGTTGAACTTATAAAATTTTGCTATTGTTTTACTTTTCGTGTCACGCTCACATGTTTTTGCACTGTTTCTCAGTTTGAATAGTCTTTGTGTATTGCGAGGCCTGTTATCAATATGGTTGTCGCCTTTCTTTCTTTAGTTGTGTCGTCGAACTTTATGTCCGTGTGCATTAATAAGAATTATTTATTACTTTTATATCGCACTGCACCGGCGAATGCATAAGGACGTTGCAATGAAGGGTTAAGGTTAAACATCGAAACAACATTTTAAATGGGATCACAACAAGGAAAGTACTTCCGTTTTATTATTAATTAAAATATATGTCCTATATACGAAAACAAATTGAAAAGATGCTTGTTCAATTAGGCAACTGTGCAAACGGCTATTTCTGTCACATCCGTACATTTTCTTTTCTCAGCGAATATATCTGCGTCTGACCTTTTTTTTTTTTTTTATTATTAATTGGTAACTCCACGGACTCTTGGTCCATGCTCTTTTTACTTACTTAATGATTAATTACTTAGTGATCTTTACAATACAACAATTGTCTTAAAATAACTTATAGGTACTCATATAGAGTTGCGCAGCTCCTAACCTAATTATGTATACAATTATTTATGAATTTATATAATATAGTTTAGTAAGTTAGATATACATACATACACATACACACACACACACGTACAAACACTCTATATAATACACACATAGAATTTAAGCAGCATCTAGACCGCTGCCGCGTTGTTTTGGTCTTTGAACATCATCTGCGTGTTATAGTCAGCGAGGTCTTTATCTGTTGCCATATCACTGAGGGCGATAAAATGTCTAATGGCGTCGTCCTCCCTTTGTTCCCTATAAATGTACGTCAAGGACTCAGTATGTCTAGATATTGCGACAACTGCATGAGGAACACTGTCATGGACCGGATTTCTGGGTTCATTCCCTCTCAATACTATTACCCTGGTGTATGTGAGTCCCTGAGCCTCATGTATCGTCAGCAGGCTGGAATTATGTCCGGTTCCATACCCTTCCGTTTGGAACGTCTTCTTATCCTCCTGTGTGAAGGTCAGGAATAATGTATGAGAATCGAACTTTCTATGCCGTGCTTCCGATGCCATGCTGCAGGTCAGAGACCTCACTGCTTTGTTGTGGGTATAGATACCTTTATAAACTTCTCTCAGGCCATACACTACGTCTATCGGGCAACGGTATGTGCAAATGATTTTTTCGGTAACTGGCGATACTGCGATCGGACTCTCATATCGCATTTCAAATAAGTCATCTCTGTCTATGAAGGGGATCTGATTTGTGTCACCCATCAAAACCAGTTGCTTTGCCTCGGTGAGTTTGGTTGCCATGACAATAGCTCCGAAATGGACCATTAGGGCCTCGTCTACTAGCAGGCGTTTGGTGTTGCTTGCACCGTTTATCAGAACCGATGCAATGGTTCTTATTTTCCCCTTCGCGACGGCGCCGAAACGACTCATTACTTTGCTTGAAAGTTCTCTTGCTGCCTCTACTGTACTAGTAAGGATGATATCTTCCTTGAGCTGAAAGTTATTGAGGAGCCATGTAGTTTTTCCACATCCCGGAACCCCATCAATCCACCTAATGTGTACTTTTTGCCAGGGATCTGATGACCAGGATCCTGTCAAAGTTTGAGATGTCTGTAATATTTTTTCCTCCAGCAGATAGCGCGTACATTTGGCGACAACCACTATCGGATCCTCGTGGGGGCCCGGAATGTTATTGCTCCTTTCAGCAAGGATTGTTCACGGTCCACGACAATCATTCCCGTAGTTCCACTGTACGCTGCCATATGTCGCGCCTCAATACAATAGCTACCCGCCAACACAGTGCCAGTTTCGTTGTTGTAAACCACGGCCTTCGCCGTATCCAGTCGTTCACGCAGTAAAATGCTTGCTCCCATTTGGAACGCTTCCAGTATTTCTTTGCAGATAGCGTATTTGGTCTGGAGCGATGCTCTCAGTGTCTCCACGTACTCTAGATAGGCGTTGACTAACTTGTCTCCTTCATGACTTATTGGTATATATGTCGGCGGACGCACCCTTCCCTTATCAGCAAGTGTAATAGTCCTTCGTGTTAAAACTTTTCCGGCTAGTGGTGACTTTGCTGGAGAAGTAAGAGGGGTACGGGATAGTAATGCAGGGCATGACTCCCCCAAGGCAGTGCAGGCTACCCTGATTACATGTTCAGTGGAAGATTGCCTTTGCAACAAGAGTCGTCTTCTATCCCTCTCTGCTTGTATTGCATCTTCGCGCCGCCTTTGAAATTCCGCTGATCCGCTCTCCGTTTGACCCTCACGTCTAGTTTGTTCTTTGTGCTTAAGTAAGTAGTCGAGGTTTTCGCCTCGACCCTCGTAGACGATCACCTCATGTTTTAGTGCGGCCTTCGCTAGGAAAAATATGGTCTGACACTTCGCCTCTCTCAAGACCAACCCCATAACATCCACGCTGATAACTCTTGGGTCTCCCTCCAGCCTCTCCAATAACTCGCCTGCTTGGATGAATGGAGACCTGTCCCCTGAATCCCAGTTTAGGAGGAGGATGGACTTATTCCTGGAACGCACCACTTTACACCTTTGTCCGGACAGCACCACTCCGGTATGGCTTCGTAAGCCTTCTTTTTCATTGTTGCTCTAGTAGTACTGCCTTTTAACAGAACTGCTAGGCCTGGCGATATGGCATACGGTATTTACCTGTTCCTGCGATGCAGAATCCTACACCCAGCCTTTCTCTGCTACTGTCCATGAACAAAGCCACAGGCTTTGTTTTAATACCTGGGGTACCCCTTTCTCCCCCCTCCAGCCAGCTCTCTTTACTGATTTCTGTCTGTGCTGTAGTTGTTGCAGCTGTTGTCTGTGCCAGTAATTGCTGGTCAAATATTTGTCCTGGTGCTGGTGGCGTGCAATTTTTATTACGGCGAGTGGCTATTTCTGTCACCTTCTCTATAAATTGCATGACAGCGGATTTGGATTTTTTGCTTTCTAGTAAGGCATGAATATTTTCCTTTTGAAATGTTATTTTCGATTTGCTGCTGCAGGTCATAACGGGCACCAGCAACCTGGGACAATTCACGATCAGATGCCACACAGATTCGACCCCACTGGGTCACACTCGCAGCTTGGGCTATCCTTGAGCCGGAATCTATACAGGTACTCCGCAAAACCCCCATGTCCCGTAAACGCCTGCCACCAGAAAAGGTGAAGGTTTCTCTCTACGGACCCACCTATAGCCCTCTCTTGCGTCTGACCTTATTCAATATCCCTTTTCCAAGCGAGGCAGTTTTATCGTCTTTGTTTTTCCACTCAAATGAACACTAACCCCTTGAAGGGAATGATTGTGACGTGCACACGAAAATGTATCTACTTCTTAAGATCGTAAATACTGAAGAATTATTTTACTTCGACCTGAGGGAAATAATTTATAAGAACAGATTTAAATTATTAATTATTTCCATGGAAAAATATTATTCGATTTTCAAATTTCAGTTCCGCAAGCCTTAGAGCTCTTAGAGAGTGACGCAAGCCCTCGCCCAAGGAAACAATTACAGGGTTAGTGCAGCACGGGTATACTTACCCGCAATTTGATTGGAAGGACGTACATATAGACTGTATGTTCGATGTTGTATTGTAACAAATGTAGTTGTTTTATCAATATCAACGTATGCTATAATTTTGTAAAAATAGATATACATATTGTATATTGAAAGAAAAGCATTTTTCCGGATATACACAGTAAATAAAGTGCATTTACGGGTACATTCGTAATTAAAGTTCAAAAATACGGCACTTCGGTATAATAATTATAATAAAGCATGTATCTGTTTAATGAGGCAGCTTTTGATCATAACGCTTTTATCCCCTTCTGCGCTTACAACGAAACTTGACGAAGTTCGCGACCACAACACCGTGACACCGCGACCTAACGCAGTAAGTTCGTGAATTCATTCTGTTTGGTCGCGGTGTTTTTATGAAAACTGCTTTGATATTCCAAAGATACACTTAGTCACCCCTTATTTCACTGAGACCAAATTATTAAAGTGAGGGTGTATGTTACATCTCTACTTAAACTTTCAGGGAGAACAGACGTATTCAAATCACAATGAAATGGGTATTCAATCTTGCTATACAAATCAAAATAAAAGAATTTTTAGAAAAGGTTTATTTCTACTATAATAAAAATAATATTTTAAATCAAATAAATAATAATAATAATATTTTAAGGATCAAGTGCCGGATACAAAAGGCAGTGATTCTCGACACGGCACGTATTATCCGGAGATTTCTCTGTCTGCAGTCCTAACCACACCGGTTTGCTTGGGCCTTGCCTCGCTGCCGGCGGCATACTAGGTTTAAGTTTTATATAGTATTTATGTTTCTTTTATATATTTATATTGTGAAAAACTTAAATTTAATATTACTAATTAAATTAATAAAAAATAATAATATTTTTACCATAATATGTTACGATAAGCGCAAATGATTATATCTATGGAAAAACAATATTGTCGTATATTACTTGCAAATTTATTTATACAATAAATACAAATGCAATTTTTAGAAAAAGAGTCTAAAACTATATAATCATAAAAATATATTTATTGTACATTGTTTCTACTAATAACACTCGGGATGCTTTCTTCTGCATTCGTATAATCATGGGAAGAATTCTGTAGGACTGCATTCTGGCAATGACTCGAAGAGTCCATTCAACGTAAATATTTCATGTATACCAATTTCTATACTGAAGTTTCCATATTTTGTGTAGTAACACGTTTTCCCCGATGTTGGTTCTTCTAAACAACAGTTTGCATTGATGTGACGTTTTAAACACTCCAGTTGCGAAGACCTTTCGTCTCTGGGGTAAAATATCCATGTCCTTACCCAGGACTAATTGAGCATATAGGACACAGCCAATCTCCACTCGGGGCTTTTATGATGCCAACACAGTGGAAATGGTACCACTGAAGATTGCAGTTAGTTCCGTCGCATCCAATCATGGGGGCATGTTCTATGTCTTTGCGGCAGAAACAAAACTTGCTTTCTCGCATCTCCGGACTTGTGTTGCTCTCTTCAAATAATAACTCGTCAATAGGCAGTACGTTGTATATGTGTGGTGTATTCAGCCAGCGTTTTATATCACACTTAGTACACGTTATGCTCTGAGTGCCGTGTCTCCAATACATGTGGACCAGTAATTGCTTGTAGATGCTGTACTTAACGTTACAAGCGCCACAAACGTATTTGGCAGGAGCCGCAGTACGATCTTTTGCTACTGTTCTCATGTTGTTGTGTGTCGATTTTTGTAATTGTGAATGAGTGAAATATCACGTAACTAGCACAAGACTAACCGATATCATAAAAATACTCGTATATTTATACAAGAAAGAAAGTTAACAATATAAATTAGTGTCATTACCAAATTACCTCTTTGGTAAACATTACCTGAATATTTGTTTGGTTTGAGACCAATTTGCTAATAATATTATTCATCTTACAGATTATAATTACTGAAGAAGTTATTTGAGGTAATTAACTAAATATTGTGTAATTGGTATAGTATCGCATAGTGTCCGTTGTATCTAGTGTCAAAAAAAATTTACGTAATGGGTTGAATTCAGTGGAATTTAAAGTTTCTCCTAATTATTTTGATTTTGTTTGAACTTATAGAATCTCTGGTATTGTTTTACTTTCAGTGCCACGCTAACATTCTAGTTTTGGACTGTCCCTCAATTTGTATAGTCGTTATGTATTGCGAGGTCAATGTGGCTGTCTCTTTTCTTGCTTTGATTGTGTCGTTGAACTTTATGTCCGTGGGCATTAATAAGTATTATTTAGTACTATGTATTATTTTATATTGCACCGTCGAATGTATATGGACGTAGCAATGGAGAAAGTTATACATCGAAACAACATTTCAATTTATGTCCGTGGGCATTAATGAGTATTATTTAGTACTATTATTTTATATTGCACCGTCGAATGTATATGGACGTAGCAATGGAGAAAGTTATACATCGAAACAACATTTCAAATGGGATCAAAACAAGGAAAGTATAATGATGTTTGTTCAATTAGGCAACTGTGCAAACGGCTATTCCGTCACATCCGTACAGTTTCGTTTCTCAGAGAATATATCTGCATTTGACCTTATTCAATATCCTTTTTCCAAGCGAGCAGTTTTATCGTCTTTGTTATTTCCAATCAAGTGAACACTAACCCCTTGAAGGGAATGATTGTGACGTGCACACGAAAATTTTTCTACTTCTTAAGATCGTAAATACCAAAAAATTTTTTTACTTCGACCTGAGGGTCGAACCGAGGCGCATCATTGTGGTCAATGGTGAGGATATTACATAGACTATAATCTTTTAGATACGTGCTGCGACTCATACTCGTATGAAAGAGTACGCGTGATGTCTATAACCCACTTTGAACATTCACGTCCAGTATCTGCTCTTAGAATAATATCGGTTTTTCATAGTTTCTAAATAATAATATTTTAACATGTTTGTTCACACAATCTTTTATTATTATACCTATCGCATAACAGTTTCCATGCTGATTCATAAATATCGGCTTAAAAATCGAAATTTTCTACAACTAGCAAGGCGCTGCGTTTTTAATATAAATATATTAGACATGTCACAGCTGTCTAGCAGATATTTAAATCTATTTAAATTATTCAATTTAGTTAATGTCCCATAGTTAATTTCATTAATTTTGACCATAGTGGACAATTTGTGACTATTGAGCACCATCATGCACCATTGGTCCTTGAGGTTACTTGTAGGCCTATTACAAAACACAGTGTTGAAAAATTTAAAAATAATATTAATGATAGAATTTATTCTTTACCATTAAATGATAGTAACCCAAATAGTTTAAATAATAGCGTATTTAATGTTATCAAAAGTGAATCTAGTAAAATATTTAAACAAAAGTCCATTAAGTTTTACACGGGTAAAAAGAAATTCAGTGACTGGGCTACACCAGGTATTTATAAAAGTAGGAGAAAATTATATGAGCTATATGCACTAAAATCCAACTATAGGGACCTATAGGGGGGGATGAATTTATTGAGTATGTAAGAAATTACTCTAAAATATTTAACAAACTCTGTGTTGCAGCTAAAAAACTTTTTATTGAAATAAAGTTAATGTTTCAAAAGATAAAGTAAAAACTGTTTGGAAAGTAATAAACCATGAAACAGGGAAAATAAAACAAAATGAACATACTTATTCGCTAAAGGTTAAGGATAAGTTAATTCAATCTGATAACGATGAAGCTTCCGAATTTGAAAGGTTTTTCCACCAAATACCTATAGATACTACTTGTAGCCTCGGATCAAAGTCAAAGTCAAAATATTTATTTCAAGTAGGCAATTAGATATGCTCTTTTGAATAGTCCAAATTTTTTTTTCCCTACTACCCATTCGGACTTCTTTTAGTTATAGAGAAGAACGGGCGCAAGAAACTCTATAACTTTTACAGAAGCAACGACATTTACAAAAATATATATCGTTACCAAGTCATACAAAAGTCAACTTATAGGTACAAGTATAATTACAAAGGTTCATGGCAATGCCTGGTGGAACTAAGAAACATTAAGTCCAAGCATTCATGTCTTTTATATAATCAGTAACCGTATAATAGGCTTTGCTAATAAGTACACTTTTAACAATGATTTTAAATTTATTTAGGCTTAATTGTACAATATTGCTTGGAACTTTGTTGTAAAAACGCACACAGTTACCTCTGAATGAATTATTAATTTTATGGAGTCTAGTGTGAGGCAAATGTAATTTATTCTTATTTCTAGTATTGAAGCTATGGACATCACTGTTTTTACTAAATAAATGAATGTTTTTATGGGTATATATTAGATTTTCATAAATATATTGAGACACAACTGTCATTATACCAGTGTCTTTAAATTTATCTCTTAAAGAGTCTTGCATTTTTAGATTATAAATTGCTCGAATGGCCCTCTTCTGCAGCACAAATATAGTTTGAATGTCGGCAGCATTTCCCCACAGCAAAATACCATACGACATTACACTATGAAAGTAACTAAAGTACACCAATCTAGCTGTTTCTACGTCAGTTAATTGGCGTATTCTCAAAACTGCAAATGCTGCAGTGCTGAGCCGTTTTGATAGTTTATCAATATGTGGGCCCCACTGAAGTTTGGAATCGAGAGTAATTCCTAAAAATACTGTGGTGTCCACGAGGTCCACATTTCTATCCTTTATAATTACTTCGGTTTTCACCTGTTTTACATTTGGCAATACAAATTTGATACATTTAGTTTTACTTTCATTTAGAAGCAAGTTATTAACGTTAAACCAGTGGACTACTTTAGAGATTGCATCGTTCACAGTGTCATTAATATTTTGTCTCCGTTTAATTTTGAATATAAGTGATGTATCATCTGCAAAGAGTACAATTTCGTGTTTATTATTAACATAAAAGGGAAGGTCATTTATATATATTAAAAATAAAAAGGGACCAAGAATTGAGCCCTGTGGGACGCCCATCTTAAGCAAAGATCCCTGAGATCTCGTACCATTAATATCGACTCTCTGAATCCTGTCACTCAAATATGAAATAAGAAGGTTCAGAGAAGAGCCTTTGAAACCATAATAACGTAATTTCTTAATCAGAGTTTCATGGAGAACACAATCAAATGCTTTGGATAAGTCGCAAAAGACACCCAAAGCATCGTGTGAATCCTCCCAGGCGTCAAATATCTTATTTAAAAGCTCTACACCTGCATCAGTTGTTGAGCGACCCCTACTAAAACCGAACTGATTATTATGCAGAAGATTATTAATACGAAAATAGCTTTGCATTTGGTCTAACATTATTTTCTCAAAAATTTTACTAAACGTTGGTAGCACTGAAATAGGTCTAAAGTTTGTGGGATCAAATGAGCTACCAGACTTAAACAAAGGAGTTATCTTGCTATGTTTCATTAAATCAGGAAAAACACCACCTTCAATAGAATCATTAAATATACAAGCTAGAATTGGAGCTATTATTTCAATTACTGATTCTGTGACAACTACGGAGTTTCCCCAAAGGTCCGCGGTTTTCTTTTTATTTAATGTTTTAAAAGTCTTAATTATATTAACCGATTCAATTTGTCGAAATTTAAAAAGAGTCTGACTATCCTTAACATTTTCTTTTAGGATGGATTCTGCTACAGTTGGGGAAGAGTTTAAAAAATTTGTTGATAAAATAGGAATATTGGTAAAAAAGGTTTCAAACTCTTTAGCTACCTCACTATCTGAAGTTATTCTTTTAGTTCCTATATTTAAACTGTAGTTACTGTCACGAAGTTTAACTCGTCCAGTTTCAGCGTTAATAATGCTCCAGGTCATTTTAATTTTATCAGCACTGTTTTTAATTTTCGAACTTAAAAAACTTGACTTTGCTTGGCGACAAACCATTTTAAACAATTTAGAGTATTTTTTACATATTCATAAAATTCTACACTCGTGTTATAGTTACGTTCATTATAAAGTTCAAAAAGTCTTTTTCTACTTTTATATATTCCGGGTGTGGCCCACTCACTAAAAGTAACAACATCATTAATTGAAATCCTTTTTGGCACAAAGATATTATTGAATTCTTTGCAAAATAGATTAAAAAAATCATTGTAAAATTTATTTGGATTATTTGTGTATTTTAAGTAAGGTATTTTATCAAAAAGGTTACTTTTAAAATGTTCTAATCTATTTATAGTTTTAGGTATAACAGTGATGTCTCTCTTTGCCTCATGTTTACACTGATGTGGGACAGCGATTATTAGTCCACAGTGGTCAGAATCTAATTGATTGATAACTTGTTTAGATTTTAGAATAAGATCTGTATAAATATTGTCAATACATGTGGCAGAGTTAGCAGTTATTCTGGTTGGCTCAAGAAAAATATTTTTGAGATTGTATGATTGAAATAAGCTAATAATTTTAGTACATAAACTAGAATTTTCCAATAAATTAATATTAAAATCACCACATATAATCAAACTCTTGCCCAATTTACAAATCTTCCTTAAAACTTCATCCATGGTAGCCTCAAAGCAATCATATAATGCTGAAGGGGGCCTATAAATGCTTAATACAACAAGATGCTCCAGTTCCACACAAGCAATCTCAATCGTTCGTTCAACTGAGAGATTCACAACATCTCTGCGTTCTTTAAATTTAATTTTCTTTTTCAATAAAATTAAGGAGCCACCACGTATTGCATTTTCACGACAAAAAGAACTAGCTATTAGATGATTGTTAAAATTAAGCATGATCTGATAATTTTTAAGCCAATGCTCTGTTACACAAAATATATCTATATTATTACAATTTATAAATAATTCAATTTCTAAGTCCTTTCCTAACATTCCTTGAATGTTTTGATGCATTACTTTAATTACATTTTTACTATGTAGATTAGTACTAAGTGGACTCTTTAAATTTATTTCAGTATTACTAATGTTTTCTAAGCGAGAGGAATTCTCTTTTGTCTTAGAAATTAATTTAAAGAAATATCAATAATATTGTCAGTACAAGAATTACTGACAGTCAAATCTATAAAAGCACATTGCTCAATAGGAGCAGTTATTGTAGCCAAGTTCTTGGCTGTTACTGAAAAAAAATAAGATAGCGATACTGCTATTTGTCGCTTAAAATAATTACAAATATAATATTTATTTTTAGTCAAATAAAAATTACTAACTAGTCTGTTAGTGTCAATCATATGCAATTTTTTATTACTGTTGCATACAGTATTTAATGTGAAATTTAATTTATACCTATAACTATTTTCAACCTGTGACAAGTTGCTGCAATAAGGCAATGAGAACAATACAATATTGTGTATGTTAATGTTACAATTTAGATTATCTAATAACTTTAATAGGGTCCTTTTATTCAAATCACCTCTATTTCCTATGAGAAATATTAATGTTGTATCAGGTAAGTAATTTTGTAGTGTTGCTTTTTGCAATATTTCTATGAAAGAGGCACCTGGCATACAATTATTGACTACAGAATTACCCATATTACATAAAATTTGACCCATGTTTTTGCCAATTTCATCACTGAATAAAATTGTATTTTTTGAATAATGTGATTGTACTACTTCTGAAGGTATTGACTGAGAAGCTCTGTATTGTTGATTAGACTCATTTTGTACTAATGATTGTAATCCTATTATATCAGACTCAGGAGCAGTATGTGACTGTGTCGATACCTGTGTAACAAATTGAGTATCGACCTGCTGTTGTTTTTGACTTTGGATACCCAAGCACTTGCACAATTGTTTTTTTCCTAAAGATTCAAATCTATCAGAATTATAGTTACACATATCAATCATGTCATTGGCAGCCGTTATTTGGTAATTAAGCTGTTTTTGGGAATAGCTACTTAAACTGTTATACATTTCCCTAATTGAAAGTTCCAGGTTATCAATTTTTTCTTCTAATTTATTAATGTCTTTGGAATATGTATTGCTATTGGAAGAGGACTGATTTTCCATTTCTTTCATTTGAGTTAATAACTGCCTACGTTCTTTTCTAAAGTTACAGTATTTAGTGTACTGATTTTGCCTTTTAATTAGATTTTTAGTTTTTCTGATGTACTTATTAATTTTAATATACTTTTTTAATTTTTTTGAACTATTGAATTTTGTTACCTTATTGCAGCCATTCATACAAGTATTGTCACAATGTAAAACAGAGTTTTCACAGTGCTGTAGCTCACTGAACAAGCTTTGAGAGTGTCTGTCTTCTATTAAGTTTTTATTGTCAGACTCTAATTTAGACACTGAATTCTGAGCAATTGAAAGACTAATTTCTAGGTCATTTATGCGATTCAATGCTTGTTCATGATCATCACTACACTGCTTGAAAGAAATAATAAAAGTTTCCATCTGTTGACACTTTTCTACCATGTCCATATATTTCAGGTGGAGGTCAGCAAGGTTGTTCTTAAGTTCAGTGTTCCTTGCAACGACTTTTAAGATCTCACTTTCACTGTCCTCACGCTCTTGTAGTAAGACATCATTTAGTTCCTTAGAAGCCTTGAGGTCCTCGATCGCTTGCTTTAATTTAAGCTCCAGATCCTTGGTTGTTGCTTTGCGGGTCATAACACTATATCGTGAGCTTGCCATGATAAATTATTGTCAAAAGTCAGAATCTAAAAGGTAAAGAAGCCTTTGAGTGACAGTATAAACTAAACGTTAGAACAAAATATAGAGAGAAATAAAAGGGAAAAAATAAATACAAAAACAGTGATATATATAGTGAAAATAATAATTATTAAATATTAATATAAGAGAAAAGAAAATATTGGGGCTAACAAAGAACTAAAGAGATATACCTACCTAACAAATAAAATGTCAGGTAATTAAAAATAAACAAAAGAAATAGGTTTGTAGATTTAAAATAATTATGCTCACATCAAAGGAAACAAACCTGCCACTGTATCCTACACCCACAATTAAGCCAAATCACCTATTTCTTTTTTTAATAGTAATGAAAAGAAGTTTAAGGTAATCTTAAATTTAAATTTAAATATTGTATACTAAATATTAATAAACTTAGTGTATAGTATTGTCCGTACAAATAAGATTTTGGGCACATATACTGTTCAGTGTGCTGTAAGTAATGTCTGAGGCTATATGTGTTGATGAGTCTCAACTTAACTTCCACTTTACGTCAAGTTAAGAGAAACACAACTCAGCCGAGTGTGATACTGGATGTGTCTCACTTTACATGAGATTTGTTCAGACTTTTAAAAGTGCTTATTATGTGTAGTAAATATATAATAAATGATAATAAATGTTTTAGGCTACTTTTAAAAAAGTTACAACTTTGGCAAGTGGAAACAATGGCAAATTGTGCTAACAGATACAAGTGCTGTTTTAGAATAACTGCAGCTTTGAATCAATTTATTAAAATAAATCTGAATACAATACTTCCCCGGTTTTTATGGTGGGTAATCCGTTAATAAATCACGAACATTCAATGATTTACTAGAAACTGCCTCAATACCCCAAGTCTTGAATACTATATTTATACATATATTAAAACAATTTCGATGTCTCCATTCGCTCGAGTAGGGCTTAAAATTGAATAATATCTTCGTTGATTTTAAATTTTTGACAGCCCGGCTTACGTCGTTAGTCGCCGTGTATTTAAAAATAAATTATGTTCAAACAGTGCGGTCGCCCTCCTAAAATCAAATGTAAATAAGATTAAGGAATCTTTTCATTTTAGACATATTGATGCTGAATTTATCCTCAAAACTCTTAAATCATTTAATAATAAGAAAACAGAGGATCTGTGGGGTATCTCAACTAATATTATTAAACCAATTATCTCTGAAATTGCACCTCACCTAGCCCTAATCCCAACTAATATTATAAATGCGAAAGTGTGTTTGTTTGTTTATTTGTTTGTTTGTTTGTTTGTTACCTCTTCACGCTTAAACTACTGGACCGATTTCAAAAATTCTTTCACCTTTGGAAAGCTACATTCTCCCCGAGTAACATAGGCTACTTTTTATCCCGGAAAAATCGACAGATCCCACGGGATGCGCAATAAAGGCTTCGCTCAAAAACTACTGCACAGATTTTTATGCGGTTTTCATCAATAGATAGAGTGATTCTTGAGGAGTTTTGCGGCATTTTTTATCTCGGAAAAACGGATAGTCCCACGGGAAGCGCGATAAAATCTTCGCACCATAAACCGACTTCCGCGTATATGTAGCCGTGGGCAAAAGCTATGACCCTTAACCCTCTATACACCCAATCCCGAAATCCACGCGGGCGAAGCCGCGGGCAGAAAGCTAGTTTTCAATAAATGCATTGATGAAGGGGTCTTTCCAAATCTTATGAAAAATAGTAAATTAATTCCACTTTTCAAGTCAGGCGATAAGAGTGACCCTACTAATTTTAGACCCATTTCTATATTACCAGCCTTGAGCAAAATTTTTGAAAAGATTATTTGTAATCAGTTGTCATCTTATTTTACCCTTAACAAGTTATTTCATAGCAACCAATATGGTTTTACTGAGGGTAAATCCACTACATACGCTGGAATTTCACTTTTAAAACACATTTTTGATGCTTGGGAGGTCAGACAAGACGCAATAGGTATCTTCTGTGACCTTTCTAAAGCATTTGATTGCGTAAGTCACGACACATTATTGAGGAAATTAGGGCATTATGGTGTCTCTATCAAATCACTCGGCCTTATTAAGTCATACTTGTCGGATCGAATACAAAAAGTTGTTATTAATAAAACTGAATCTGCTGGAACTTCACTAGTTATGGGCGTGCCTCAGGGATCAATATTAGGTCCTTTACTATTTTTAATATATATTAACGACCGTCCTTACTATACAAGCACTTTATGTGAAACATAGCTATTTGCCGATGATACTTCTCTTGTTTTTAAAGTTGACAGAGGCAGCAATTGTTCGGACGAGGTAAATAGTGCTCTAACAAAAGTTCTACAATGGTTTACATTACACAATCTTTCATTAAATTCGAGAAAAACCAAATTTGTCAAGTTTTCTATACCAAATGTAAGGCAGGTTAAATACACCCTTAAATATTAATGGTGAAGTGATATCTCTTGTTGAGAGTACTTAGATTTTAGGCATACACTTAGATTCCAGATCACAATGGTATACCCATATTGATGCTCTGTCAAGCAGACTTAGCTCAGCTGTTAAAAAAATAAGGCTTCTAGCTGATGTTGAAACAGCAAGGTTTTACATTAGTTATTTTCATAGTGTAATGTTTTATGGCATTTTGTTATTGGGATCAGTTGACACAATTGAAAGTATTTTTCTACTACAGAAAAGAGCAATTAGAGCTATATATAATTTAAGACCAAGGGATTCCCTTAGGGATAATTTTAAAGAAATTAACATTTTAACATTGGCGGGGCAGTACATCTATGAAAATATAATCTATGTACACAAATATTACAAAAATTTAATTAAGAATAGCGATATTCATAAATAAATACAAGAAATAAAAATAAGCTTGCTGTTCCAAACTTTAGATTACATAAAACACAAAACTCATTCTTGGGGAAATGTATAACTTTTTATAACAAGTTACCACACAATATTGTTAATCTACTTAATGAGCAAAGGATATTATCGAGTCCAGGATTACTTGGATGATCGAAGTGTCTGGGACTAAAAAACCCTCGCTCGTTGAAATAAACAAATTGTTAATAAATTCTTAGGTAACTGTGTAACATAATAATATGTATATTTAACTGTACCTATTACAATAACACTTAAGTAATTGTTGCTACATTTGTTTAAAGGCTGACAAGTTTCTTGCGCCCACTTCTTTGCTTAAATGACAAAACGGTTTGGTTATTTTTGCTTAAATGACAAAACAGTTTTAGTGGTTGTGAGTAGTCATGCTCTCTTTAAAGTCTCTTTGGCAGTATCGTGTGAGGCAGGTCGTTGCGTTCCCTAAAATACGGTTGAGCAAAGCGATGGCTG
Organism: Scirpophaga incertulas; assembly: GCA_036419045.1. Lineage (NCBI taxonomy): Eukaryota > Metazoa > Arthropoda > Insecta > Lepidoptera > Crambidae > Scirpophaga > Scirpophaga incertulas. The sequence continues at coordinate 10,632,239 of CM071638.1, read as the reverse complement.
GCTCATACGTCATGCTCGTGAACGGGTTGTTTGTTTTTTTTAGTTGTGATAATGTACACGGGTACCTGCTTTTGGTAATTTGTATCCTTTTGTGACTTAGGGGTAGTCATACTCTCATTAAAATCTCTTCGGCTGTGTCGTGTGAGGCGGGTCGTTACGTTCCCTAAAATATGGTTGAGCGAAGCGATTGCTGGTTCATGCGTCATGCTCGTGAACGGGTGCTGCCAGCGGAGATGAGTCTGCTCTTTGCTATACTGGGTACTACTCGTATTTATTATAATTTTAATTTTACTTTAATATATTCTTTTAAAACTGTATGACACGGCATTCCTAATATAGGCATGTTTTCAAATTATATTTTTATTAATTGTATTTCCTATATTATGTAATGGAAAGTGACTTCATGAATTATCAATATTGAAGTCATTTTCCAGATTGACGACTCTGTATCTATTTAATACAGGGAAAAAAACAGCCCTTGCTGAGTTTCTTGCCGGTTCTTCTCAGTACAAGGTCTCCCGCCGTAGATTTGCGAACCGATAGCTTTTCGACTTTCACTAGTGCTTGTAACAGTCTAGACTGAATAAATGATTTTAAATTTGAATTTGAATTGAATTTTCAAAGATGTGTGTAGGTATTTATACGAGTATTATCCATATCTTGCGGTACTGGCTACGCCCGATCAGGTGTCGCGCTGTAGCAGTGAGCGAGTGGAACTGATTTTCAAATTGTTCTCGTTCCTCAATCTCGTCTGCGGGATCATCCAAAAGCATCTCAATGTCTGACTGTAATGGAACAAAAACATAGTTACGGCATCAAACTTTTTAAAATGGCTTTCCAAATCTAATAATTATACGGCGCTTAATTCGCTGGAAGTTTCAAGCAAAGTTAAATAATTATGAAAAATAGTGAGCTTAAATTTAAGACCGCTACGTTTTTTAATTAGGCGTTCCCTTTCTTTCCTTTAATCAGCCATATTGAAGGTCACTAAATATATAAATTTGAATTAATATAAGGAAAACGTTATCAAAAAAATATCAGATAGATAAAAGTTAAAGGAATTTAGAAGCAATAATAAATATTTGATGAGCGTAGCGAGTACAAAAGAACAGCTGATGTGCGATACGTCAGTGTGGTAGAGTTAAGTGTACGTATAAATGCATATACATTATAATATAGTGCACGTCCTCTAGCAATATTTCTGAGCAATTAATATTTAATTGAATGCTGAAAGTGATAAATAGAAAAGAAGTTTTAATTGCACAGCCTTATATATAAATTAATGGAACTACTAAATGGAATTACTCACGAAACTATTTTCCTTGAGTACAATTAATCCATATTAATAATATTATAAATGCGAAAGTAACTCTGTCTGTCTGTCTGTTCCGCTTTCACGCCAAAACTACTGAACCGATTTAAATGAAATTTGGTACACAGATAGTCTAGAGCCTGAGAAAGGACACAAGCTACTTTTTTATATAAAAAAGGTTGTAAAAGGTTGAAAGGAGGGATAATAGGTTGTATGAAAATATTGTTAAAACCACTGAACCGATTTAATTGAAATTTGGTACACAGATAGTCTAGAGGCTGAGAAAGGACAGAGGCTACCTTTTAAAGCAGAAAAGGGTTGTAAAAGGTTGAAAGGAGGGGGTGAAAGGTTGTATGGCAGTATTGTTAAAACATATCCTTCCTGTGGGAAATTCGAATATAACGCGGGCGAAGCCGCGGGCGGAAAGCTAGTTTAGTATAAATATAATAAATTTCAGATAAGTGATATTACAGGAAAAAGAAAAATAATTTAGAACGAACTTACAATATATTCAAGCCGTCCACGTATGATAGTAAGTCGAACATTCGACGGGTCCAAAGTCCAATCTGCGTAAAATCTGCGAACTGACTATAAATTTTCTTTTTTCTTGAGCTTGGTTTATTGCTATGTTGATATCTTGATAAGATGAGGATGAATAAGCTCCCTCGACGATATCTTGTTGCTGAAGACCACCTTGAAGAGCTCTTGAATTTTTGATATGCGCCGCGTTACTGTTTTCACAAATAACGACAAGTATCGAGAAGGATCAATGTTGGTGTGTTTAAACAAAAGGTGGACTGTATTTCACTGGTTTAGTGTCGTTATTATTATATGGCTTGGTTGTAATTTGAAGTCCCGTGGTTATATACGTGGTTCGAATAAAAGGTCCGGTTTATGTCAGTGTTGTCCCGAACTGTACTGGCCGCGATCCGCGTCCACGATGACGCGATAGTTCGTCCCGCGCGTCTTGTACCGCGCGCACCAAATCGGTCATCGACAAACCTATTTTGAAAATTCTCGAATTCTGGCAATTGCTGTACATTTTAATTAGAAGTAAACTAATGGCGAGAGAATTAAAAGGAAGGTCTTACCTTCCAGTCTATGTTTGGCTAGACCAATGCTATCTGTTCCCGCTCCGTACTTGCTGTATGATCTTTTTCCTTAACTTATAATTTCTATAGCAAGTTAATACATATATGCAAAGCGGGATGAGCTGTTAAACGTCGCACAGTACGGTCACCCACAGTAAAACATCATTCAGAAGGTCTCGGAAAGGTTTTGAAAATAGATATTTTTCATACTAACTTATATACTTTTATCTGTTCGCCGAGTGATGATAAAATCAGGGTTTCTTAGCTTATTTATTCTCGTGCATTGAACAAGTCGGAATGGAGGTAAGCGACGGACGTCATTCAGTCACTATTTGGAGACATTAACTTTTCGGCGAATAGTAGTGATTTTAAGTAATAATTATTAAATGGACAAATCTTATTCCAATTTCAATCTTTAGTTCCGCTTTAGAGAGTGACGCAAACACTCGCCCAAGGAAAAAATTACACGGTTAATGCACGGGTATACTTGGTCGCACTTTAATTGGAAGGACGTACATATAGACTGTATGTTCAATGTTGTATTGTAACAAATATAGTTGTTTTATCAATATTAACGTGTGCTATAATTTTGAAAAAATAGATATACTGTATATTGAAAGAAAGTAATTTTTCCGTATATATACAAGAAATATAGTGCATTACGGATACATATTCATAATTAAAGCACTAAAATACGGCACTTAATACGGCGGTATAATAATTATAACAAAGCATGAATCTGTCAGATGAGACAGCTTTTGATCATAACGCTTCCATCCCCTTTTGCGCTTACATCAAAACTTAGACGGAAATATTTAAAGTTATACCACGAGTTCGCTAAGAAAACTTTAACTAAACCTCGGTGACTTAACAATGGAACGGCGGTTGTCTGCGTATTCACTTCAAGTATTACTATAAAATGAAATTGTTAAACATGAATTGTGAGGAAATTTACAACCTCATTATAGTTCGCGTTTGCTTTGAGTGTGGGGCAATGAGTCCTGTGTTAAAACTTCACCTTTCGGACTTAAAATTGACTTGCAGGTTAGGTTTATTAAATACTAGCGACCCGCCCCGGCTTCGCACGGGTGCAGTGAAAAAATGGTTATGGTGGGTTATCCCTAAGAGATAGACATATACCATCGCGGACTTTTTTGTGGATTTTTGTAAGTTGTACAATACTGTAGTACATTATTTTGGTCTATCTCGTAGGGTTCAGCCAGCGTTTGCAATATAAGCGCAAAAAAACGTGCTTATTTACGACATCACATTAGAAACCTTTAAATTTATCAGTGTTTCTCTACTATATTATGCATTTATTATACATACAAACCTTCCTTAAGAATCACTCTATCTATTAAATAAAACCGCGTCAAAATCCGTTGCGTAGTTTTAAAGATCTAAGCATACATACGGACATGCAGCGAAAGCGACTTTGTTTTATACTATGTATTGATTGATTGACGTTTCTATGTATGTTCTAAGAACTATATAACTTATTACTATATATATATATATATATGTGTGTGTGTGTGTGTGTGTGTATGTATACTTGACATCATTTTGACCTATTAAAGACTTTTATTTGTATGTTATCGACCTGACTGTACCTTAGGAAACGAATATCCCCAAAGATTTTGCAACATACATAATAATATAATAAATACTTTGATTCAGCAAACCAACTTACAAGCAATTGCCAGATGATTTGACTATACGCGATTGAGGAAGGTACGAGGGGTCTACCAGCTAAATCCTTGCATACATTGTTAAAAGATTTCCGATTGCCCAGAGATTCCTTAAATTCTCTACTGGTTCTCGTAACAAATGCAGCTATTGCGAAGTCGTGTTGAATATGGTAGGGTAGAGAGAGGAGCCTTAGTAACATTTAACTAATATTTCGGTCACAAGTTCCAGGTGCTACTAAAGTCTTCACAATCTAAGAAGTCTATTTTAAGAGTGTTATCCCCATAATTTATCTGTCAATATAGCAATAGTTTTGACAAATAAACTATGACGATAACACATGTCAAAATAGGCTTCTTAAAATTCGGATAACTATGAAACAATAAGCCATTCATACATATTATATTTGGTCCTTGACAAAATTTAATGTAGGCAGTTACAATAAAAATAGATAAAGTTAACATTTACACCGTTTGGGTTTGTACTGTATACATACATCAGGTTTTATAAACGGGTATTTGTTTATTTATTTATTTATTTATTTAATCTTTTTCGTACAACAAGAAACAGATGTACAAAAGGCGGACTTAATGCCTGAGGCATTCTCTACCAGTCAACCTGTAAAATGTGAGAACCATTGTAGACGGTGTACGAATACAGAGAGAAATAATATTAAAAGACATTATTTATTAACGTGACAAATAAACTTTGTTATTGATATACTCGTAAGAACCATAGAGTTATTACATTCAAACTGAGTCTATGCATTTAACCGTATTCCCTCCATTTCAAAGTGATTTAGTTCGCTTTAAAGATGGAAATCTTACTTATCTCTTAAGCTAACACAGCACAAAAGGTGCTCATCATTATGTTCGTTTGAATTGAAACCTTCTGTGATCGAAAGGGTGCTCTTGATATTTCATATTTTCTGTAAGAGCAAAGACACTTTGTTCAGGATCCATTGTTGAAGTAACAATTTTTACAGATTATATATTCTATCTATAGAAAACAATCGGCACTTATATTAGTATTTTTCTTTATTTTCCTGCGAACTATTTTAATAACAAATTTACATATTTGGCTGACATTTTAGATTGTTTGATGGGTTATTTGCTTAAAACAAAGCGACAACATAAAGCGACAATATAAGTATCTTGTTAAGTGAAAAATCTTCTTATTCCAAGGTGAAAAAACTACTATTTTTCTACTTACTTATAAAATGATAAACATTTGTTTCTACTATATAAAAAGTTCATAAGAAGAGTAAGAGTATCTTGTCGTATACCCAGCAAAGCCTTCACTGTCGGGGAGAATAGAATTGGGCATTAATTACCAAGTTTGATGCTTTGAATAACATATTTTTTATTATATTATTCTCAAACAACAATGCAAGGGTCTTATATTATGCGTTGCGTATTATTATTTACTAAGTGGATAAATTGCATTCATATTATTTGCGTTTGTTATGAAACGTCAAAATGTTACATGTAACTGTTATCTTTATTTTTTGTGTTAGTTAAATATTTTGTTATACACATATTTTATATATTAAAACACAATACATCTTCATGGTCAAAAGTCATTTTTTTTCTTTTTTATTTACTTATTAATTTTGGTAAGTCTCTTTAACCATATTTGATAAGGGATTTTATCTCATTTCAAATATTTCTTATTTTATCACATATGTAAGATGGTTTAATTTACAATTTTGTTGATATTCAAATGAAAGGCATGTTGTTCATAACATCCAATTAGTCAATTCCATGTGTAACTAATTAATTATAACTGCCGTCATTAATTTAGTTCGCATTATGTTATGGACTTAGTTAATTTATTGATATTTGTTTATAAAATTAATTAATTACTAAAGTACCTACTCTTCAAAATTTATCCAGAAAATTGTTTTAATTTGTATAATACAATTGTTTTTCATGGGTCTTGGATAGTTCGATTTTTTTATGTTTTTTAAAATATTATTAATTTGAAACATGAAATGATTATACATTTGTGTATTCATAAATATATCAATATAAAAAATACACATAAAATATTTGCCTTGGGCAGGACTCGAACTCAGGGATTCAACATGCTGTGTTGACCCCTTTACCATACGGCCACCGAGAATCCGTGGCAACCGTTCGAAAGAGATAAATAATTATATATCAGTGAGTTGAGTGATTTTGGAAAGAATATCGAAATAGGCGAAACCTAAATGTATAACTTTGAGCAAGAAAAAAAATATCATTCTGTTAAGTGTTTTTCCTTATGCAGATTTTCCAAAATTATATGGATTAATAGGAAAAAGAATGGTATTTTTTTCATCAAATCCTAAAGACTGAAGTCTCATAAAGACCAATGAACAATGACTGCCGGTTGCAATCTTATACAAAACTGGTGGACAGCGTTAGTAAAGTTGTTACTTTTGGTCTATTTTGTCTTTTGGAAATATTATAAATAAAAGAGCACATGTCAAAAATCTTGTACCAAGCAACTTTATGATGTAATATTTTCTCGATTTGAATCTCAGAAAGATGCATACTCGTAGAATTGAATCGTAGCAATATGCGCATTGCATCCAATAGATTGATAAGGAGTGCCTGTTTGTTATTCACGCCAACGCGTTCAGCAGCCAGTTAAGGAAAGTTAGAAACAATTTCTGTTATCTAAATAGGAAAGAAGTTGTCGGGACGTCCCCGAAGACTTGAGTAAGTAGGTTCGTTGTGTTTGAGTTATTTTACAGTCCACTGCTCACTTTCCTGTTGGTGCGTCGCAAGCATTCTTTGCCGGAGTTGTCGAGAAGTTTCATAAGCTGTGCAGGGATTAGGATGATGAGTTCTTAATAGAATGTCTTTTGATTTAACACCGTCCTCTAGTAACATTAAAGTGAATGAAGTATCCACTTAATTATTTTTGAGAAAACTGTTATGATATCCGGAATGGATTTTTGGTAATATATATTTCACTACAGTTGTTGGCATAGGCCAACATGATATAATATGTATATATAGATATTGCGGGAATTTTACGTACATAGTTGTTATATATCTATTATTATATAGCATTTTACTTTATTGTTAACATATGCAAAATGTACAAATTATGTATCGTCTTCAAATTTAAGTAGCTGGGGAATTTGTTCTATAAATAAAATAGCATAAAGCGCTTTTCTTCTGTTATTAAAATGATATGATACCTTCACATATTTACGGATGTTTTAATTGAGATATTCGTAAGGGCGACTTACGAACGACAACTTCAAAATGTATTCTGTATAGTATTGATAAAATAAATGCAAATGCTACTAAACCCGTTATCTTGCAACTTTCACCAACCTTTTCGCCGTGGTCCCATTCAGTTGACCTATTTACTTCTTGGGGAAACCTCGCAGTGGTCAGTAACTCGTCAATGGAAGATACTGGAAGTACTAAAGTTCGAAAAAAACTGCCTAGCAAAAAGCATTGAAAATAAGTGGAATTACAATAATTCATACGTAGCATGAAAATATAATGCTCCTAAAATCTTGCTATATTAAGGTTTAGTATACGAGTATTTAAATTTATATGTCAATCAAAAAAGAATAGAAAATAGAAAATATGAATTCACACTATCACTATGATATAAAATGATACCCAAAAGGTATCAAAGAATAGGATAGTTGAAATCGATAGCTACAAATAATTCCTTGAAGAATATCAAGACACATAGAGATATCAGATTGTAGTTTGACACTTGGTCAATATTTTTCATTATTTTTACCTGGTCACTGTATACGTGTTTATTTAAATGTTACTTAACATATGGACGTCGAACGCGAAAAGACTATAATTATGTAATGTTATCTATAAAAAAAACGTCATTTTTTATCTAATATTGAGATAGCATCTATATCTATATTGCAGATGCAGAAAAACAGTTTCATGTTTCATTCAACAGTGAAAGGACCGTTTAGATAAATAGAATAATATGAAAAGAATACTTTTATCTGATCATTTGATCCGCTTGAGTTTTTAAATATAGCTTTAACTCTGATTTTATTACTTTAAAAAAAATGGGTCAATTTTTTTTTGATGATGAATGGGATTGCATGGTTTCAGAACATTAGCGGGTTTTTAGCGTGTCGCCATTGTCACGTAACTACGTCGTAGCGCGCTCCGTGCTGAACATAGGCAAGACGTCGATATTTGAGAGACCCTAATGTGGAGCAGGCAGGTCTGCAACATTTCAGTTGCACGATCGGCATATGAAAGAAATATGGTCTGGATAGGAGATGGTTGTATGAGCCCACATATTTAGCGGCAGTGTTTCGATACCATTTCTTTGTCACTAAAACAAAAAAACAAAAATTGAATCGACTACTACGCAACAGGTTGTGGGTTCAATTCCCGCATGGCACAGATATTTTGTATGACCTACAATAATTTATTTCGGTTTGGGTATATATGCACGTGAGATTCTGTCTGATACTACTTACTATACTACTTTTTACTACCCACGACACGGTATAAAAATTCTAATATGAGAATAATCATGATTTCGACCTTTCACTTGCTGTGAAATATTAACGCTACAGAAAAAGAAACTTACTTCTTAGGTTATCTACTTTTGCTACTCTATATTTCTCTACCTCTACGGTAATTACATAATGTGACATTTTCTTCGTATAGGTGTTTGTGGGCGAAACGTATTACACACCTTAAGTACACTAAAGGAAATTAATTGAAGCACATTCCCGGCGGGTGCAAACGAGTCCCCTATTACTCACGCCATGTAGAACAAACTTTGCAGGTCAAACTGATTGCGTTTTCTATGGACAGCAGTTTTGTCTCTATTTGAGATTAATATATCGCAGGCAAATAACTAACAAAATGAACAATTATTATGTATTTTTTATCGTTTTAATTCTGTGGAGCGATAATAGGGTGCACGAAATTATCGATCGGTATTAGTGAATTAAAAAAATAATGTCATTTTGTAATGTTATCTCTAATAAATGATCGTCTGTTAAGTTCACAATTTAATCGAATTAAAAAGAACACATATTTTTAGTTTTGCTCCTTGATAGCGGTAATGTTTCTCTCATCCTCCAACAACGGGATTTAAACGAGTAAATAATAGGTATGTCGAAAATAGAAATTATGTATAATCTTCACAGAGTAAATTATTTTGTTTAAAAAATAATAGCGAGGATGTACGATTTTTATCAATTCGTTGATACATATTGTGGGAGAAATGGGCAGTGTTTAATTCTTAGAATTGTATCCGTAATCGTTGATGTTTTGCGGATTTCATAATTTTGGATTTGATTACGCACAGAAATATTGATCATAACCCTCTCTACGGCCCTTGTGTCAATTAAGGCCGCTTCTAAAGTTTCGGTCCCAATGTGATGTCACTAGCAACACCCAAAATCAAGGACTTTCGTTTCAAGGTACTGCTGTAGATGAGCCGACAATGAGCCACATTACTTTCCGAACGCTGCTCACTTGTGCTGGATGATTGACAACTATTTGGACGTTGGACCTACTTAGTTGAAATATGTCCTCCTGTATTTTTGTGGCATCATAGTGTAAAATTTATTGCACGCATTCAAAGAGGCAAGGATAACATCGGAGGATTATAGTGGATAGGTCTGGCACTTTTGCTAGGAGATCCGCCCACCGCATAGCCAATGTACGGGTCCGGTGCGACTTTCACCTTTCCAATTTCTTCTCGAAAAAAAATAAAATGTGTAATTATTTGTCATCTACTTGTTCATCCAGTGTAGAGCCTGCAACCTCCTCCTCCCCAAAAGTAAGTGTTAGTGGGAATTTGACACCATTTTCGTATACTCTATGTTTATTTTAAGATCCACTTGGTTAGAAAACATCACTGAAGCTTTTGTGCCTTTTTGCAATCAATTCGTTCCTGATTCTTGTGCTGTTGATATTTGTACCCCATCCTCGCCTGTTTAAAAGACATTTTCTAGTGCAGCTATGAACGGTTTCGGTGATATGAAGGTACTTGAGGCTGATTGGTACAATGACTACACTTAGATGTATCGATAATCTATATGATACCTCTGAAAACATCGACACATACTTTTCGGTCTTAAAAAATGAAATAAAATAAATCTTAAAAAGTAAAATCAGTTGTATGTAAATATGGTCTATAGTACTGCAGCTCTCAGCTCAGCTCAAAAACAGCTTTAAATGCCTCAGGTATGTTGTGGGTCTGTATTTCTTCAATTGGGTCCTTTATACTTTTTAAAGAATAGTGCCAACACGTCGTTGTGCCATGGCTTAGGTATTTTGGCTTCGAGAGTTCATGATAGAGTTGAGAACTTTGACGTGGTTTTCATACAGTTAGACTTCATAGTGTTTGTAGGTTTGCATTCAGAACTTCTTGATTGCAACTGCATCAACATCCGGCTACTTGTAGCTTTTTAGCTGCTTGAGAGCCACACTAAGTTCATACACCTTGATGTACGCGACTTCTGAATTAAAAACCATACAAAACAAAAAAGTTTATAAAGACGCTACTAATCATTGTTGTCTTGTGTTTCCACCTTCCTTGTTAACAGAGATTTTTCTCTTTAGTGAAACAATATACAACGAAGAGATATACAATGAAGACAACTATTGATTCTTACTCTTTATTAAAATTTTTATATTAACTTTAAATATCGCATTGTGTTTATAGTACATACTGGCAAATACAATGTTAACAACATGTAGAAATCAGATAAACTCTTACAATATTTTCACACTTCAAAGACGGTGAAATCCCAATATATTTTTAGGACAGTGCGAAAGTGGTAATAATGTGGAAATGATCATTTCCATAAGCTATCATGCAAATTTGATTATGGTGCAGACGTGTGCGTTCCCGCGGAGAGGTTCATTAAACCATCATCAGGCACGAGTGGCATATTCACGACAACATAATGAACCGGGTGCTTCACATAGTGTTGCCCAGGGCTCGAATCTTTATGTTCTGATTTGGAGACTAGACTTATTTTTGCAGTACTCAGATTAAAGTGAGTCTTGAGATCTAAGTAATTTATGAAAAGTTTTAGTGCAAACATTGAGTAACATTAGGTAAACATTGAGTTCAAACGGGCCTATTCACTTTTTGATCCACTTTATGAGTAACAATCTATATATATATATAAGTATATAAATATCTTAACATAGACCACAAAAAAATAAAAACCTAATTGATAATTTTACTACACTATAGTGTCAACATTTGTGTAAACTGAATATAATGGTCCTGAAACTGTAATGTAAACTGAACATAATTCCAGCGCTAGCAACGACTCGCAGGCATAATAATAAAAAAAATATTTACCAAGATCATCTTCGTGTTAGTTACTTCTGATTTTATCATTTTTAAAATAAGACAACACACGGAATAGTTAGCTGGTTAAAATTTGTTAATAAAACATTAAGAGTAATTGTCAGAAGAACACAATTGTGAAAAAGAAGAACTTATGATACTAAGACTTTTAAAGTTAAGTTGTTATACAAAGAACTCAGAAAATCCGTTCTGGCCAACACTATCACCGCATCTAACGATACTATCCATTTTCGTGACTCGTAAAGCGGATTTTTTCACGGTAAAACCAGTAATGGCGAATCAAAACTTGTAGAGCTTCCGTCGTCTGATTTTATAACGCTGCATTTACTGTCCTATGTACAGGCTTTACTGCAAATTGCTTTCCGAATCGCCGGAAATATTATTGATTGGATACATCTGCAGAAATATATTATTGGCTTTACTCGTAACATATTTACTGATTATAGACATTTGGGGATTCGTGTGTTTCTAGATTTACTATTTTATATTTAGAAGAGTTGTTTGTGGATAAAATTGATTATTCAATAAAATATATTTTTATTTTCTTGTTTGTTTTTCTCGATTTCTGAACTAATGTAGTTTTTTATTCTTGGACGTATCCTCGTGCAAGTTTAAATAATTCTTTGTGTCCTTTTAATTCTAAATTTATTTTGACGTATATTCTTGTAAAGGGATATTTTTGATAAATATTTTTATGTTGATAACAAAGATGTTGCCTTTTTTGGCGCAATAAGTGTAATTGTTAAATACATATTTTTCATAGTTTCTGCTTTCCAGTTTAAATTTCAATTATGAATCGACACTTATTTGACTTGATTCATCATCTAACTTGAATATACTTTTTTCCATCATCTCATATCACCACCATCATATATATATATATATATATATATACAAACCTTCCTCATAAATCACTTTAACTATTGCTTCTCCTTATACTATGTAATGATTCAGTATTATGTAGTTGATTATATTTCGTATCCGTATGATCAATTTTTATATTACCTGAATTATATATCTATTGTAATATATCTCATTATCATCTATCTCACCAAGGTCAAACAAGGTATACGTTTTCTTCTTAAAAAAACAATGTACAGTTACTCATAATTTTTAAGGAAGTGATTGCTTCAAGTGACTTGCTATCATACTGACCATCTAAATCAAATTCTTATTGAATTTCGTTATCGATGATTATCACAGGTAGGCGAGCTCATATTTCAAGTTCTCGTAGCACTTTTATTTTTGGCTCTGTCATCGATATAGAAGATGAAAATCCGAGAAAATCCTTCAGGGACGACGACATTAGCATATTTATTAGTATCATCCGAGCCAAGTCCTCGGCAGCCACGGATCTGTTATCAATAATGACTTACGCGGAATTACAATAAATTTTATATAAAATTTCGTATATGCATAGGATTTAACGAGCGTTTTTCGTAAGGCTGTATGTAGGAACACGGATTTTCTAACAAAGAAAACATATTACGGTGATTTGTGCCTTTTTTTCAGTAATATAATGCTAAATTCTTTATTACGTATGGTAATCAAGAGGCAGAGGTCATATTTATTTGTAATATAATTTAAAAAAAAAACTGCACATCATCATCATCAGCATTGTTGCCAAGTGATCTGCTTTGCCCTTTTATCTTCTGTAGGGTAATTTTATTATGATTGTGTACTGCGACCTGTTCCTGTACGTCCGACATTCAAGTTTTAGTCCTGAGTTGCGGTCACTCCTCGCCAGAGATCGGGGTACTGAGAAGTCCATTACTGTTAGAATTTGTGACCTTTCTGTTTAGGATTACGTGAGCCATCTGAATAATACTAGCGAGTTTCGCCTGAAATGCGGTTATTAGTGTCCCCAATGACTTGCAGATTCTGATGTTTAGGTCATACGAGAAAGCCCCAGTACCTGTAAAAGAGCGTGTCTCTGATCCGTTAGTGTATATTCTGAGTGCCGTTGGTTTCTGACCACAAGCCCGGAGAATTATAAGTGCAAAATATATCAACTAGTTGTAAAACAAGGTGTGTATACCTATCTTTAAATGGTCTGGTTGGATTATATATTGCTGTTTATTAATATTACTTTAATTACATAGACAACAAAATACTTTCTCACTTACGCACTTACCTATGTTCTTAGATTCCAAGATTTAATAACAACATTCAGTACTTGAAATCTACAAGCAAAAGTGTGTACAATTTAACGCCTCCATTGATGCAAAACATTCGCTCGAACGGGGGTTAATGTCAACCCTTCTATAAAATCTTAACGTCTTATAAAGATGTTAACTGTATAATTACAATGTAGAAAAATGCAAGATTGGATGAGTGGAAAAATATAAGAGGGTTAATAATAATATAGCGGATTTGATAACTAAGATTCTTTTGATTACTGCCATATATTGTGAAAGTGTTATCAATTCTTCAAACTCTTCGCCTGAAAACGAAATATTCCTAGTTATAGCAGCGTAAAGTTGACTGTGTCACTTTAATTATATTTATAAGCTATCTTCTTAACTCAGAACACAATATTATTCCATGTTTGTTAATAATTCAACTGTGCCAACGTTCAAAGAGGGGAATAAAATTCCGGGACATTTCGGTAATTCTATTACATGTTTGTCCTGAGCATATTTGAAATGACACATTAATACAGTAAAATATTATTAAGGTTGTAAGACATTCAGAGGCCGGTGGCTCCAGGCTACATCCCGGAATCAGCTCACGTATTGCTTTGGGAACAGCTGTATTATTTTACATCGGCTTCTGTGACATGTTTATAAAACAAATGATAATAGTATTATTACGGCGTATGGCATTTCTTGACATTTATAGTCTTATGAATTAAATAGGTACTCGTAATTAAAAAGCAATGTTCATTTATTGTATTCCATGAACATATTTCTGTATTTGATTCTCGATGCAGATTTGACCACAATTTCTTTTTTCACCTCTAATATAGATATTAAACGCGTTTTAAACAATTCGCCCAAGTGGTCCATTGTATGGCGCGTGTTATTCTAACCCACTGGCCTGTAGTCTGATTATGTACCTCAGCTGCAAACAAGTTTGATTTTAATCGACAAATATAACAGTTACATTTATAATTTTGAAGATAATTGTCACATCGAACCTTAATAATGCAGCAATATAATTTCTGCACTCACCTTTAACCAAATTTGATCGTAACAGAGTTAGATAATCAACGCGCTGTAGAACATTTATGATTTTGCCTGTGGAGATAGAAAACATGAAGAATACGCTTTCCTGTGCGAAATCAGTGATCTGATTCGAGGCCGGATACATTTCTGCGTAAGTAGTAGTAGCAAGTATTAGTAGTAGTAGGCTTCAGAGAACATCCGCAGAACCACGTGATATAACTATAGTTAGATTTTTGTGTTAAGCTGACTTCTCACTGTGCAAAGCCGTCTTCAGAACAGGTCTTAGAAAGTTGCCCTTAGAACAAAAAAGACAAAGCGGGCGAATAATGCAGCGATTCCGCGTCGGAGGTATGTTACTGGCATTACGTACCGTCCTCGCTCTCGCCCCGCGGTCTGTCGTGAGACCGGAAGCGTTCGCCTTCTATTCAAGCTATAAGATTAATACACAAGGCATAAAACTCAAGGTAGACTTTAGTTGGTAGCCAGCCCGGGTTGAGTCGTTTCAGACCGGGGTCTAACATTTACAAAAAAACGAAAACGAAAAACAGCACAGCATTGGCAACGGGGGTGTCCTGGGTGGATTTTTCGCTCCTTGTGAGAATTCTCAGACTATCTTGATAAAGCAAAAAATATCGTCATTAACAGTTAAGGTTTATATTTACACTATAAATGATGTCGTTATTACGAGCGACATAAGTGGCTCAAGGTCAACATGTAAAGGCGGAAGCGTTGTTGGCTTGTTATACATATTATCATTCAACCTTAGGATGTTGATGAGGTCTTTAAAATTGCTATAGATATATATTTAAGTCTTAGTTATATATAGTAACATGAGGAGCGATTTATATAAAGAAAATAAAAATAAAACAGTCGGGCATCTGCAAAGTACATTGCGAACTTAGCGCTTCAAAAGATTTTTCAGTGCTCTCACGAAACTTGGTAAAATTTTAATAACTTTCTTACTGCAGCTTGTTTGTTTACGCATTTTAGTTCAAATGTGGTTTGTTTGGGAATTCTACGGACCTCAAACACAGTTCAGGGATAGTATATTAGATAATTTTGGTTCTTTGCGCAATTAACTAAATTAAATATATTTGTTGGTTCTTAACTGTTAGGGGCAAATTTACTTTATATTTCAAATTAGTTTTATGTTTTGATTATTATTATTGAATTTATTGCTCGATGGCTTTTACTTTTTCTATATTTATATGTGCATCAGAAACTTGGAATATGAAAAAGAGAACCGGCGCCTTTGAAATATTGTGTTAACGTGAAATGCTCCAAATATCGTGGTTGAACGTGGTAGTTGGTTTATCTCGTGGAAACGGACATCAACGAGTCCTATCTCAAATAACTAAACGTTAAAACCCATTTATCCATCATATGTATGCAAAGGATACTCAACATTTTCTGGCGCAAGATTAGAAAAAACCGTAGTTGTTTAGATAGGCTTATTTTAATCGGTAGTGTGCTATGAACAAGAAGCAAAGGGTCGTAGGACCGGCACTATAAGAGCGCCGACCGATCGGTAACAATGCAGGGTGCCATCAAGTAGCAACTTTTTATTCTTTAAATTCAATTTGGCTTAATAAGCTTTCATATTGTAGTCACAACTTAATGACCAAATTAATTATTGGCCATTGTGAAAAGTAGTATAAACTAGAAATACATCGCAGGTGACTCGAGTTACGCACCATATTGTAACCATTTCTCTTAGTAAAACGTAGTGGCCCAAGCAAAAAATATTCAAATTAATTTTTCATAATGTTTCAGCTGCGTTTATTTTTCCTGCTATAAATATAACAGGGTGGTATTTAAAAAAGCATCACTTTTTTAAAGCAAATATATAAACATTAATATTCACACGGAAATGTACGTAGGTAGAAAACCAGCGCAAAATTTTAAAACCAAATAAAATCTTATAGCCTGTTGTCAGCTGTAATCGCAAAATTTATTTCTATGTCCACAATGCATTGAAACAGGTCTTCCGTAAATAAAGGTACCAATGGCTAATTTAAATGTTTACCCAATGATAAATAGGCAGCCATTTTCCTCGGAATAAGTTACGGTTTTCGTTTAATAAAAAATATTATCATTTGAAAACATTCTAATATATAGGGAGGAAGTTTATGATCCAAAGACGTAATAATTTCATTTTACGGTAATATTCAGTTTTATTTTATAAATTTAGATTACTTACATTATACGATATTTCACTTGTGTCTGTATTATCCTTTCAGTAAAAGTTAAAATTTAATACTCAATACTCAATGACTTTATTGCGTT
This sequence comes from Scirpophaga incertulas, assembly GCA_036419045.1. Lineage (NCBI taxonomy): Eukaryota > Metazoa > Arthropoda > Insecta > Lepidoptera > Crambidae > Scirpophaga > Scirpophaga incertulas. The sequence goes on along the minus strand of CM071638.1, from coordinate 10,615,359 downwards.
CCATAATGTGATCTTAAAATTAGAGGTAGGTACAATTATGGACCCTGTCGGGCACAGCAATATAGATCAACAGGAGCGAGGAAGTATTTTTTTATGTGGATTGATATAAATATTGTGGTTATATATGTGATTAATATTGTGGTATATTTATTACATGTAACATATATATTACAAATAGTTACGTTCGTAAGTGATCAAAATTATGAAGTTCTTTTTTTTTTAATTTTGATTAAATTACGTCAACGTTATGACGAATATTACTGAATAAGATTTTTCTGACGAAATTTTTAATATTTTAATTAACTGTAAGTAATTGAAGTTTACTGCTTTGGTGTAAAACTGGGATTTGCTGTAAAACTGCAATCCTTGCAAGAACCACACTATACGAGTACATTGCCTAATTCTGCGATATACTCGTATGTTACCGTACCGAATACTATCAGTATCTTTCAAACCGGAACAACGTATTACTAGTACCGCTGCTTTGTGACAGAAATAGATATTATGGAGGTATTCAGGTGATTATTGTGGTATAAATTCTTCGGTAGTCTCTAACGAAAAATGTATTTGACGATTTAAATTCCAAAGACCTATTATTGTAAAAAAGGGCTTCATTTATATGAATTTAATAGAACACCTTCAGTTACATGAGCTGAAGACAAGCAAAATGCGTTGAGGAATGCTTGTAACGATTTGGCTCATGGAACACCACTACCTATTACTCCAAACGCTTCACCTTTTGTCCATTTGTCCGTATCGTTGTACGATGACTGAGGTGGTCGTATGCAAATATAATTGCGGCTCCTGCATCGGACGGCCGCATTAGCAGCGCTTTGTGTGAGAATGATGCGGTCCATTTCGCCCCGCTGCAAATTAGCCAGTTCAAAGCGATGACGTTGACTCGCTTACACACTTCTATGGAATCTCCCCAGGGCCTATTGTGGTAATTTCGTTGATATTTTAAATTACAGGTTTTTAAAGTACGATTATTATTTTTGATTGACCAAAAACTTTATAAAGATGAAATTAGTTAATATTCGTTCATTCAATAGTAAGTATAATTGACAATGAACCAAAGTGATAAATAAGGTTATTATCTGTAATCATCAAATTAGGCAAGTAGATTAGAGAGTACGTACAGTCAAGAAAATATTATTCTCTCATTATTGTAATTAATATTAATTATGCAGTCAATTTAATAAATTACAAAGTTATTTTAAACATAAGTGGGCTAGCAAGTAACTGAGTATATACATTATTGCCATTTTGAATTATTTGGTTATATATTATTTATTATAACTTGTGAGGATTTCCACACAGATCATAATTTTATCAAAATCCGATCCGAAAAACGAATCCGACAATATGTGCTTTTTTCATTTTTTGAAGAAATTGCTTTTATATAGCTTAAAGATAAAACATAATGATTAGTAAAACAGTTTCCAACATTCAAAAATATACATAAGGCGAATCTTAACTGACAGTATTGGATTATTTGAAGTTCACGAGATCCTAACATTTTATTAATATATATATAGATAATAAACTTAAAACATTATAATTAATTATGTCAACTGACAGTAGCGATCATTTCAATGAAAGTTATATTTCAATAAGGATAGCATTATCTATTATAATAGTATTCGCGCGCTTTGATAACACTTATTTACTAGTAATTAAAATTAACATTATATATATTACGGAAATTTTTTGTTGCAATGGTTCGCATGCGCGACATTTTGCAGTAATTTTTTATAATAATAATTAAAAATACATAAGAGGGTCATCGTCATTTCTTCCTCTATAAATTCACCATATGTAGAAATGGCATTTTTGCAGTTCGTTTACAACCCCGACTGTGTTTTATGTAAAAATTGTTCTGCAATGATCGTAACAGTGGGTCTCAGCAGAGAATAATGAGATGAACTATTGGTACTACTTTATTATTTTACACAAGTAGTCGGAAGAACGGTATAGTTCTAAATCATTTAATATTTTGTAATCTATCAGCGTCTTGACTTTTACGGTAATCTGTTTAACTTACTCGTATGTAATCGCAACGTTTAGCGTACATGCTATTGCGCATATAGTTCAGTTTTCCATGAATTTATAAACGTTTTTCGAAATAGTGCAGCAGCAAAATGCAAATATGATTGCTCTGCTCCAAACGAAGTCTTTTCTACTGTTGCTTCGTAGATAGTCCATTTCACTGATTCAGCGTTCGACCACTCGTTCCGTTACGTCGAGGCTTTCTAGATTGTATGAAACCTGGAAAAGATGAACGAGCCACTCTTCTCATTAAGGCCTTCTCAAGCAGTGACCAGTTCGAATTAACGGAGCAGAAGCGAGCGCTCAGCAGCACTGACCGTAGTTAATGCTAGTTAACCCTCCACCGGACCGAACGGGTGCTCCGCGGATATTATTATAGTTTGTGATTTTTATTTATGAATCTGTGATTCATCAATTTAGGTTTTATTTAGAAAGGATGATTGTTTTATGCGGTTTCATTTTGACCATTTTAATCTCTTGGTAAGGTGATAAAGTATATAAGACATTAATCGATTTTTAAACTGCAATTTAGACATTTTATATGAGACCACGTTGATTGGATATAATAATAGTTGTGTCGAATACTTTAAATGTTATCTACCTATCTGTCGACGAATTTCGCTTTTTTATTTGATGTTATAGTCTGCATTGATATGGAACAAGAGTTCAATGTGTGTATCAGTTATTAATAAATACATGCGTTGTGTTTGTGGAAATAAAAAAAATAAGTATCAAAGACCGTAGCAAAGAAGTATCGCTGTCGTGACGCTGCTTTATTATAGCAAAGTTTTTTTTCGTGAGTAATTTCGTGATTTTTCGTTCCAAATATTAATTTGGAAATTAGAAGCTATAGCTATGAAGTTTGTGGACGCAACAACGTTTAATAGATTGAAATCACATCATAAATGTCAACGTAGTATTTTCATATCCTAACATAGAGCTGTCACTACTTAGGATATAAAAACATGTTATAATGTTTCTATAAAGTGAATTACTTGATTAGTACTATTGTCTTTTCTACAGAAACTTCACTTCTGATAGATACAAATTTTCAAATATTTTTTTGACTCTCAGTAACATCCATCATACCCAACACACGGTTACACGCCTAGCTATTAATTCGTGCCTTTTGGTTTGGTTAAAAGCTTTGGCCTTTAGATTGGAGGTAACAACTATACTTTTTCAATTCGAATACGAGAGGAAATTGTCTATTTGGTACAGCAATTTTTGTTGGTTTTTTTTTCTGCCACAGCGGATATAAATATTCATTCTGTTTATTTTCTCGTTATAACAATTACTATTGTTGGTTGGTTTTTATAGTGCTGCTGTTGTAATGTTTTGGATGTATTATGAACATAACAGATTATGCTAAGTTATGACAATGTAATAAAAGTACATTCAATATTTCACAATTCAAATTAAAAATGAAAATCGATTATTTGAATTCGTATTTTATCAAATCTCTAATTATACAAACACGTTTTTAAAACGTTGTTTTGTTTCTGACGTCTTATAGTTTTTTAACCTTTTCCATTTTCATATATTTTTCTGAGGTCTATGAAATCAGTCTAAGATTGCTTTAAAATTGCACAATTATTATTTAATTAAATTATTATAATAAGTTACTAATATTATCTAAAACAACTTAATGATATATTATAATTTTAACTATATATATATATTTATTTATTAATACACTTGTATGTATATATATATATACAACTGTTGCTGTATTTATGATATTCTTATAAAACCAGATTCAAATTAACAATTGTATAACCATATCATAAAAATATTAGAAATATGACAGCAATCAATAAATAAATTGAATGACGATAGATTGGATGGCACATGGCGCTGAGTTTTTGTTTTCGTTTCAACTTACGTTTTTTATTTGGCAATAGTACTGCCGTTTTAATTTCAAAATGGTTTTAAATTGGCAATCCGTAAACGGATAAATGCAATTGGATAAAAGGCTAGGTAAGTACACAGGTTGTATAACGAAACAAAATCAAAGCATGAATATAGCTTAACCCCTTTGCTCGCAGTTAACCCTCGGTTCCGTATTCTAAGCTCGGATGTAATTAAGGTCTGCTCGCTCAAGCTAGCTTTTGCAGATTGCACGGTCGGAAATTCAGAAGTCATTGTCATTATCCAATGAGAAGTTGAAAGGCAATATCGAGACAATAGTATACATATTGTTTTTCGCTTCTATTACTGTTACCAAATACACATCATATACTTTAGGAATTTCGTAATAACTTAATTTGAGCCATAATGAACAAGTATAAGTTACATTTCATTTAAAAAATTGGTCTCTTTTTATTTTAATTATCTTTGGACGAGACGCGACTATGACAGACAGTAGATAATAGTGGACTATTATCCACTGTATGTATAGTTTGACTGGAGTCAAACTAGACATTCCAGTTTACATTAATTCCCAACAAGCTGGATTTTTGTGCAGGCCTTTGAATACGTCATTACAAATGATATGTCAAAAGTCCCCATCGCTCCCGCTTGTGCGTTGTTTTTTTCGTGGTCAAAGGTCGCAAATTTGCGTTTTTTGCATATATCTCTGAAACAACGAGAGCTATCGAAAAATGGTTCAGACAAAATTTGTAGATCGTAAAATTATCTACAATACGATCTCATCACTTTTCTTCTACAAAGTATCGCTTTCGATTTATCGTGCCTTTAGACCGCAGGAAAGTCGTATTTTCGACTATATGCACACATTTCCGCACCACCTCTGAGGTTATGTGCACGGCGCTTTTTTTTGACGTGGTTTCCCCAATAGGAATACTTCACAATATATTTTGATCGATAGAATCTAATGGGACACTATTTTTTTGGTGAATTGTTTTTTTTTTATTTAAATATAATGAAGTTTTTTTTTATTCTTTATGCTGTCTGTATTCATTTTGCTTTTTATTCTCATACCAAGCTTTGCTGAGAACGTCATGCTGATTGTCGATGAAGCAAATGACTGTTGAACTTCCCAATTTCTCAGTTATTTTTCTTACTTTAACTTTATACATAGATTCCATACTTTTAACTTGAGTTTTGAGTTAATTGTTCTATTATCAATCGATGGTTCTTTGCAAATATCTTTCAATTCTTTTATTAAAAATTGACATTCATCATGATTTTCAATAAGTGCAAATATTTCTTTCGTCGCGGAAGTAATAGAATCACTTTCAGGACGACCGATTTTACCTGCACTAATGGGTTTCAAAAACGAAGCGTAACAATCACTGTGGTACTTAGCCTCAACTAAGTCATATTCATACTGAATGCGGGCAATGACACTTCTTTCTAGCTCATCAGAACGAGTCTGAGCTTCCTTCAAGATGGTTTTCTTGAAGTCATGCTGCGCTTGTTTCATTTCAGCCGTTTTATCTGTTTCATTGCCACAGAATAACAGTATTTCTTGAAACAAAAAGACGATTCATTACCTCGTGCTCTAGTACGAGGAGGACTAATCCCAGATGTGGTAGCTATCTCCGTCACACGCTGTCTTTTGGCTGCAGCGATGTTGCTCTTCCGGGTGTATGCTTTACGACACTGCTTATGTATTGTTACAGATATTTTGTCCTTCAAATATTCATCGAACCCATCACCCCTTTCAGTACTTGAGTCCATTAAAGTCTTTAGCCCACGATCAACAACCACAATTTCACTTTGAAAAATGGAGTGTCGCAGGCAGATGTTTCTCAAGGTCAACCACCCAATAGAATTAGGGACGGACGATGACTCACTCAGAATTGTACGAGTATATTTTTCATAGGGCAAATAAAACTATGTTCTAATATTTTTTGTTCAAATGGTTAACCCGATGATGCATACTGGCCACGTATGAATGCATATTCATATTTTCTATATTTAATATAGCCATAATTCGAGAACAGTGCAACGTAAAAGAAAAAGTGTTGAGATTTCTTTTGTAAATTTACGATCAATACAATTTTACGATCTACAAACTTTTTTTGAACTATTTTTCGTTAGCTCTCATACGCACGTACGTCTAGGCGTACTAGACGAACTAGGCGTACTAGATGTACTAGACGAACTAGGCGTACTAGACGTACTAGGCGTCCTAGACGTACTAGACGTCCTAGACGTAGTAGACGTCCTAGGCGTACTAAACGTCCTAGGCGTACTAGACGTCCTAGACGTACTAGACGTACTAGGCGTACTAGACGAACTAGGCGTACTAGACGTACTAGGTGTACTAGACCAACTAGGCGTGCTATACGAAATAGGCGTACTAGACGTAGTTTTTCGTTAGCTCTCATTGTTTCAGATCTCTGTTGGTCTGATTTTTGCTTTTTTTCGTTAACTTTTTCTTAAACTATATTTGTAATCAGCTCGTCAAGAAGACCAACATATCTGAGTTTCAGCTGATTCTGCCGTAAACCAGATTTTTTCCCCAAAACTTCACAGCCCCTAGCGACGATTTTTGTCGTTAACTTTTTCTAAAACTTATATTCGTGATCAGCTCGTCAAGGAGAACAATACTATCGAAAAGTTGCCATATAAACTGTGCCATGTACTTTACAAATGCAGGAATCGTTACTTGAATTTAAAATAAACTCTCCTTTTAGATAAAGTAGCCAATAATTTGCCAACACCCATTAAAACAAAGTCTATTTTGTTTTCTACTTTTCTTCGAACTACGAGTAAATGTCATGTAACTAAGTTAGGCAGGTAAAACCTGGTAATGCATGAGTAAATGGCGAACCTGTTATGTTGTTAAGTTTATTTATTTAGTTCAGTTTGTTTGTTTTATACTCTGTTTTCAATTATACTTGAACTGAATTGAATAATTTTGAAAGGTTACTTATAGAATAACACAAGGTTTCGCTATTAGATAAACACAAGTCGTAAACCGCATTTTGTGTAGATCTTTTAATGTAATAACTATAACAAAGTATGAATTATAAGTAAGTATTGAACATATTAAAATGCAAGCTTAAATTTATAGACAGAAAGTAGCTTACTACTATGCGGATACTCTGAATTGTACTAATTAAGAATGCAGAAGGTTTCCGAATGACTGTTTCACGTGTCCCGCCGTGCCTCCTATGTTTACCTCGCTACTGATTAATGACGATAAATATGCAAAATACGATAGTAATGTGATATGCAGCCATCATGAGTTTTAACTCAATATGTAAACTCATGATGGCGAACATATGTGTTAGACAGCGTAAATTTTAGTTTAAAAATGTTATACAGTGTTATGGAAACGTACTGAACTAAATTGTTTTACTTTTAATTAATATATATTGACACGAGTTTTGTATTTTAATATACATACGTTAATACCTCTCAAAAACCATTGCAAACTAATGATAGAGCTAGTATCTACTGTCAAAGATGGTGAAGTTCCAAAGCGGATGTTAAAATAAATAAATTCATGATTCAAATTTCATTACAAATAAGTGATCATCTGAATCGGCTTAGTTGTTCTTGACTTATAAGTGGAGTTACTCACACGACACTGGTTTATATGAAAAGAAAACGTTCAGGTAAAAGCATAAGAATGGGTTTGTTCGCGGTAGCTTCGTGTGATTTCTGCCGAGGTTCAAATTTATTTTTATAGCGTTCTTTGCAACATCCTTTGTTCGCCATTTCACCTGTGCCGAGCTTAGCAAATGGCCCGCTGTAAAGCCGCGAACGAACGCCGGTGCATCCGTGCGATTCCCAAACGGAGATTAGGTTGTTTAAACTTTGTTTCTGAACTAACTTACAATATCGTACGTATCCGATTTCGGTGTGAAAGTTATAAAAACTGCTACGTGACTTTGATATCCAAGCACAGTTTGTAAAGTGGAGGTTTCATGTAGATAAAATAAGGAATACCAAATATTTGAGACTGGTTCAGAAATACTCGTAGTACTATTATATTATACGTATGGAACTTTTGCTATATATCTTACTGAAAGTAAAGATTAGTTTGAGTAAATAGTAAATTTAGTTTAGAATCCTTTTTTATAGCGTATATCGAGAAACATACAGACTGCTTATCTGATAGTAAATAATCATAGTCTCCTAAAGTACATGTGGTTAGATTAGAGAATAGAATAGGATATAACTTCGTTGTACATTCATCAAAATAAAACTTTGTGCATATATTGAAACTTACAACTATTTGTACAAAGGACGATCTTACAGCAAAGAGTGATAAAGAGTGATTGATCTCTTCAAGTTATCCTTAGAATTGACAGGATTTAAAATAAATAAGTACGTATGAAGATGGTGATGTATAAGTTACCACATATATAAACGAAATACAATTAAATAATGAACTAAAATGTGCAAAACTATAAACTAACTAAAAATATACATAATGATTAACATAGCGTTAAATAATGATATCTTACTACAATTTGAAAGTATGAAGGGTTAGTGCTTGTTAAATTATAAAATTTGATGACGTAAGGCGGTATGTTTATCAAGTTTTTCGGCAACTTCAAAACTTGTATCATAGAGAAATTGATACATCTGACTTGTATCATAGAGGTATAGAATACGTCCATTCCGCCACAGGTGCATGGGCAACTATTAATTATAGCACGAAATTTTGAACTGTGGTCATATTTGCGTAAGCGTAATATAAACTATATGCAAAAGTTTTGGAGTTACACAAGTTTGTTAAGTTGTTTCTTGATCAAATTTGGAAAACTTGTGTCACTAGAATAGTGTAGGAGAAATTGAGCAAGTGCAATTTTAGTAGCAGTAGTTAGAAAGTTTCGCAGCGTGCTAAGTGATCCAGCTGATGCGAATAAATGTCTACTGTGCTCCAAGATAAATCAGTGATAAAATCATGGCTTCGTTTTAGAGTGTCTTGTTGAACGGAATGCGAGATCCATCAAATATAACCTTAGGTACGACAGATCAGTTAATTTTGAGATCAAGCGAGAGCTATCAATAATAATGACTTGTGTTATGACTAACAATAAGTTGATTTTGAGACTGCAGCAGCTACGGTATACATAAATGTTTACTACATCGGAAGTTACCTTACTTTACAGCTGTTTAAAGGTGGTAGGATGAAGTAAGTTGGTTAGAGATAGAATTGATGAAGATGCATACAATAACGGGGGTAGAACGCTATTCTGTAGAATACCAGCAGATGTCCGGTACCATGTAAATATATAGTTATCATCGCAAATTTTCTGCCGGTGTCCGAACAGGTAACGACGAAACCCGTCAATTGCCGTGAAAGATGTATTAATAGAGTTTAGAAAATCCCAGAGTGCATCAAAATCGTGTTGAAGGCATCCCTAAAATTGAAAAGTGACAGTACCGGTAGCAAGCGATTTTCTATATCCCCTCTAATGTTATCTGTTATTTTGATAAGTACTGTAATGGACTGTGACCCTAGCAGAAACTAACTAGTAGGGAATGAGAAGTAGATTATTATAAGGGAGGTATAGTTGGTCATGGACTAACCGCTCTAACAGTTTTGAGAGAAACGGGAGGATAGAAATAGGGCAGTAGTTAGAAAAGGACGAAGGATTATGTTTCTTCTGTAGTGGAATTCTGTAATTAGAGTGTAATTTGTGTATAGACTAAATGTAAATGAAGGATGGTTAGGTTTGGGAAAAGAAGATAAATAATCTAACGTAGAGGTCTTTAGTTGTCCTAGTGAATTTGGAAATGGAACTGAAATGAATATTCAAGGAATTCAAGTCCACATTACTAAGAGAGGTCGTTTCGCGATTAATAAACCTTAAACCCGAAGAAATTTCTAGACTTTTGCTGGATCTCTACTTTGAAGAGAATTTGAAAGTAGTGACTTTGAACATTACTACGCACCTTAAAGTAATAATTACGAATACTCACATAGTTCTCTCTCAAACTATCTTACATAGTGACATTCGCGGAAAATCTGGAACTTCTACAATAACCACAATGTAACATAGTGGTCAATTTATGATATAAGAAGTAAATATAACTGTATCATCATAACTTCAAATCGAGTAAATAAACTAATTAATATTTTTATGAAATGTGGTTTGAAAGAGGATATCGTGACAAGAATAGGATGCTTGGGTGGTATGGGCATGTGGAACGGATGGATGAAAGTAGACTGACCAAAATGATTTATGAAGCTGGAGTGAGTGGAGATACGGGACGAGGAAGACCTAGGCGAACATATTTCGAACAAATCGAAAGTGTCCTCAAAAAAGGCCAGGTCAGAAGTACCCGCAATCGTCGAGCATGTATGAGGAATGTTATGAAAGTAGATGAAGCGAAAGAGATATGTAAAGACCGTAGCAAGTGGAAAGACGTAATCTCTGCCTACCCCCGTGGGAAAAAGGCGTGAGTGTATGTATGTATGTATGTATTTTTATATTTAAGTTCGCTTTAAGTAATAAGTTGGCCGTTTAACATTAATTAAATGCCATTTTCTGCCTTTTCATAACTTTCCTTAGGTATGTGCGTTATTCTCTGTTCTGTAAACTATGTAGCAGTTGTGGTAAGTAAATGTAAGTATACGACAGTTTCTACTATTGACGAGTACACAAAAAAACTCACGACCATAGTAAATGGTAGGTACCAATTAAAATCATGCCTGCAGTGTAAAGTAACACATAATCTAATTAAAGTTATTATCATTCAACATGGATTAATTAAAGCTGACCTCATAATTTCAATGGCAACGTTTCAATGGTAAACGTGTGCGCCGTTATTTATCTAAAGCGTTATTATATTCTACGCTTTATTCTGTATTTCTTAGGCGCATCCTAAGCTGAGAAAAGCAAGTGTTAGGTAAATATTTAGCGGGACCTTGTAATCCAGAGGGTTTTTGCTCGGCGGCGCGCCTCGGCATCCCTTTGTCCCGCGCTTAGTGGTACATGCTCTGTTATCATCGCACCGTGCGCCTAATGATAAATTATTACGCCACACCCGTTTCCTTGTGTGGTCTCAGGTCAATGCAGATTTCACACAAAAGCGCTGTAAAATCTAGGCTTAGGTTTTTGAAACTAGATATTATCGAGATTAATATTTTTAGATTTTGTTTCTGTTAGTTTTAATTATGGCAATTGGCAATTTCGATTATGAAGTCCACGACGCAAGTTGAGTCGTTTACCAGCCATAGCGTTGCTGCTGTTTAAGTCAGTGTTTTTCTTTTAACACAATAGGGGCCGTGAATATAGCATGCAACATCGGTTTTTAATCCCAATGTTGACTTAAGATATTGGATTTCTATATCGATTCCGATATTCATATCAAAATTACACCTTAAAAGTTACTTTGTTGTTCCGCTTTCACGTTGTAACTACAGGAACAATCGCCATGAAAATTAGTATACGTCATATTACGTCCATAATAATTAATTAATTGGGTACTTTTATCCTGGAATTAATATAAATAAAAAAATAATATAAGTATAATAACAATATGTAAATTGCTTCAATTTATTGATTTTCTTTTCTGTATGTCAAATCTAGTATTTGACATACAGAAAAGAAAATCAATAAATTGAAGCATCGGTTAAGTCTTATTTCTAGAGCCAAATATATGTAATTAAATAACTTTTTTTTCTGAAGCATTGTGGTGCGTCAAAATACTGCATTTTATAACTCTTGTAAATTTGTTTGATTTCAATATTACGATATTGGATCTCTCAATATTGGAACTTTTGTTTCGAGATTCCGATATTATGATGTTCGGAGATACCCGACTACCCTATCTATGGAGCTGTCACAGGGAGGTCTCCAGAGAATTGAAAGCTTTACTAAAAATAAAATACTTATAACAATTACCATATATTGACAAACAAACCGACTGCCTACGTAATGGCAAGTGGTTACGTGAAGTAACCACCATTGGATTCGGAGCTAACACATATCCTTCTTTCAATTAAGTCTCCCTTACATTTTTTTTTTTTTTATTTAAAATAGGTTTGCGTTTGTCCACAATCTCACCTGATGGTAAGTGACGATGAGGACTAGGATAGAACACGCTTACCTAGCAAATGCCTATTCACTCGTGACTTGAAGACCGTAAGATTATATTGTTCCGGGAACACAGACGTCGGCAAAGAGTTCCACATCTTAGCTGTTCGTATTAAAAACGAAGACTGGAACCGTTTTGTACGTGTAAGAGGATAGTCCACCACGTAAGGATGGTAGTTAAGCCTACGTCTGGTTGACTGGTGGTGGAAAGGAGCGGGTGGAATTAACTCATGTAATTCCAACGCACACTCTCCGAAATGCAACCTATAGAAAACCGAAAGGCAAGCAACTCTTCGACGGTGTTCTAGACTCTGAGGACATTATCTTATCACTGACAGTCTTTTTCATGCAAGGAGAGGACTTCTTCGCGAAGGGATACTATAGTGCATATTTCCGCCACAACGCAGTATCATAAATAGACAACGTACATTGTGGTTCTTGTGGTACTGCAGATTTTCTGCGAATATCACAGGAACCATTTACAATCAGATGAACGGCTTTACTAATATATTATATTAAAAACATCTGTATATATCGTTCGTCTCCTATTCTATGTTCATCCATATGTTCATATACTTTGATTCGTGTTATTTATTATAAAAAAATAACTTAAATACAACATTTAGATAGATAGTAAGCCATTGGTCGTGATACCTACAAATGGTTTGGTTGGATATTTTCCAAACGCTATCTCGCTATGACGGAAATGGCGCGCTTTGCTCGGCGTTTTCCCTCTGTCAAATAACACTGTATTGACTTGTTTCACAAACTCTCTAATCATCTTGTTTTTATATAACAAAAAATGTAATGTAATTTTATGTTTGTATCGAGCAAATAGTTTACTTTTCTAGTTATGTGTTTCAGCTGGAAATATAACTTACTATAATATCACAGGTATATTCTTTATTAGGCATACCTAGTAAATTTCTACATCCGATCTTTTGGAGTTTATCGTACATACGTACATAGTAAGTGACATATTTAAGACTGGACTCAACATCAGATAAACTATCTAAATTGTTAGATAATAATGTTGTTAATATCGTTACTCGTATTGTGGCGAAAAGATAATATTATACTCCATAGTAGCTAGTCAGATTTAATCAGAAGTCATATGACCAACTAATCCGATTAGAAAATTTTTCTGCTCGTATGGGAATTTGAACCCAGCAGAAAAACTGTATATAATGTATAAAATAGAGGTGATTATTTTTACAGCTATCATCCCCATAGTTGTAATAATAATATTGATAGTATTATTATTACAACTATGGGGATGATAGCTGACCAATATGATAGATAATTTTTGGATATGGCTGTAACTAGCAATACCCTACTCTACCTATTATAACTACTTTATTGTATTGTATAATTACGTCGAACATGATTGATATGTATTGTATACATAGCAACGCATCGGGCTTAATATGTACATCTTGAGACAATTTTTGTGTCAATTGTAGTAGTTGGAGGTGTTGCTATCTGGACATTACCACGAAATCGGGAATTTTAACATCATATTTTATTTTATAAATAATTGAAAAAATATAAACAAGTAATTTTGATTGATTACAAGTAAGACATCGAGACAGACATCGTACGCGACACGATAAACTATAATCGTCTGTGTGTAAAAATATTAACTGGTTTAATAAATTCCTGTATCTTTTACGATTTTACTTTTTAAATTGCAATTCAAAGTAATCATTTGAAACATCAATGTGTCATTAGAATTATAATCTGGATATATCTGAGTTGTTATTTTTGTATTATTTGAGTAGCAGATTTATGATGGTGTTTCTAATTCTGGTACAATCACCTCGAATAAGAGCGATAGTGAAATTTTCAGTTTAAAATACAACTATTTGAAGTAAATCAATGTAAAATGTCAGTTCTCTGGTAAAGTGATTTTCAATTTGACAATTCACTTGGTTTATTTAAATCGCTTTTGGATAATAAGCATAAGTTTATATGACGTTTATTTAAGATTATTTTTAGGTTGTAATAATTTTGATGCTTTATAAAGAATCACAACATAAGTTTCTTCCATAAAAATATAGTACGAAAGACATCAAATGTAAATTGTACCATTTGACATATAGGGACAAGTCTATATTTCTACCTTTGTTACAAAGTTTAGATTCAATGAATAGATCGATCGATTGGATTTTTCTAATGAGAAAATATATTTATAATAGATCTAAGTAAATTTAATAATCACAATATCAGATAAGCTATAAACATTTCTAAGGGGTCTTCTTAACCATTTTTTTTATGAATCTCCACAATTTTTGTTAGATGTTTTGTATAATGCTGTTTCAGCTTCAGAAGTTAATGTTGTACTTGTGACTTAGCAAAAATTTCAGTATCATTGAAACACCATATTATTTTGCTCTTGTTTACGTTTTATTTCTACGCTATAGCATCTACCTATGCATATATTTTTTTTTAGAATCGACATGAACATTTTCCAAGAGGGGCAAAAGCCTAACGAATACTTATTAGCGTCGCAAACTGGTCGCGTCGACTTCCCCGTCACGCTTGTTTTCTCACTGTTAGTAATTGTTTGTAGTTTTAATATTAAAACAGTATAGTAATTATTATTTGATCGTTTTGTCTTTAAGGTATTATTGACTTCAACAGGAATCTTACACGGTTAAGTTGCTGAAATTATGTATATAAAACCGAAAACATTTACCAAATACCCGCTGATTGATTTGTTGATAAATTATACTACCTCCGTTCAAAAATGATTGTCTCATTTGAAACATTTTGCCAACTTAACAATATAAGCTGTCAATTTGACATTTGTGTATTAACCGTACGCAGAGTAGAATCATAGAATAATTTTTGATAAGTAAAAATTTAGTTTATAATAATTTCACCAATAATCATCAGTGTCTGAAGTTGGTAATTTTTGACGCTATGCAAAAATATGCCGCTGCTATTTTCTACGCGGGCCAAATAGTCTTAAATTATGAAAATCCAACATTCTGGAGTAAAGTCAAAAAATTTAAGTAACGAGAAGAGAAATGTCATTTGGCAAACACTTCTAGTGCGATCTAACAATAACCACCAACTAGTACATATTGGGAAAGAAGCATAGCGCAGAAAGAATCAACTTCCAGAAACATTAACATGTAATTTGGAAGCAATTGAAACTGCTCGCAATTTATTACGAGATATTTAAAAAAATATAAGAATACAGTTTGTAATAAAATATTTATTTCATAAATAGAAAAGTTGTCTAAGCGAAATTGAAACTAACGAGACAATCATTTTTGAACAAAAATTTTCACCAAAACGGACATACATCTTTTTTGAACGGAGGTAGTACATTTTAGTCGAGCCTCAGTCGTTCAATCGTCGAGAATAGACATGGGTAACTCAACAAAAATTTTTGAGCTGCAGATCAGGTCACGGTTCATGTACCTGAGCCGGAGCTGTGAACCGGCTCACAGATCAGCTCACTTAATCGAACCGACCTTAATCGAATCGTTTCTATGGACGGTTCGGGCGCGAGTCATAGGTTCCGCGAGCTACGCGGCGGCTCATAAGTAGATTCAGTTCATAGACCTGTTTGAGCGTGAACCAATCACAATGCGACCGCAGCTCGCGCGAACCGTTCCGCGCAAAACAGGCAGGTTTATGCTTGTTTCGCTTCTATTTTATTTATTAAGTTTAGATGTACAGCGTAAAACAAAGATGGCAAAGTAAATTATATAGTCTAAATTATTTGATGACTATGTACAAAGTAAATAATTAAATATGTTATTAAATATATATATATTAAACTATAACTGACTCCAACTCACAGATTAGAGATATGTCTAAAGACTCCAACTTATACTCGTGACGTATGCGACGCATAGATAACGTGAGCCGTCCGACTGATCTGTGAGCTGTTTGTTTTGTTGGTGATCTGCAGCTCAACAGGTCAATCTGAGTGAGCTGAATCATTGAACCGGTTCAGACCTGAGTTACTCATGTCTAGTCAGAAAAATAAAGCCAATTATGTATATAGTAAGAAGCATATTTTTTTTTATTTGTCAACCTATACGTTAACTTATTATTAGAATTACGTTTTTAACATCGCTGGCACTTGATTTTTTTCCACATTTATTTGAATTCTACTTAAATTCCACGTCGATATTTAAGTCATCATGAAAATCGTGAAATAGGAATTTGTTGTGTAAAAGAATGGAGAAGTAGTTTCCCAATAAACGAGTCTTATAGTTATATGACTTTCATTTTCTCCATGTGATTATGTAACACCCACTCTTGTGAAGGTTGGGGGCTGTACACTGAAAGATGCTGATGAGTATGTTTAGAAAACTT
This sequence comes from Scirpophaga incertulas, assembly GCA_036419045.1. NCBI lineage: Eukaryota > Metazoa > Arthropoda > Insecta > Lepidoptera > Crambidae > Scirpophaga > Scirpophaga incertulas. The sequence goes on along the minus strand of CM071638.1, from coordinate 10,598,998 downwards.
ATGTAGTCTTCTACTCATAGGGCAACCACGTGAGTCCAACTTTCAAACAGAGGTCAATCGGCTAGGCAGCATTGGGAAAGTATTCTCAGCCCATCTACCACAGTGCTTCATGACTACTGTTTTTGATTAATACGAATCGCCAAAGATGACGTATGGAAGCGAAATCTGGCCACACGCAACGGATCTTATAAGAAGACTGAAAGTCACCCAAAGGGTAAGGAGAGGGCTATGAGGATTCATCTAAGAACGAAGAATGGTATGATTAATATTGATTGTTTGATATTAGTTCAGATACAATGCCTAATCTCAAAAAATCAAGCAAGTGGATATTTTTAAGTTAAAAAAATATTGAATAGCCTCTTCTTATAAACATTTATGAGAAGTATTTGATGTGTTATTGGATAACACATCAAATACTTCAATACTAATAAACTTAATAACGCTAAACCGATTTAAAAGAATAGCAGAAGTATTATAGAAATATTAAAATAAAGCATTAACTTGATCTTTACTAACCAATATTATGAGCTTAGAGTCTGCACATACCACTGTAGCGGTATTTAGTATGTGGAATTTTAGAAAAATCACATGTTTATTTTTCAGTTCGCGTTATTATTCGATTGTTGAATTATGGTCGTCAGGTTAGCTAGTTGTAATAAAACACATTTAATTAATAATTTTGCGTAAATAATAGCTTAAAAAAGCAATATATATATAAGCGACTTCTTGCCTTCTTTGTTCTTTTTGAGAAGAGTTCTTCCATCAGCCGAATATATGTACAGATTATTATGACGTCTATCAGATGCGTATGTATCAACATTTTGGAAATTGAGCTATACACCGCTATATTACGATTCATTAGTGTATATTTAGTACACTAAGTACCTATACACATACCATACTGCGATATAATACGTCACTTGTGACCGTCTCTCATAAACATGCCGCGATCGAGGAAACTCAATCCAATTTAGAGCCCAAAGCCGTCGACTGTCCCTCGAGATGCAGAGCTTTATCCACGGAACAAATTTTGACTGGCTGAGGGAAAACTCGATTTTTATCGAAAATACATTATCCATGTATATTAAAATTTAGTTAGCACGAAATTACATTATTTGGATTTGCTACAGATTCAGGCGGAGAATTAATATTGTTTTGATAGCTGAAATCGGGTAACGTTATCATTTTAGTATATGTGGATTGAGACAAAGTGATTTACTATACTTACTTCTAAATTTACTTTAAAACATACAACTGTATTCACAGAATATTTTTGAATATTCCGTAAATATAGTTGTCCTGAAAGAAATGCTTAAACACGTTTATCTTATCAATATAGGTTATTTAGTAATGTTCTGTATTTCCTATAAGCTAGTGTACGTTATCAGCGTAAACTTTTTATATAGACACATATTAATGCTTACTGGCACAGCTTTGCGCTAGAAATAGGTAAGACGGAGGTACCTAAGTAGACCACCCGATAGAATCTCCCTCGGGCAAACAATAGTGTTGTTTTGGAACATCGTCATAGCTATTGAATAAACAAAATATACAGCTTAGAAATGTATACTGATTGAAACCAATAACAATTATTCTTTTATTTATTTATTTCAACTACTAAAAAATAATTTCAAAGTAATTTTTTACCAAGCCAATTACACTTCAGCTATGATATTGTAAACTTCAAAGATACCATAGCTAGTCTTACATCGGTACAACCTTGTTTTCTGAGTAAGCTATTGCATTATTGATGAGCGTAAACTAAACTGAAAAATTACAATTCGTAGAACTTCTGTTTGCTTACAATTTGTTGAGCCACGTAAAAGTTTGTGGCCTGCATTACCTTTATTACTGCGAGAAATTACTGATTTTGAATTTCGGTGAAAGCATAATAGACAAACGGAGAAAGTTTGATGTATTACAATCACGTTATTTAACTATATTTTCAATTGATTTTTTATTTGATTGTTACAAGTTGCAGGTATACAATATTGAATAATTAAAATCTACAAATTATTTTCTGATTATTAGCCTGTTGCAGGTTGTTGCCATTAAAACGAAGTCTTAATGTTGTAAGCAGAAAATACTAGTGCATTGTGTGCCATTGTTTCTTTGATTTTATTGCACCAATTGTATTGGTTTATTTGTTTCGTGAATCATTAAATTAGCGAAAATGTTTGTTCTCTCGCGTCGTAATCATAGTCAATCTAACACGATAACTATATTATATTATTTGATGTTTTTAAGATGTATGCGTTTTGTACAGGGACTAAATCCAGACTAAACCTGTTTAAATTAAATATTATAATGTGTTTATGAAATAAAAGGCTGTTCAATATGGTTCTTAACTTCGGTACACCGATTTATTTGCGTGATCTTTTTTGAGATTAGGTATTGTATCGTATCTGCTATCGGGCAAACACGTAGGTGGAGCAAGAAATTGTATTTTGGTTTGCAAATGCTAAATATGCAAAGTGTTTTCGCTTTGGCAGGGAGGGGAGTCAAGTGGGTCGGGAGATCGTCGGCAGAGCCGTCACTTGCTGATAAGGTTACGAAAAACGAACATTGACAGCCCATGCTTCTGGCTTATGCTAACTAAATGGCTAATTCTAGTTTTGCTTTATTTTATGAAATTTACTAAATAATTCGATTTGAAGATTTTATGGTACAGTCTGGGAATCAAGTTTCTTTTTTGCCAGATCACAGGCGCCTTCGTAGTAGTGTGAGTTATCATTATAAGATAAAAATGAACTTTAACAATTATATTGGATGAAAAGCTTTGATATCGTCGAATTTTGTCGCTAATATCCATACGTTTTTGTTTTTCAAGTTACTTACAAATATTTTTTCTCTCTCTCGCTCTTTACAAATATCTGAAGAGAGATTATATTCATGATCAACGGACGGTACGGACAGTATCGTGTGAAGCTTTACTTTTGTCGACCTAAAATGTTAATATTATGAATGAGAGCTGTCTCAAGATCAATGTCGTTCCATAACTATATTAATGACAAAAAAATGGTGAGTGTCTAGAGAACAAAAAGCAACCAACAGCACGCTAATAGCGCGTAGTACATCCGTAGTAGCATAGAAAATTATCGTAGCATGGTCGTAGCATTACTATGCTACGATCATGATGAAGCACTATTGCAAGACTCTCAATTGCGTTGGATAAATAAGACTGTATTAGATACTTACGATAGCAACGCACACTAAGTGTGCGTTTGCTAGTTATATTCAGTATAATCGAAAAACTGGTTTTACTAGAATATTGATGGTACTTCCAAATACCGGTATTATAATAGTTCGGTAAGAAAAGGTTGAATGTACGAATATAAGCTTTTAGATCAGAAGTTTTTATTTCAGAAGTTTGTTTTTCCTTATCATTTCTTTTTGTAAATTATTGAATGAGTTTGCATATTTATAGAAATTTAAACTATTAAATGAAGTATTTTTAAGAGGTCGCTTACGTTCTTGTGAATAGTCTACTTACCTGGGTTAGATTTTTATTTATTACTGCTGTTGGTGGGGTACAACCAAATGGTGCACCTGATGGTAAGCATAACTATCACTAATGAATATTTGCTATACTAGTAGTCGGATTTACACGAAGACGGATCATTTAAATTATTTTTAGATCTTTTCTTGACTTGTGCTTTAAGAGCATCTTTCTAGTCAAATTACATGATACAAGGTATCTGGAATATATATTTTGATTCCTTTGCGAAAATTCAGAAAAAACGACTCAAACGTCAGATTCTTTATTTGATTTGCGTTGATTTAGAAGATTTTTGATTTACAGCTTAATAGAACAGCAGATTAATTTTAACTTGATACCTCCACGCGTTTTCGAGAAAAAAGATTTTGATAGCTCAGCGAAGGACAGAGTAATATAAGGGTATCGTTTTCCTTTTTTAGTAACAGAATACAATGAAGATGTTCTGTAAGTGAAAAGGTTTTAATTTAGCATGAGTGTTTAATTATAATAAGTTAAAACAGCCGTCTATGATTGTTGTTATTATTACCAGCAATTCAATAAGATCCTGTCTATATGATGTGTCAATTTTCAATAATTTTGTGATATTCTGTGCAAATTTAATCAGTTAATGTCTACGTTCATCTTATTTTACTTTTATTAACAAACATTATAGATATTTGAATGTGTTAAATATAAAAAAATCGGAGCGAATAACCGCCGAGTTTTCAGTGAGGAGGCAGCTTAAGTGTGAGCGCGCTCTCAACCTGTTAGCCCCCTGGGCTACGATCAAATTCAATCTGGTTGTTTTAATTCGGCAATTTTTCTCCGTCCTATATGGGATACGCTGGTGGCCTTAAAGCGCGAATTGAAAAAAGTTGTAGGCTTCTATATTTGAGTTCGGATCAAGAATAGTAATCGAGTCAGCTTCTCCGTTGTTGATGTAAAAGCTACAAGTAACTCACTTCCCTATTCGCTTCGATTGTTCGAAAACATTATTGTAAGGCATGTCATTATATAGGCAAGCGTATGTTTATGTTGGCGCACTATAAATGATGTAACTTTAGCGTTTTTTTATATTTCTAAACATACTACAAAGTATGTCATCTACAGTTTCCTATAGGTTGTGATATATTTTGATTATCCATTCCTGCATCAAGGTGAAGATGTGTGTAAAGGTAATTGAGACAGATGTTGAGTGAGAAAGAAAAATAGAAATAATGATATGTACTAATGATTTAAGTGATAGATACAATGTAAGGAAGTATGAAGTAGCTTTTGTTATATTTGAGTAGGCATATCGCTTACTCAATACTCAATAACTTTATTGCGTTCCATAATGATACAGGTGACCTTAAAATTAGAGGTAGGTACAATTATGGACCCTGTCGGGCACAGCAATATTGATCAACGGGAGCGAGGAACTATTTTTATGTGTATTAATCATTTCTGATAAAATTGTATTAATTTAAGTATATTTAATTATTTATTATAATTTATATGTAATGTATAGTGTATTTAATTATTCATTTTAATTAGTAATAAATATTCCATTTTTTATAAAATTGTATTAACTTAGGTAGGTATATTTAATTATTTATTATTATTTATATGTAATATATAATGTATTTGAGAGTATTTTATTATTCATTTTAATTTACAATAAATATTATAATTTTCAATTTTTACTATTTCACATTTAGGTAGGTATATTTAATTATTTATTATTATTTATATGTAATGTATAATGTATTTAAGTATATTTTATTATTCATTTTTATTATATTTTCACCAAAAAAATAAAAGACAGCAGCTTAAAGAATGGTTATATGTATAATACTTATATATATCTGTGTATTTAAGTATATTTATGGAAAGGATATTGTAGGTGTGTTGTGTGTTATTATTTTATTACTATAAGAAGCTTGGTTGAGGTCTGTATGCATGTTATGTTTGTTGGTCATTTAGGTACTCGTTTACAGAATAGTAAGTTTTATCTAGGAGGAAAGCTTTCAGTTTATTATTAAATATATTTACTTTGGGTTCGTTTTTTATAGAGTTTGGCAATTTATTATATAGTTTAATGGACATAACATAGGGGCTGGATGAGACCGGTGTGAAGTTAGCAGCCAAAAGTAGCAGCCACTGTATAACCCGACCAATTTAAAATATCGATTTTAAAACATATTTAATTCTAAGATTTTGCGTCTAGAATGCTAATGAATTTCGACGACATCAAATTTATGAAGATATCCAGGGGATAGATTAGCTAAATCGCCGAGCAGCCACTTCTATGTCTTGAAAATGTTCCGACTTATTTGCAAATTATAAAGTTGGATATTAGAAAATTTCTAGCTCAAAAACAAAGCCGCGAACCACTTTGGGACCTGTAAAGTATTGTAAGTATATTCTTTTTCTATCAGAAAACATCAAATTTATGAAGATATCCAGGGGATAGATTACCTAAATCGCCCAGCAGCCACTTCTATGTCTTGAAAATGTTCCGTATTATTTGCAAATTATAAAGTTGGATATTAGAAAATGTCTACTCAAAACAAAGCCGCGTACCACTTTAGGATCTATTAGATATTGTAGGTATATATGCCTGTTCTATCAAAAGACATCAAATTTATGAAGATATCCAGGGGATAGATTAGCTAAATCACCGAGCAGCCACTTCTATGTCTTGAAAATGTTCCGTATTATTTGCAAATTATAAAGTTGGATATTAGAAAATTTCTAGCTCAAAAACAAAGCCGCGTACCACTTTGGACCTGTAAAGTATTGTAAGTACATTCTTTTTCTATCAAAACATCAAATTATGAAGATATCCAGGGGATAGATTAGCTAAATCGCCCAGCAGCCACTTCTATGTCTTGAAAATGTTCCGTATTATTTGCAAATTATAAGTTGGATATTAGAAAATGTCTACTTCAAAAACAAAGCCGCGTACCACTTTAGGATCTATTAGATATTGTAGGTATATGCCTGTTCTATCAAAAGACATCAAATTTATGAAGATATCCAGGGGATAGATTAGCTAAATCACCGAGCAGCCACTTCTATGTCTTGAAAATGTTCGTATTAATTTGCAAATTATAAAGTTGGATATTAGAAAATTTCTACTTCAAAAACAAAGCCGCGTACCACTTTAGGACCTATAAAGTATTGTAAGTATATTCTTTTTCTATCAGAAAACATCAAATTTATGAAGATATCCAGGGGATAGATTACCTAAATCGCCCAGCAGCCACTTCTATGTCTTGAAAATGTTCCGTATTATTTGCAAATTATAAAGTTGGATATTAGAAAATTTCTAGCTCAAAAACAAAGCCGCGTACCACTTTGGGACCTATAAAGTATTGTAAGTATATTCTTTTTCTATCAGAAAACATCAAATTTATGAAGATATCCAGGGGATAGATTACCTAAATCGCCCAGCAGCCACTTCTATGTCTTGAAAATGTTCCGTATTATTTGCAAATTATAAAGTTGGATATTAGAAAAATTCTACTTCAAAAACAAAGCCGCGTACCACTTTAGGATCTATTAGATATTGTAGAAATATGCCTGTTCTATCAAAAAACATCAAATTTATGAAGAAATCCAGGGGATAGATTAGCTAATTTACCCAGCAGCCACTTCTATGTCTTGAAAATGTGCCGTATTATTTGCAAATTATATAGTTGGATATTAGAAAATTTCTAGCTCAAAAACAAAGCGTACCACTTTGGGACCTATTAAGTATTGTAAATATATTCTTTTTCTATCAGGAAACATCAAATTTATGAAGATATCCAGGGGATAGATTACCTAAATCGCCCAGCAGCCACTTCTATGTCTTGAAAATGTTCCGTATTATTTGCAAATTATAAAGTTGGTATTAGAAAATTTCTACTTCAAAAACAAAGCCGCGTACCACCTTAGGATCTATTAGATATTGTAGGTATATGCCTGTTCTATCAAAAGACATCAAACCTATGAAGATATCCAGGGGATAGATTAGCTAAATCACCGAGCAGCCACTTCTATGTCTTGAAAATGTTCCGTATTATTTGCAAATTATAAAGTTGGATATTAGAAAATCTCTAGCTCAAAAACAAAGCCGCGTACCACCAAAGGATCTATTAGATATTGTAGGTATATGCCTGTTCTATCAAAAGACATCAAACTTATGAAGATATCTAGGGGATAGATTAGCTAATTTACCCAGCAGCCACTCTATGTCTTGAAAATGTTCCGTTTTATTTGCAAATTATAAAGTTGGATTTTGGAAAATTCTTAGCTCAAAAACAAAGCCACGTACCACTTTAAGACCTATTAGGTATTGTAGGTATATTCCTGTTCTATCAGACGACATCAAATTTATGAAGATATCTAGGGGATAGATTAGCTAAATCACCCAGCAGCCACTTCTATGTCTTGAAAATGTTCCGTATTATTTGCAAATTATAAAGTTGGATATTAGAAAATTTCTAGCTCAAAAACAAAGCCGCGTACCACTTTGGGACCTCTTAAGTATTGTAGGTATATTCCTTTTCTATCAGACACCATCAAATTTATGAAGATATCTAGGGGATAGATTAGCTAAATCACCCAGCAGCCACTTCTATGTCTTGAAAATGTTCCGTATTATTTGCAAATTATAAAGTTGGATATTAGAAAATTTCTAGCTCAAAAACAAAGCCGCGTACCACTTTGGGACCTGTAAAGTATTGTAAGTATATTCCTTTTGCTATCAGAAAACATCAAATTTATGAAGATATCCAGGGGATAGATTACTAAATCGCCCAGCAGCCACTTCTATGTCTTGAAAATGTTCCGTATTATTTGCAAATTATAAAGTTGGATATTAGAAAATGTCTACTTCAAAACAGCCCGCGTACCACTTTAGGATCTATTAGATATTGTAGGTATACGCCTGTTCTATCAAAAGACATCAAATTTATGAAGATATCCAGGGGATAGATTAGCTAAATCACCGAGCAGCAACTTCTATGTCTTGAAAATGTTCCGTATTATTTGCAAATTATAAAGTTGGATATTAGGAATTTTCTAGCTCAAAAACAAAGCGGCATACCACTTTGGGACCTAGGGAGGAATATACTTACAATACTTAATAGGTCCAAAGTTGTACGTGGCTTTTGTTTGAGCTAGAAATTTTCTATATCCAACTTTATAATTTGCAATAATACGGAACATTTTCAAGACATAGAAGTGGCTGCTGGGCGATTTAGCTAACCTATCCCCTGGATATCTTCATAAATTTGATGTTGTCTGATAAAAGGAATATACTTACAATACTTAATAGGTCCAAAGTGGTACGCGGCTTTGTTTTTGAGCTAGAAATTTTCTAATATCCAACTTTATAATTTGCAAATAATACGGAACATTTTCAAGACATAGAAGTGGCTGCTGGGTGATTTAGCTAATCTATCCCCTAGATATATCATTAATTTGATGATGTTGTCTGATAGAAAAGGAATATACCTACAATACTTAATAGGTCCCAAAGTGGTACGCTGCTTTGTTTTTGAGCTAGAAATTTTCTAATATCCAACTTTATAATTTGCAAATAATACGGAACATTTTCAAGACATAGAAGTGGCTGCTGGGCGATTTAGGTAATCTTTCTCCTGGATATCTTCATAATTTTGATGTTTTCTGATAGAAACAGAATATTCTTACAATACTTAATAGGTCCCAAAGTGGTACGCGGCTTTGTTTTTGAGCTAGAAATTTTCTAATATCCAACTTTATAATTTGCAAATAATACGGAACATTTTCAAGACATAGAAGTGGCTGCTGGGCGATTTAGCTAATCTATCCCCTGGATATCTTCATAAATTTGATGTCTTTTGATAGAACAGGCACATACCTACAATATCTAATAGATCCTAAAGTGGTACGCGGCTTTGTTTTTGAAGTAGAAATTTTCTAAAATCCAACTTTATAATTTGCAAATAATACGGAACATTTTCAAGACATGGAAGTGGCTGCTGATTGATTTAGCTAATCTATCCCCTAGATATCTTCATAAATTTGATGTGTCTGATAGAAACGGAATATACCTACAATATCTTAATAGATCCTAAAGTGGTACGCGGCTTTGTTTTTGAAGTAGAAATTTTCTAAAATCCAACTTTATAATTTGCAAATAATACGGAACATTTTCAAGACATAGAAGTGGCTGCTCGGTGATTTAGCTAATCTATCCCCTAGATATCTTCATAAGTTTGATGTCTTTTGATAGAACAGGCATACACCTACAATATCTAATAGATCCTAAAGTGGTACGCGGCTTTGTTTTTGAAGTAGAAATTTTCTAAAATCCAACTTATAATTTGCAAATAATACGGAACATTTTCAAGACATAGAAGTGGCTGCTGGTGATTTAGCTAATCTATCCCCTAGATATCTTCATAATTTGATGTTTTTTGATTAAACAGGAATATACCTACAATATTTAATAGATCCTTAAGTGGTACGCGGCTTTGTTTTTGAAGTAGATATTTTCTAAAATCCAACTTTATAATTTGCAAATAATACGGAACATTTTCAAGACATAGAAGTGGCTGCTGCGATTTAGCTAATCTGTCCCTGGATATCTTCATAAATTTGATGTCTTTTGATAGAACAGGATATACCTACATATCTAATAGATCCTAAAGTGGTACGCGGCTTTGTTTTTGAAGTAGAATTTTTCTAAAATCCAACTTTATAATTTGCAAATAATACGGAACATTTTCAAGACATAGAAGTGGCTGCTGGGTGATTTAGCTAATCTATCCCCTAGATATATTCATAAATTTGATGTTGTCTGATAGAAAAGGAATATACCTACAATATTTAATAGGTCCCAAAGTGGTACGCTGCTTTGTTTTTGAGCTAGAAATTTTCTATATCCAACTTTATAATTTGCAAATAATACGGAACATTTTCAAGACATAGAAGTGGCTGCTGGGCGATTTAGGTAATCTATCTCCTGAATATCTTCATAATTTGATGTGAGAAAAAGAATATACTTACAATACTTAATAGGTCCCAAAGTGGTACGCGGCTTTGTTTTTGAGCTAGAAATTTTCTAATATCCAACTTTATAATTTGCAAATAATACGGAACATTTTCAAGACATAGAAGTGGCTGCTGGGCGATTTAGGTAATCTATCCCCTGGATATCTTCATAAGTTTGATGTCTTTTGATAGAACAGGCACATACCTACAATATATAATAGATCCTAAAGTGGTACGCGGCTTTGTTTTTGAAGTAGAAATTTTCTAAATTCCAACTTTATAATTTGCAAATAATACGGAACATTTTCAAGACATGGAAGTGGCTGCTGATTGATTTAGCTAATCTATCCCCTAGATATCTTCATAAATTTGATGGTGTCTGATAGAAACGGAATATACCTACAATATCTTATAGATCCTAAAGTGGTACGCGGCTTTGTTTTTGAAGTAGAAATTTTCTAAAATCCAACTTTATAATTTGCAAATAATACGGAACATTTTCAAGACATAGAAGTGGCTGCTCGGTGATTTAGCTAATCTTTCCCCTGGATATCTTCATAAGTTTGATGTCTTTTGATAGAACAGGCATATACCTACAATATCTAATAGATCCTAAAGTGGTACGCGGCTTTGTTTTTGAAGTAGAAATTTTCTAAAATCCAACTTTATAATTTGCAAATAATACGGAACATTTTCAAGACATAGAAGTGGCTGCTGGGTGATTTAGCTAATCTATCCCCTAGATATCTTCATAAATTTGATGTTTTTTGATAAAACAGGAATATACCTACAATATTTTATAGATCCTTAAGTGGTACGCGGCTTTGTTTTTGAAGTAGAATTTTCTAAAATCCAACTTTATTATTTGCAAATAATACGGAACATTTTCAAGACATAGAAGTGGCTGCTGGCGATTTAGGTAATCTGTCCCTGGATATCTTCATAAATTTGATGTCTTTTGATAGAAAGGCATATACCTACAATATCTAATAGATCCTAAAGTGGTACGCGGCTTTGTTTTTGAAGTAGAAATTTTCTAAAATCCAACTTTATAATTTGCAAATAATACGGAACATTTTCAAGACATAGAAGTGGCTGCTGGGTGATTTAGCTAATCTATCCCCTAGATATCTTCATAAATTTGATGCTGTCTGATAGAAAAGGAATATACCTACAATACTTAATAGGTCCCAAAGTGGTACGCTGCTTTGTTTTTGAGCTAGAAATTTTCTAATATCCAACTTTATAATTTGCAAATAATACGGAACATTTTCAAGACATAGAAGTGGCTGCTGGGCGATTTAGGTAATCTATCTCCTGAATATCTTCATAATTTTGATGTTTTCTGATAGAAAAAGAATATACTTACAATACTTAATAGGTCCAAAGTGGTACGCGGCTTTGTTTTTGAGCTAGAAATTTTCTAATATCCAACTTTATAATTTGCAAATAATACGGAACATTTTCAAGACATAGAAGTGGCTGCTGGCGATTTAGGTAATCTATCCCCTGGATATCTTCATAAGTTTGATGTCTTTTGATAGAACAGGCACATACCTACAATATATAATAGATCCTAAAGTGGTACGCGGCTTTGTTTTTGAAGTAGAAATTTTCTAAATTCCAACTTTATAATTTGCAAATAATACGGAACATTTTCAAGACATGGAAGTGGCTGCTGATTGATTTAGCTAATCTATCCCCTAGATATCTTCATAAATTTGATGGTGTCTGATAGAAACGGAATATACCTACAATATCTTATAGATCCTAAAGTGGTACGCGGCTTTGTTTTTGAAGTAGAAATTTTCTAAAATCCAACTTTATAATTTGCAAATAATACGGAACATTTTCAAGACATAGAAGTGGCTGCTCGGTGATTTAGCTAATCTATCCCTTGATATCTTCATAAGTTTGATGTCTTTTGATAGAACAGGCATATACCTACAATATCTAATAGATCCTAAAGTGGTACGCGGCTTTGTTTTTGAAGTAGAAATTTTCTAATATCCAACTTTATAATTTGCAAATAATACGGAACATTTTCAAGACATAGAAGTGGCTGCTGGGTGATTTAGCTAATCTATCCCCTAGATATCTTCATTAATTTGATAGTGTCTGATAGAAAAGGAATATATCTACAATCCTTAATAGGCCCCAAAGTGGTACGCGGCTTGTTTTTTGAGCTAGAATTTTCTAATATCCAACTTTATAATTTGCAAATAATACGGAACATTTTCAAGACATAGAAGTGGCTGCTGGGCGATTTAGGTAATCTATCCCCTGATATCTTCATAAATTGATGTCTTTTGATAGAACAGGCATATACCTACAATATCTAATAGATCCTAAAGTGGTACGCGGCTTTGTTTTCGAAGTAGAAATTTTCCTAAATCCAACTTTATAATTTGCAAATAATACGGAACATTTTCAAGACATAGAAGTGGCTGCTGGGTGATTTAGCTAATCTATCCCCTAGATATCTTCATATGTTTGATGTCTTTTGATAGAACAGGCATATACCTACAATATCTAATAGATCCTAAGGTGGTACGCGGCTTTGTTTTTGAGCTAGAGATTTTCTAATATCCAACTTTATAATTTGCAAATAATATGGAACATTTTCAAGACATAGAAGTGGCTGCTGGGCGATTTAGCTAATCTATCCCCTGGATATCTTCATTAATTTGATAGTGTCTGATAGAAAAGGAATATACCTACAATCCTTAATAGGTCCCAAAGTGGTACGCGGCTTGTTTTTTGAGCTAGAAATTTTCTAATATCCAACTTTATAATTTGCAAATAATACGGAACATTTTCAAGACATAGAAGTGGCTGCTGGGCGATTTAGGTAATCTATCCCCTGGATATCTTCATAAATTTGATGTCTTTTGATAGAACAGGCATATACCTACAATATCTAATAGATCCTAAAGTGGTACGCGGCTTTGTTTTTGAAGTAGAAATTTTCTAAAATCCAACTTTATAATTTGCAAATAATACGGAACATTTTCAAGACATAGAAGTGGCTGCTGGGCGATTTAGGTAATCTATCCCCTGGATATCTTCATAAATTTGATGTCTTTTGATAGAACAGGCATATACCTACAATATCCAATAGATCCTAAAGTGGTACGCGGCTTTGTTTTTGAAGTAGACATTTTCTAAAATCCAACTTTATAATTTGCAAATAATACGGAACATTTTCAAGACATAGAAGTGGCTGCTGGGTAAATTAGCTAATCTATCCCCTAGATATCTTCATAAATTTGATGGTGTCTGATACAAAAGGAATATATCTACAATACCTAATAGGTCTCAAAGTGGTCCGCGGCTTTGTTTTTGATGTAGAAATTTTCTAAAATCCAACTTTATTATTTGCAAATAATACGGAACATTTTCAAGACATAGAAGTGGCTGCTGGGCGATTTAGCTAATCTATCCCCTAGATATCTTCATAAATTTGATGTATTTTGATAGAACAGGAATATACCTACAATATTTAGTAGATCCTTAAGTGGTACGCGGCTTTGTTTTTGAAGTAGAAATTTTCTAAAATCCAACTTTATAATTTGCAAATAATACGGAACATTTTCAAGACATAGAAGTGGCTGCTCGGTGATTTAGCTCATCTATCCCCTGGATATCTTCATAAGTTTGATGTCTTTTGATAGAACAGGCATATACCTACAATATTTTTTAGATCCTAAAGTGGTACGCGGCTTTGTTTTTGAAGTAGAAATTTTCTAAAATCCAACTTTATAATTTGCAAATAATACGGAACATTTTCAAGACATAGAAGTGGCTGCTGGGTGATTTAGCTAATCTATCCCCTAGATATCTTCATATATTTGATAGTGTCTGATAGAAAAGGAATATACCTACAATCCTTAATAGGTCCCAAAGTGGTACGCGGCTTGTTTTTTGAGCTAGAAATTTTCTAATATCCAACTTTATAATTTGCAAATAATACGGAACATTTTCAAGACATAGAAGTGGCTGCTGGGCGATTTAGGTAATCTATCCCCTGGATATCTTCATAAATTTGATGTCTTTTGATAGAACAGGCATATACCTACAATATCTAATAGATCCTAAGTGGTACGCGGCTTTGTTTTTGAAGTAGAAATTTTCTAAAATCCAACTTTATAATTCGCAAATAATACGGAACATTTTCAAGACATAGAAGTGGCTGCTGGGCGATTTAGGTAATCTATCCCCTGGATATCTTCATAAATTTGATGTCTTTTGATAGAACAGGCATATACCTACAATATCTAATAGATCCTAAAGTGGTACGCGGCTTTGTTTTTGAAGTAGAAATTTTCTAAAATCCAACTTTATAATTTGCAAATAATACGGAACATTTTCAAGACATAGAAGTGGCTGCTGGGTGATTTAGCTAATCTATCCCCTAGATATCTTCATAAATTTGATAGTGTCTGATAGAAAAGGAATATACCTACAATCCTTTATAGGTCCCAAAGTGGTACGCTGCTTTGTTTTTGAGCTAGAAATTTTCTAATATCCAACTTTATAATTTGCAAATAATACGGAACATTTTCAAGACATAGAAGTGGCTGCTGGGCGATTCAGCTAATCTATCCCCTGGATATCTTCATAAATTTGATGTCGTTGAAATTCATTAGCATTCTAGACGCAAAATCTTAGAATTAAATATATGTTTTAAAATCGACATTTTAAATTGGTCGGGTTATACAGTGGCTGCTACTTTTGGCTGCTAACTTCACACCGGTCTGGATGAGTGCATTGCTAATCTAGAAGTGGGTAAGTTAAGTCTGTTCCTGTGTCTTAGTGTCATTTGAGTCTGTATGTCCTCTCTCTTTATGTATTGTTCTGGGTAATTACGGACTAATTTGCATATTTCAAATATATAGATGCTAGGTAATGTAAGATGTGAAGATATCTCTAAAGTGGGGTTTACAACTGTCGGTTTCTTCAATATTGACTAGAATTCTAATGCTAAGCATTTACCGCCGGCCTTAGACACTAGCAGTACCAGAGTCCCAAGTGCGTTGCCAACCTTTAAATGGGAGTATGTTCTTTTTATATATTTAGATATCTCATCGATCCGGAAATACCGCAGGCGACAATTCATTCCATATTATGGTAGTATGAGGCAGAAAATTCTTGAAATGACACTGTTGTAAAGCAAACGCACTTAACGGTTGGCAGTCGCGAATTGATTGAGTCAGTTCAGTATTTACTTACGAATAATATGTTTTGTTTGCTAAAAACATATTATCATTCGCATAATTTCTCATATATCCTATAGGAAAGGAGTATCGAAATATGTGCTTAGTAAAATACTGGATTGAAGTTCTTCGCTTTATCTAAACTAACCACCAAAGCTTCTCCCTTACTCTTGATCACCTTATGGCCAACGATATGATTTAGGTTTACCTATGAGATCTGAATGGAAACTGTTCTGTTGGTTATGGCTATGGTTGAACGGACTAGAAGACATTGACATCATTGAAAACGTTATTAGGTACGTTTTGGCTTTAGATTTGTCTACAACTTCACAAAAGTTTAAAAATAATAAGAAATATTCCCCGGTAGTTGTTAAGTATACGCAATATCAAATTAAATAATATCATTTTAAAGAACAATTAACTATCAACGATAACTTAACTAAATCTTGTAAAAACGCTTTAATAGGGCCATAGCCGTAGACTATTTTTATTCCACTCGAAGTTATAAGTTGACGACGCCACGTGTGAAAATGTTTGTCTTGGCGCATTCGAGCGTGAACGGTGATAGACATGTTTACCATTTACGCACGCATCTAGAATCTCGGACTAGCACCAACTAATAACATTTGCTTTGCTGACAGATCCAGTAAATTCACTATCTGTTTTCGCCTTTAGTACTGTTAAATAACATTTACTCCAGCTATAATATGATATGCATAGGTGTCGTATGTTTTTAGTATATCAATTTAAATTAAATAGGCTACTTGGTTATCAAACAGGTGATAAAAAAACAGGTCCCAAGATTGGTCCCAAGGAAAGAGGTTTGGTAGTGTACGAGGTAGAAAATTTTTGAAAAAGACACTGTTGTGCAGCAAAGGCACTAAATGCTTGGCAGTGCCAAATCAGAGTTGTTTAAATCAGTAGAGTATATATATTTCGAATATGATGTTAATGATTCTGTTTGCTAAAAACTAGATATTATTCGCATAATTTCTCAAGAAGCCTATAGGAACCGGTTAAAGGAAGGGGCTGGACCAGACGGAATTCCACTGTGCTTTATTTCCAGATGCACCAAAGCCCTTGCTCATCCATTGTATTTGATTTATAATCAATCTATCAAAGATGGCAGCTTTCCACACGTGGAAGAAAGATAAAGTTACTCCAGTTTACAAAAAGTGAGACCGAAACAATATTGTAAACTATAAGCCTAAAAAAACTATATTTTGTCAATATTTCCTAACATTTTTAAAGCGTCAAATGTGTTCTCATCTGCAGTCCCACGTGAAACATATATTCCGATCATTCGATGTAAGTATTGGGTAATTCTTAGGATACTCAAACCTCGACATATGTTCTCTTTCACTCCGGCAATTTAGAAGAAGGATAACAGAGCTGTTGACGGTGTCATAACTTTTTATTTTGGTAACACATCATTAAAATTTTGCTATTTGACTCTCTGTGTTCTGCTTTGCCATGCCACCTTAAATTATATTAATCACCTGGATATAAGTCGTTGTTATTTAATATATTTATTTTTCTTATTTGTAATAGTATAATCGATGTTTATTGTGTAGTCCACCCGTGCATTTTGTAGTGTATGTTATAGCTGCCTAAAAAAAAGTAGTTTGTTCTATAGGTAAAGGATTTAATTTCGAAGGGAATTAAAAATTGAATTGGAAATATTTACGAGTATATATTTATATTTAATGTTTGTCTATTCATTACCCTAAATCCCATAGCACAAGCCTTACAGAGCTTACTTTGGGCTAGGCTAATTGGTGTAAGTGTAAGGAATAAATAAATAAAATAAATAGGAAAGAAGTTTCGAAAGATGCGAAACTAACCTTAAAACTTCTCCCTTACTCTTATGTCCAACGATGTGTTAGGTATAGACAAAAGACAATAAATATTATTTCGGCATTTTCTACTAATGTGTTTTTAGTTAATTGAATATCATATGTTATTTATACAACTCTCCTACATATCCTGTATATACCTATACCATTCAATGTGTATTTTAATTGAAGTTCATCCAATTTTAAGTGAACAGTCCTTATTGTTCACTCTTATTTTGCTAGCGTAGGCTCGTGCCACTAGGTGGGGATAAATAAATAAATATTAAAATATAAATAATTAAAGTATTAGTAATAAAAACAAATATCAAATCTAGTAGATGGAGAATGTTAAAAGGACGTCAGAATGTCCGTTTTTACGAATGATTCTTCACGTACAATGCAAACTCTTAATTAATGCTAGCAACATAATGGCTACGAGCGGGCTACAGTGTGGTTACATAGGTATGTCTGAAGAGTGCAGGAGCAGAGCTGATCTAGATTCAGTATTACTTAGAGTATGGACTACACGCGAAATAACCCGGCCGAAGTTCACGAGCTCATCGCTCCACACTGTGTAAGTTGGTCTAAATGTTGTGTAACTTTAATTAGAATTCCTGCAGCGAAGCGGGGAGTCCCTATCTGACAAATGAGTCTATCTCACATCTTGCCGAACTAACCGCCTTGGAGTTAATGAGAAAATGACGCTTGTCTCCAATAATGCAAAAATGATGCGACACCTGTCTTGTAATATTTGTATACTATATAGTACGTATGTTATATTGTATGTGATTTGATATAGAATAATTTATACCTGAATATTTAGTTGAAAACATCTGTTTTGATGAAAATTATATTAGGTTTTAATTTATATGTATATATATATTCAGATATGATATAAAACTTTTACATATTTTTTATTATAGAAATAAGTGGTATATTATTCAATAGTTTTGGACGGTACTCGACGGTGATACTAAAACCAACCAAACTATCGGCCACCGAGAACTATCATTTATTTCTTTGTTAAGCCAAAGTACTCTACATTACTTTTATAAGTACATATTAACATGTACAATTTCTCTTTTTCATTATATTTAAAAAGCAGGTTTGAATCCCGTCTGTTCTATTATTTCCTTTGTAATATTTTTGTTTTTAAATACAAGTAAAGTAATAAACACAAAGAATATGATTGCGTTTTACAAAAAATAAAAATCGTATCCATAATAAGGCACGAAACTCGAGCCTGTGGATTATCAATAATTATAAAAAAAAGAATATATATCAAACTACTTTTCTATTTTAAACAAACTTCACATTTTTGAAGATGATTTTATTAAAAAAATACTTTGAGGATCAGATGGGCGTCGGTGGCGCTGTGGTTTTGGCACTCCACACAAAGGATGATTCGCAGGGCCCGGGGTCGATCCTGCCATGAAACAATGTGTTTTCATTTCTCGAATTTCATATGTACATTTATTCTACAGTGAAAGAAAACATTGTTAGGCAACCAGCATACACCTACGAAGAAATTCATCGGTACGTACACCGTCAACTAATGCGGTCAATGTGGGTGACTTGGGTCCTTTTTTTTATTATCATTGTGGAAAATTTATTGAATTGCATACCCTGCACCCCGGGAAAGGCGCAGAATCATGTGGGGCTCTCCTCCCTAGAAGGGGTAGGCTTATCCACTAAAAACCTCAGCGATGCCCCTCCATAAATGCCTGCCGCGAGCGCTCGATCGACGGCGCGTCCGATATCGCCGTCAGACGCCGAGGAGAACTGCCCGCGGCGTGACAGGGTCGTGGGAACCCGTAAGGACACTACCACGACCCCATCGGCGTTGGATAAGACCTAACCGCCCTAACATAGTTAAGATTGGTTCGTGCCCCTCGGTGGGGACGTATACGAGCTGTTATAATGATCTCTGTGTCTTACTAAATTGTTTTAAATGAAATAAGTTTTATTATCACTTAACTAAAATCGTCTGTCCGTAATATAGTTTTAGCTCGAAATTGTTGAATATTTACATCTTGAGTGAATTTTATTGTAATTTCATTGTCATTTTAATTGAACATCGAAATATGCCGAACATCGTTTCGTTTGGTTTCATAATAATAGTTCCATTTTCCATCGCTCACATAGTTACAATTTTTCGTGCATGTCTGTGAAACTGTTTTTAATATTCCATTACTGTTTCCGGTCGACGATATGTTTTTAATTTTATTTCTTTACCTCGCTGTACTACCCGAACTATATTATTCAAAATTACCTGATTATTTGATGGTAAATTTTATGTTACCAAAGCGAAAAAAAATATTTTTATTATTAAAAGTAATATCAACTAATGAGACGGGTACGACTACTTTACATTTAATCCGCTGCTTATGAATAATGGCGAAAACTTTCTATTGTATATTTTTGTAAGACTGCACATCGCAAAACATCCGCAAACATACGATGAAACTTTGGATTGAATTTAAAATTCCAAGTTCCTTATTGCGGGCTGCTTCGGAAAACATCACAACAGGCAATGTATCTAGTTGGCGAAGTCAAAAGTTAATACAACACAAACGAAGTGGTTCTCCTTAAAATTCCATGTGAATTCTCGGCCTGGTGCTTGTTTGAAAAATACGGGATATTCTTATGCGGCAGGCGCTCGGAAGCGTAGGAGTATATTTTGTTGCTGTTGCAATTCTCACGTCACACGCAGTCGACCTCGTTTTTATGCAAGCGTCACTCGTAAGATGCTTATTATGCGGAATATTTTCTTAGAAGCAACATAACGGAATAAGTATTTTTTTTATAACGGCAACAATTTCAATAAGTAAATATATATGAACATGTTAATTAAATGGCGCCATTATACCGCATCGGTTTAATTGTGCTGAAGGGTATCCAATTAACGTATTGACAACATATTACTCAATCAGTTCATACTCGGTACTCAATCATGATGACAGAGAGTTTATTATTTAAATATGTTCCATATTTTTTATTGAATAAATTTAGATATGTAATATTGCTTTAGGAAAATAAAAATATATTGGAATTCTAAGTTAACACAATGCAAACAGTTTGGTTATCACAATAAAAATCAGTACTGAAATTCAATAAACAGTTTTTTTTATATTACCTACAAGACAATGAAATGTGGTGGTCTTGATTTACTAATAATTTCTTTAGACAACTTCAAATGTGTGTGTAACTTTAAAAAGAATCTATGTTCAAAATACGTTTTTAATATGGATATGTTTAGTTCTCTGGTATCATTTACAAGAGAAAAAGCTATTAGCATCGCACATCCGGACCGAATGGAGCGCGTCACCGCCATGTTTGAGAAATGTGTGTTTACTTGCCGTTTCAATTTGTCACTAAACACAAACACTTGCCTCCGCTGTTCATATGTCTGCAGGCGACAAGTGCTAATGAAATTGTGGTCGGGTTAACGCATATCACTTAGCAAACTATATCGAAAACTATAAAATGGTATTGTCACTCTTTAAGCTTCCTTTTGCTAAATCCAAAGTAAGTATAGCTTAGTAAATATTCGCCGCTTCATATAAGAATATAACCATAACTCACCAAAATAATACACTCTGCAAAAGTGCAGCTGATACCACTTTGGTCACTGGGTGATTTCCTCCTGAGAAGGCCGTGTTATGATATGTAGACGACCAATTTCGTGATTCTAGAGAGCTAATTGATTAAAATAAGGCAAGGTTATGATAAGAAACAAGCAAATATTTTTAAAATACAACGGGGAATCTTATACAATGATGTCGTTAATGATAACGCTGAAAATGGAAGTGACCTTTGCTTGAACTTACAACAATTGAGAACAGATTATCTTAATCTCTTATTGTCGGAATGTAACTATGTTATTAATTGTTATTATGGCTACAAAAGATAAGACAATGGTAGCCAATCCGAACTGGCTGGGAAAATCTGACTTGACCTTGGGACAGTATAGTTTGTGGATTTAAAACATATTGAAATCTGCTTGTTCTTGCATTTATTTTGTATTTATAAAGAGCATTTCATTATGATATGATTTATTCTGAGGAAAAATAATGATATATTGATAGTATTCTCTATAGGTAGGTTTTTCAGCATAGGGGTGTTGGATAAATGTATACTTATGAAATTCAGTATCCGATCAAAGGCATAATAACTGAGTATGGCCCGTAGTTCGATCGATCAATCAGGATACTACTGAAACCATGGCTTTATTTTCTGTGGTTGTACCGAATGAACCACTGTTTTATTTGTTACTTGATCTACCAATATAAGAGGAGACACAATATAATAGTGTCACTTTTACTTTTCATTAATTTTATAGGTCTTCTGTTGAATATTTATTACCATTTGTTTAACAACATAGGTGACAAAAACGAACAGGTGAAATTCCAAACAAAATTGTTAAGGTCGAAAAAATATAATAAGTTGGTTGGCTGTTGTTGACAGATGAGCTAGTGGCCCACTTGTCGGTAATTAGGAAGAATCGTTCATGATTAACTGTAATGCCAGGAGCTCTACCTACCTGGAGAGGTATGTTATTTACAAATAAAACAAAATTAATAACAAACAGGACAAAACTTAAGCAAACCAAGGGTAGAGAAAAGAAAATATAATATTGATTTACGATTAGGCCGATTGAAGCAGTAGAAAATATTGACAATGAATGGTATATTGTATTAAGTTACAAAATCAAGAAAATATAGTATAAAAAGGTATAAAGTACGGGATTGTGGAGAATAAATGTTAATAGAGCAGATAATTTCATGTCTGCAATTATTTAAAAGCTAATTAAAAACTAGAATGTACATATATCTAATATCGTCTTTATAAGTACCTACTTAGAATGTCACATGTCTGAAAATTGGAGAGACGAAGTGTGAGAATGTAATTTAAATGACAGCTTTACACATCAAATTCACGGTGCTAAAGAAAGCAAAAACCAGAATCTTGCAAAAGATAAAATACACAAAAGAAAATAAATGTATAGACACTACATACGGGGCCGTGTTACTGGTAAAACAGTTGTCTTGTACGTGGGGATATAAGATGGATTTTTCGAATCACATTCGTGTTGTAACGTAGCAAGAGGAAACACGTATGACACATAATTTCGAATAACCGTAATTTTCTTGGGATAATGTGCAACGTAAAAACGGAAATATTTTCATACTATATTTTAGTGCAAACGTATATAAAGACGTAAATAAACGTATATAAAAAAACGTATATACGTATGAGTAAATTCACTATACAAAAAGGAATAACTAGAAATCAGATCGCAAATCTACTATATATTATAAAGAGGAAAGATTTGTTTGTTTGTAATGAATAGGCTCCGAAACTACTGGACCGATTTCAAAAATTCTTTCACCTTTGGAAAGCTACATTATCCCGAGTAACATAGGCTACTTTATCTCCGGAAAATCGACAGATCCCACGGATGCGCAATAAATGCTTCGCTCAAAAACTACTGCACAGATTTTCATGCGGTTTTCATCAATAGATAGAGTGATTCTTGAGCAAGGTTTTGCGGTATTTTTTATCTCGGAAAAAACGGATAGTCCACGGGAAGCGCGATAAAACCTTCGCGCCATAAGCCGACTTCCCGCGCATGTGTAGCCGTAGGCAAAAGCTATGACCTTAACCCTCTATAGACACAATCCTGAAATCCACGCAGGCGAAGCCGCGGGCAGAAAGCTAGTACTTTATATTTATCAGTACTATGAATATATTAATCAGTTACTATGATTGGGAAATACATAATCACTTTTGAAGATAAATTGGTTCGCAAATTTACGATGAGAGAACTTTTACTGGTAAGAATCAGACACAAAACCTTACAAGGACATTACCTGTACGGAACTATCAAATGGAAGCTGACCACAAAACAAATCTATTACAAGAGTAGATAAATGCTAGATCATATCCGTTACAATAACAATTGTGTTGTTTATTAAACATAGATTCGTTGTAACTTTATTATTGTAATAACAAATTCAAGCCTACAAATTACGTTAAAATGTTTGAAAACCTTATCAGTAAAATCTTTTACTCATTCAGATATTAATTAATATGTTCACTACCACCTGGGCTATCTTGGAATTGTTATCAGTCAAAAGCAATAGTTTTTACCTTCTATTTTTTTAAGGTATTTTATGTTCACCGAGATGTAATACATAATCGTGTATTGAAGTGTGCGTGTGCGTTATGCTGACGATAGCAAAAGTGAAGCAATGTTGCATGAGGATGCTTCTGTGATAGGTGATTGTGATATTACGAAATCCCTGAGTTGGGGTTACGTAATATAGCACTATCAGATTTTGTGAGTTACGACGATAATATGTAATATGTGAGCTTGTTTTAAGTTTTTTATATGTATAAATATACTTACAAAAAACTTAAAACTAGATAATGATACTTTGAATCGTATTCTAAACTCAAAACAAATTTCCGTCTGAACTTAGAAAGGGATGGCGCAATTGATCCCACCTAGCGCCATCTTATTCCAATTTAGATCCAAATGATATCGATTTATTAGTATGTACAAGCATACAGTCAAAAACCTTACACCTTAGGCAGTAATACGGGCTAAGCTATTCGTTAATAAAACCTAGGTAAAGCACTGAATAGTTTTTATATGTGGCGTAATAAAGTGGCAGAAATAATAAATATATTTATAGAGTTGCTACTTCAAGGTTTCTTGGATATGTTTCTACTTTCGATCTCAATTAACCCCGGAGAAGAATCCCGTTCACTCGATCTATTTAAAAGGTTTGGTTTTATGTACTCGGTAAAAGAGGTGTGCCAATAGATGCCTAGATCGAGAAAAACCTTATTACGTTTTGCTGCTTTGGAATTTATCAGTAGCTATTTATTAGGAAACTATCAGCTTATAATGAGAATATAAACTAATAAAAGGAATAGGAAGGCAACAAGATGTTCCACAAATAGCGACAAAGATACATATAATATATCCCCAATACCCAGTATAATATACCCAATATAACATATAATACCCAGTGAGATTAATCTCTGTCGACCTTTACTGGAAAATGAATAATGTTAAATATTACATAAATTGTATTTTAAGATCAACATCAGCGTCAAACAATTCCCTACACAGGTGCTCAAGCCTAGCATTACTAAAGTAGGGTGTTTGTGACTAAATTCCTAAATAAATATGAAATAACGTAAATATCATTTTTGACTCGGACAGACCCCTCCTTGGTGGAGGGGTCTGCCCGGTCTGTTCGACCACTGAATACTATTCGATCCAATTGAAAATTTCACTTACATTTTTCTTCCTTTACTTTGCCAAAACAGACTTTATACACCGAGGGTCGACGAGACCTTCTAGCTAGACTTTAAAAGGTTTTTTTTTGCATTTAATCATATATTAAAATCAGTGTTACATTTTTATATAAAATTACTTCACGATGCTAAATGCTATGGTTGCCTTTAAATAAGGTATTTTGAGCTACGCAATTATACTCAATCCTTACGATGTTTTCCTTTAGAAGAAAAGACTATATTGGAAGAAATATATAAAAGCAATATTTAATTATATCGAGTATACTTTACTACTATTTATATTCGAGTATCTAAGTATACATTTATTTCTTTATTTGCTTTCTCTTGAAAAATATTCCGTTCTTACAAGATCGTGGCCGTAGTTCGCTCGATTGGTATTGACATAGCATAGTGCAAAGGATTGTATTAAGTACAATGCCTCTAAATTTTTTGGCTGCCTTGTTAGTACAGTAGTACTTATTTCACTAGAGACGGGCTAAGAAACAATATCTGCGACACTCAGCGACATTCGCGGCCCTGTGCTGAATCCAGTGCTTTGTATATGCTAAATGTTTTGTTTTTCCATTTCATGTGTGCACGAAAAATATATGCATTTATTATTATTTCATTAACTTTGTACATATTTATCATGGTCATCATCTTTATATCATGATTACAGAAATACATTTATTTAACCTAGTACAAGTTCTCTATATAAATCAAAGATAAATTCCTTGAAACCATTGTTGAGAAAAATAATGAAATTATTATTGATTTCAGCCAATCTCAGTAGTGTTATAGAAGACCTTATTGAATATTCTACGAATTAAATTCTAGTAAATAAATATATTCAATTTCAGAAAAACTTTTCATAATGAAATTTTTATTAACAGATTTGGTAAACTAATAAAAAAAAAGCATTAATTTTGTAGACTTCAAAATGAAAAGAAACAGGAATAACGTTTAAAAATTAGGAACTGAGAATGTTTTACCTAAAGTCCTGTTTCAAGCAAAACCAGTTAAAAGAAACTGGTCCGCAAATAGCAGTTTTCATTACCTAACTTGCAAGTTTCACCGAACCACCGACTAGCCCTGGTAACTTACTACTGGAAAACTATTGTAGGAGTTCCGAAAGTAATAAGATTTCTTCAACCATCGCCAACATCTCGACTCTTATTTTGTTTTTTTAAGGATGTTTACATTTGGCTAGGAGATGCCAGCAAATATATCTCATGTATATTTACAATGTTCTTACATATATTAAAAAATACAATATCTTATATGATGATTACTTTAATGAAAATATTTAATCTGATTCTACTCTTGTAAAAGAAGTTGGGCCCAAAAAGTTTGGGCCCAACTTGTTTTCTGTGTTTAGTTTAGTTTAATCGACGTCTCTGTAATTAGCAAACAGGAAGAAAAAAAAATGATCTTGCACTCTTTTTTGCTGGTTAGTCCCACTGTAGAATTGTGAACCAATAAAGTAGCTTTTTTGATACTCTAAATGAATCTTAGTTATATTACATTTTATGGTGTTGCATCTTAAGAGATTGTCAACTAATGTACATATATAGGCGTGTGATAGAAACGTTTTTGTTTAATAGCTTTTAATTTTCAAAACTAATCCTTTAATTTTCCCTATAACCAATAAAGTATAATAAATTCATTTCAAAACATTCACCAAATTGTTCGTTATTAAGCTGGAACTCACAAATTAAGTTGATATCCGTTAAAACATTTGTACTCGCTGGCCGTTCGTAAGAAAATCTCAACATTTACTCCTGATACTTTAAAAGGCTTTTATTTCTGAAGCACTCCATTTTCGCCATCAAGTGCCATGGACCACGGTCTCTTACACGCTTTCGATTTTGAAAGTTGGATTCTCGATCTTATTTTGCAGTAAAACGGCACATATTCGCCTGCGAGTTACTTCTTTACGGACTGTAAATAATATCGAGCGTGGTAATCTTAACGTTTGACAGATGTACAATATTTGTCAGTGTACGCTACGAGCAGGATTTTGAAAGCAAACTTCAATAGCTGTGCGACGCGAAATGAATGCTAATTTGTTTGCTGAGTCGCGAAGGCTTTGTTGATAAGGCTTTGGGTACACGTCAGGGATTTAGCTTACGCCTTAAACTCGGACAATCCCCGATATAGATGGAGAGTTTTGAACAAAATGCAGGTAATATAAGTGTTAAGCAGGTGTTTTTGTTTACAACAATAAAATCGTCGGTAAATAAATTTTGCGAATAATATTTACTATAAAGTATTGACTTGTTTTTCCTTGTACGTAGGCACATACAACTTTAGTAACTATTAGCATTATTTGACATTTATATTTCTCGTGATGTTAATCCTTCTTTTATTAAACAGCGTTGTAAGTAAACATATCAATTTGACTCATGGTGTGTATTTTGTTACGTTTTTTCGTTTATTTGCACACTAATCATTTATTCAAATAATTTGTGTGCAAAAACAAAAAAAAAATATTTGGTAATTGATAAGAAATAATTTATCCTACTAAAATTTGATCTGTGGTAAAATATAAAAGTTCTATACTTTTTTCCAGATGCAAATAAAACGATGTTTTTGGGAATAAAATGTTACGTGTGTAACGTTTGTAAATAAACTTGAAGTATGCACATTGTTTAAAACACTTTCTACATTGAAATATTCCTTTCTCAAGTGCGTGCCTGCGATCTTTTTCAATTTTCTATCAATTCTGATAAATATTTTGCGCAGCAGGTGTGTCGTGTGAGCCGCCATAAAATTGGGTGTTAGCAATAAAACTGAAAGATAAAATTGATGCTTTAACACACCATATATGAAATGTGAAATACTGCAAATTTTCTAAGACATATCTGAAACTTTTATATACCTAAATTCAAAAAGTTATTACAAGTAATTAAATTTACACGTTGTATCAGGAGATTACCTAAGTATAGGGAATATGATTTTTTAAAAGTAAAAACACACAATTTCAATACAATAAACTCCAAGGCCATTTTCAGTAACTGAAATACGCCAATAAATATTACGCATTTTTCCTAAAGGGGGAAGGGGAGGGAGAGACACAGTCAAAACAATGCACTTGAGTCGATAATTGGCGGGATTTTGAAAACTACGTCCATACAAATGACTATGTATACAAACTGACAAAACATATTGTCAGCAGTACTCGTAAGACTAGTTTGCCTTAAAGCAAATTGGCGTTCTTTAATCACCCTAGACACTATACTATACAGCTTGGCTTAAAAAATAAAAAATAAATAGCAAATATTTGAAACGTGTATTTACGGAAGGCTATACACGACAAACATCCAACATCTAGTTTAAATTGTTTTAGGTCCAAATCGAAAACAGCACTAAGTCATCAAACTAGGAACTCTCAAAAGACTAGCGGATATCTCACAAAAGGTGTCATAGACATAAATGATAAAATGAATAGCGGCCTCAGCGAGAATAGCCGTAGTAAAGTTATTCCTCATGATGTTGTTCTACACTATAGGAGCGTCGTATAAATATTAAAATTATTATTATCCATTTATAGAAATCGTTTATCTATGCCACGAGAGAGATACTACTGCTACACATGTCTAGAGAGATACTACTGCTACTCATGCTAGCAACTAGTGCTTTCCTGCAATTTTCTCCAAATATGATCGATGCAAAATTCTGATTCCCTCAATAGAAAAATGTGTGTGTATTAGCTATTAACCATTGTTATAGTTATAGCGAAAATAAAATGTTCAATGACACATGAACTACTAAAATTTTACACATTATTCGTGCACTTCAAATATAGTTGTTTATTAAGTGCAGTCGTAAAACATAAAAAATGAACGCGAAATGTTGAAAAATGCAACATATTTCTTCGTGCGTAAAAGTACGGCAGACGTCACAAATGAATGACGATTTATGACTTCAACTTTTGTTCCTTTAGCTTAAAAATCTCTGCATTTTCTATACATGGAACCTATGAAATTTTGGGACATTACTTTTGGCTATGTCTAATCGAATCATCACTATCATCCTGCTATTATCACTCTTATGGGCAACATGTTTTCTTCTTTCATTTATCGCTGTAATCTCAGTGCTGAAATGACGTTAATATACATATTCTTTTTACACAATCTGTCCATGCTACTTAGTTCTCTCCTCATCCTAATGTTTATCTAGATTCAGATCTTAAACCTTTCTGGTGTTACCTTCATTCCTTCTCGTTACATCTTCTAGGTTAAACTAGTGACAGAAAACCTAAGAAGTAACCTGCTTATGTTCTCTGTCACTAGGCTACTTTCAAACTTCCTGAAACTTGAAATTTCTTATTCACCTGAAATAATAAAATTTAACAAAGCAGTAGAAAACTGCTATTTGGCCGTCCAGGCGTAACAAAGTTATGTCTCTTTTGTGATAAGTTATTTTGTTTTGGGGAAACTCTTGCTACGCAAATCAAGTGTTTACAACGCAAAACTGTATTAGAGCAATGTCTAATCTTTAAGCAGCTTCAAATTTTAACCGTTCCGTGTATATATATATATATGTATATATACGGCTTGTATATTTCTGAAAACAATTATAGCTTATTTAAAACTATTCAAGATATTAGATTCAGGTAATTTCGACTTTAGATAGATCTCTTAAAAAATGTACTACCCACACACTAAAGAGTATTTTTTATTATTAGAGGATATTATTAGAGGTTGATGAAAATACTACCGTCGAAAATCGTCAAACCAAAGATGAACAAATGTTTCTAATCTATTGCGGGGTACTCTGATTTTTTAGACTTTAAATCCTATAAAAGATGTAATCCATTCACTTTTATTGACAAATATTGATTTATACATTTTTATTATTTTAAAAGTTTAATAATTAGTGACATTGTAAATTGTTCAAAATGCTAAATATATGTACATTTGTATGTATAAATAATATGATAAACGTTTTTGTTCTTATTTCTACATTTGTTTGTTAATATTCTTGTATTATATTCTTATTTATGTGTAATGATACCAACATTGTAATATTTTGCTATTCTACTACTTAATACGCAAATAAAAATTAATTGGAATTTAGTAGTTAGATCCCAAAAAAAAGTTCATCTACTATTTGAGTGCATCTCGGATTTGACCGGCTTTTTTCATCTGTGGTATATGCAAAATCCAATGAAGCTGGTTTATTGCATATTTTGAGAGAGAGAATCATTTTACACAACAAGAAGCCATAGCATACAAGATACTCCAAACTGTCCTTACACAATTCTAGTCCATGCGATCAAACAGAACGTGACTTCTCTAGAGTTTCATTAAATGAGTACCTATTACTAGCTCCAGACTGAGGCATTGCTTGCGATAGCTTATACATGTTGCATTGAATCTACTCGAAGTTATTTGTCTCAGCACTGCTTATTTGATATAATACCTAGTCTTCATGTTCAACTACTTTTCAAAGATTATCCTTGGTTTAATTATTATGAGTTTTATTATGTTCTGTCACATGTCAATAGTATGATTCAAGAAATATTTTTTATAGTAATCGTTAATTATATCGTCTGTCTGAAATTATACGTATATTATAAGTCTGAAATTATATATTATTTCTTACGTATATTTATTACTACATAAGCTTATATTTAAAAAAATGTAAATTAACATAGCGATGGTATTAATATGTATAGAGTTTTTCATACTTCCTCATTTTATGTTCTTACCTAGAAAGTCCATCTAGTTGTGGTCTAAAAAAGAAAAAAAGGTTTTTCAGAATTTTGTATTAATTCTAATGTGAATAAAGTGAAATAAGTCATGAATTTCCTGTCAGACTGTAAAGGGTTGTGAAGATAAACTAATTGTGGAGATGGATATATATTTTAACAAATAATTTAAAGATCTTCATGATACTTGTTATTTGTTAAACTATAATATTTTGAAACATAAGACAATATGAGACAGGTTACGTGAAAAGGCTTGTCTAAACCTATAAAATTAAAGGCTTTAGCTATGCAATAGCGACGATATCCTTAATACAAATTTTATAAAATAAAATTTTCAGCTTATCTAATATATAATAATCTCATGTCACAATGTTTGTGCTCAATGAACTCCTAAACTACTTAACCGATTATAATAAAATTCGCACCATGTGCAGTTCATACAATTGAGAGATAGGATAGTTTAAATCTCAAATTATCGTTGCAATTTTAATTTATTGCTAATTATTTTGCTGTTATTATTTGACAGTCACAATTATCTGTTAACTCCAAATGATTCTAACAGATGTCGATACCTTTCGACTGGGTTGAGTAAGTAATCAATAGATGGCGCTGCTATGATAATTATTTTATTAAAAATAATTTGGCATAAAATGTCTTTCATCGCATACGCTGCGAAGAGTACCTAATGTCTACCCTAGCGAAGCCGGGACGGGCCGCTAGTCTAATATATATAAATCTCATGTCACAATTTTGTGCGCTCAATGAACTCCTAAACTACTTAACCGATTATAATAAAATTCGCACACCATGTGCAGTTCGATCCAACTTGAGAGATAGGATAGTTTAAATCTCAATTGCTGAGTGTCATCATCATCATCATCATCATCATCACAATTTTAAAAATTCTTTCACCAATAGAAGGCCACATTATTGCGGAGTGTCATATCATCATCATCATCATCATCATCATCAGCGGACGGCGCGCGATGGCTTCGGGTTTAATTCAGTTCGCTTTCGTGCTCGCTTCGGGGATTATTAATATTATGCCCAACGAAGTGGGCGGGGTCAGCTAGTATATATATATATATATATATATATACATACGTATTTGCAAAAGCATAGCAATATGAAGTATATCAAACTCCAGTAAAAGACCATCTGGTTTAGTCAATGCTGCCATATCGTTTATGTTTTTTTAGGTAAGAGTTTTATGTTGCTATAATATAGTGTAGATGTTATAGAAATTCAACATTATTAAATTAAATATAATATTTTTATATAATATTTGTCTACAATGTCAACATACTAATCCTTTGCATATTATATGCACTTATACTGAAAGGCTATCAAATGCTCTATATAACATTTTACGTCTTTCTCTATTAAAAAAACTGTTATAAAAACTTGAACTGTCAATACGCTATAAAAAACGCATAAACTTCTTTTCACGCTTAATAGCCTTTCACAACAATGAAAATATACCTAGCTGCTGAGCCATTAGGTGGGCTTTCAATTTTAATATAACCGTCTAATAAAATGGCCTAATTAAATTGTATTATATATATTTAACCAAAAGTATAGTATTAGTATATAGTATTAAAAGTAAACAGATCAACAGATTGCAAAAAAAAATGTAATGTTACTTTACTATTACTATCTCAACAATTTATCACCTCATTAAAGATTGTTGCTACAACAAAAATGTCTTAGCATTGATAAGTAGTATTTCACTTGTTGAGAACTGTGGAACTGTTTGAAGGCTAAAATATGGTAGTGAAATTACATATTACTTTTTATGTTATGCCATAAGTTGGCAATGTGTACTGTGGTTCTTGTGGGGGTTATATTCGTAAGAACTATATGTTATACTACAACCGACTGTGGTGATATATTCTGTTTTTTTATCAATATATATATATTAGATCCATTCAAAAAGTATCCGACCTTTTTTCAGTTGAAACACTGACATAGCTAGTGGGTGAGAAACCTAACCATTCTAAACCTTGGTGTTGCAGGCCTTTTTGGAACTTAGTTAAGTTCTTTCAGCTTTCAATATGTGTTCCAAAATTATGAGTACGCTGCTCAGTTTTTATTAATTGTTGTCAACTTACTGCAATTGTGCTGTAAAGTTTGTATTTCTGATTCCATTTTTTATATTACATTATCTAAATTAAATACAATCCATTTATTCACCCTTTAGTTCACTTCACTTGGATTCTACACAGTTCTCTCACCGGTGGTAGCCGTTCGAACATTTCGAGAAAACCTCTTTTGGAATGTATCGGAGTTCGACTGTCGTTGCAGTAACTCTTTTTGGCTTGAAGAAGATTCAGAAGTTATTCTGCCATTAAAGTCCATATCAAGTTCGAGGAATGTGTATTGCCGTGATGAAACTGCCCTTTTTTTGAATATGGGTCTGTTGCGTTGCACAGCGTTTGACCCTCTGGTCTCAAAACAACAAACAAAAAAGTAGACGGTGAGCATCACTTGGCTCTTAGTGACGAAGATTGTTCTACAGCGATTACTGCAATTCTGTTTCCACCAAGTATCTATCACTATCGTTACCGTGGGAGAGCCATGCTTCGGCACGAATTGGGCCGGCTCGACCGGAGTGATACCACGGCCTCACAGAAAACCGGCGTAAAATAGCGCTTGCGCTGTGTTTCGCCGAGTGAGTGAGGGTACTGGAGGCCGAACCCCCCTTCCCCCCTTATTCCCTTTTAGGCCGGCAACGCATCTGTGACTCCTCTGGTGTTGCGGGTGTCCATGGGCAACGGTTATCGCTTACCATCAGGTGATCCGTTTTCTCGTTTGCTGCCTTATCCTATTTAAAAAAAATAAACTAGTTTAAAAAAATAATAGCATTGTATGTTTATTTGGCTGATCTTATTCTGGGATATACTGTAGAGGAACCTGAAACTGGTTATCTTCGATTAGAAATGGATACTTTTAGCTCTACCATCACTTTCTATTGGTTTCAATAGATTATAGTATGCTATAAGTAGGCTTTTTGTAAATTATGATGTTATAATACAAATATTTTTTACTACATTTTCACTACGGTTATGTATTTTTAGTGGACTCTTTGTACAGTTCTTCAATTTGCTTAATGGCTTTCGGCAAACTTCGTGTTTGGTTATTATTTGGTTAAAAGTAATTAATAAAATTTGTTCAAATTATAAATAATAAATCTAATATGTCATAGAAAAATTCGTCTCCATTAGGAAATATGATGAACCAGTAAGAAAATAGAAGCAATGTGCAATGAAGCAAGCAATGTATGAGATATGTACTGAAACTAAATCCAATGTTCGAATTTTGAGATTTATTTCAATACAAGCGCATTAGTTATAATTTTGATTCCTTGATTGATACAGTACATAGAAATTAGGTAGATTAAATTAAATTACACGAAATAAAAACACACACAAATGAAATAAAAAATATTAAGCCATAAGAATTAATTATAACAGTTTATCGTCCACTGATACTTTGGATGCTCCAGTGAAATTCTCAACAAAATTAAAATTGTGAAGTAAACATCTGATAGTATGAACCGTATCTTAGGTAAATATTAGGGTTGTAACAGAGCAATAAGTTTTTATTTTATTTCGTTTAACGGAATTATTCGTAATTCAAACTATATTTCAAAAATCGTTAAATAACAATTTATTGCATCGTCAGGCAGTGGGTATAATATAGTAGTATATAGTCCAGTATACTATACTGCATATTACAGTACAGATGTCTTGAGATGGGAAGAAATATTACATATTATACATACCTTTATAAGATAAAATGAAAATTTTTTATATTGAAAAAAATGATCTTGCCCGTCAGGCAACACGCACCGTCTATATAAAAAAGGATAATTGCAAACACCGGAAGTAGTTTTGCACCATCAAGCTATTAGCATTGTGCTCCTTGCGAAATGGCTTATAAAAGAAAGTTAGTCGTAATGGCACTTTTTCTCTATCGTGTTTAATACAAATTTCATCCATGATTAGATGTGCACTATAAAATTGTTTCGAATTTTTAACTAATTACAACAAATGGAACT
Organism: Scirpophaga incertulas; assembly: GCA_036419045.1. Lineage (NCBI taxonomy): Eukaryota > Metazoa > Arthropoda > Insecta > Lepidoptera > Crambidae > Scirpophaga > Scirpophaga incertulas. The sequence goes on along the minus strand of CM071638.1, from coordinate 10,564,371 downwards.
TAGGGTGTGGGTAAGCCAGCGCTTGTTGGCGCACAATTGTTCGATGGCGAGTGCTAACTCCCCAACTCTTTAAACCAACACCTCTTTAAACCAACTTGAAACATGATATAACAAACAAATAAAAAGAGATCAACGATCGAATCATATGAGAATTATTAACGATCGCTCAGACTATTAAACGTTTTACAGTGAACTTAAAAATAAATGTATGGCAATGGTTTGATGAAAATGAATAATTTGCAGAACTAAAAGCTACTCCCAATTAAAATGTTTTATGACAAATTTTGTTTCAAAGTCTACTAAGGTTCTTTCTAAGGTAAACCTATGGTTTCATTTTGCATAAAATCTGGGCTTTACTAAATCACGAAATAATCTGATGCTATTATGAAACAATTTAATAACACAAACTTATTATGCAACACTTATTGAATTATATTTCCTTCATGACAGATAAACAATAACATATATATATATATATATATACTAGCTGGCCCAACAGACGTTGTCCTGTCAAATGTCTCAAATGTCAAATGTCTCAAATGTCACGTTGTCTCACGTTGTCTCAAATGTTTTTAAATAAATAATTTAGCTGAAAAAACAATATCTATATGACCGTATTGTGAATCTAAACCATTCTCAAGCCCCTGGAATACACACAAAAAATTTCATCAAAATTGGTCCAGTCGTTTAGGAGGAGTTCAGTCACATACACACGCACACAAGAAATATATATATTAAGATATGTGTTTATGAATGTTATAGTTTAATAATGAGTCTAATTTTCTACACTACCTGTGTTACATAATTATAAGATATTTATGAACAGCTTCGAACAAATCGTGATTTACAATAAATTAAAATACACTTCAAATTAAATTCCTTACGTTTACACAACACAAAAAATTAAATAAGATGGCCGCAGATACGACACATACTCATTATATAGTTAAACGCTTCATTCATTAAAAGGAAATTAAAATATTGGGTGCGGAAGTTTAGTCAAAATAACAAGCCGCGATAGTATATTATTATTAGAAAATGGAATCACATTTTCTATGTAAATCCGGCAGGCTAGTATATTTTTCACAATAAAGTTGAAAATTCAGCAGTTTTGTATATTAAATTTCAATTAATACAGGCTTATTTATTAAGTTTGTGTAATCCGAAAACAAAATACTTTGTACTAAAACGCTGTGAGTTGTTAATAAGCCCAAGTAATAAAAAGAAAATATTACGTCAAAGTGCGTTTTTGCATTAAAATCGATTTATTTACATGGATCCCCGTAAACAAATCCTGCATTATTCCATGGTACGTACTATAGTTCATAATTACTTACCTTTTCCTCTCGCTTACTCCATGTGAACGGACGATAATATCATTTACTGGATGTCAACTTCTTATAAGTGTTTTTGTTGTTTTATGAACAGTTAAATGTTATGTCTAGATGAAAATATTTTTTATTTGAAATTTATATGCAGGCTGATTTCACAGTTCTGTTAAACTATAGAACAAAAATCCATGACCTTGAAAATAAATATGTAGAATAAAACATTATTGAGTGGTTGAACAATTTTTAAGAGTCTAATTTAATATATTTAACTATATTGTAGGACATACATTTTAGAACTTGATGTATTATACGAGTATCTGTGGTGGACATATCGAATATTGGTAAGGAGTACATGTTCCAAAAATACAAAGAAATTTACATGAGAATTCTCCCCCAAATATACATTATAGTTACAATTAGAAAATTGCAAATAATGTATTGTAAATACAAATAAGAGGCTGTTATTTACGCTGTGGTTCTAAAAGCTTAAAATGTCTAAAACCTCTTAACAAATCCCCGATTAGCGACAAATATCGTGAAAAGTTCAATTATAACGGGTCTACACCTACATACCAAACAGGCTATTAATAAAATATTTCGCTTCCGTTAGGATCAACTTGATGTATTGAACGTCGCCGTGGACCGTAGATAGCTTAAAATATTATTTTAATTAGCAAGCGCCAACCCTATGTAAGCGAGCAGCGCGGGCGGTCGGAGAAGGACGCATGTGGATAATTGATCACGTCTTAATGCCAGCGGCTCGGGCCTGAGGCCGCGTTGGGCTGCAGATTAAAATGATCTGTTATTATTTTCCAGACAGGTTTCACTTTGTGCTGCATGAATAATAAAACGACTGATATTTGATAATATTTTTCTACTAACCTTCTTCGCTGACCGTTTTATTTTGAAAAACCTCGTATCCTAACCTGAGTGATATTCTAATTTCTGAGAATAAAATAAACTGTTTTCTTAGGATTTCCTACAATAATGTCGTAGATGAATTAATTAAATAATACTCACTTCGAAACCCGTATATCCATTTACTAACCAATCTATTGTAGCTCAAAAGTCGTTGTTCGCCTAAAGCGCATTGTCATTTACATCTTGACATTGCCAATGTATTGTAGTTTTGAAATAACTGGCACTAAGGGTTAACACCGCCTTTCTGGTTGTCATTGTCTAAAAGAAGATTGGCAGGCCTGGTACCCATTACATTGTTAAATGTACGATTCTGATTTTTTAATATTTTGTAAACGGTAACTGGTTACCTATTTTTCTTTCACTGAACTAAATCTATAACTTTTGTAAATAAAGAAAAATTGAAGTTACAATTTCAGGGAATATTGATAACAAAACGTATTTATGCGCCAAGCAATATTAAAACGCAATATGCATAAGAAAAATAACTATTTCATTCGTTACGGATATATCGATTATAGATTAATACATATTCTGATTATTGATTAATGACAGTTAGAATACCGATAATATCACTAGAATTTATGAATGTAATATTACTATTCCTAGCTGAGTCCTGTATTTTTAGATATAAATGAAAAATATGTCACCATTATGTCAACTGGCAAAGTCAAGTTAACGTCACAGATTAGTATTGTTACGAGCTGGGGTCAGTAAATCAAACTGCGGTCTACCAAAACACTGAACTTTTATTAATTAATACACTAACAGTCACTAATCAATTACTGAAAGCACTGAAAGTCGCTTCCTAGTTCTCCAATATCACTTAGATGTTTTCGCACTGTATCGCAAAACAATAATGCTTCCCGGCGACCGGACACAGCCTTATATAGTCCCCTAAGATACTTGCCACTCTTGCCAGAACATTCGCGGACACACTCGAATGTGTAGTCCAATACGTCGCGCGTTCGAGACGTTTCGAGTATAACTGTCTCGATACTCGAATATTCTCGATACACAATACTCGAATATTCCCGTACTATCTTTCTCGAATATTCTGTGTTTGTCTATCTCTTTCTAATGATGTTTTTCTCATTCTAATACTTCTCGAATGTTCTAACTATCTCTGTCTCTTTCTACTATTGCTATCTCTTTCACTCCTATTGAAATTTATGTCCTTTTACTGAAGTTGGCTTAATGGCCCATAAGGGGTCCTGAAAACGCCTGAAAACGGGTTTTCAGGTTATTGCGGCGTTGGATAGAGGGTAGCCTGAAACGTACTGAAAACATGTTTCAGGCGCCTGAAAACTACTGTAACTTGGGTGTAATTTAGATTTTTTAGTATGTGAAAGAGCTACTTCTAAAACGGCCTGAAACGACGTTTCAGCCTGCTGAAAACGTTTCTAAGTCACAGAAAATCACTTTTGAAGTTGTACTAAGCCACCGGCGTAACAGTATATTATGTTACCGTACGTAGCTTGTACTATTTCGTCTGTGGTCACATGCAATATCATTTATGGTCGTGCATAGATTAGGTCAATATTAAATCAATCACACACATATTTTGACATTTACAACGTTTTGATAACACATAGTTATCGACAAAGCGTCGAAAAAGTCAAAACATAAGTGATTTATAACGTTTCGTTACCTCTATGCTCTATTTTTTAAATGAGTTTATCTTTTTATTTAGCAGTTGCAGACATATGGTGCGATTACCTTTTTTGTTATATTATTAAAAACGAAGAAATACATGGTAATTTTATTGCCGTACACTTAGTCTAACTATGGTACCAACAATGTATAGTTTCCTGCCAATCTTCTTTGATAGATAAAAAAAAATATTGTAAAATGTGCAACCGGGCTCCTAATGATGAATGATTTGTCAAAAAGGGAGATTAATCTCAGCTGAAGAACTATAGATAGCACGCTTCTAAGTAATGTTTATGTTCTCGAAAGTAATCACGAATTGTCTGGTGTGTAGGTTTTAATTTCCCGAACAAACTGGATTTTGAAATAGCTTTTGGTTAAATTAATGATGTTAAAAAACTCAAGTCAAAAAGAGTGTCATGGTATGTTATAGTTGGATAGTACTGAGATACATTATACTCAGAAACACCACAATAAAATCGTTTGAAAATTCCAAAATCAAGTACAACTTTTATAATTAACGTGTGGCATTTATATACATATAGTATTATTTTGCAGTTCTGTAGAAGCAGGCTTGTTGCAATACGTTACACATTAAGAGGTCGATGAAGTGTGGCATTGTGTGACAAAAGGTGGATATTACGAAATAATAAAAAACAAAACATAACCAATTGTTACTATACTATACAGCTATAATTTCAATGCGTAGCAAAAGTTAAGATACAATAGATTACATAATAAAACAAAGTGTATATATCTGTATTTTATTCCAAGGAAATGTATTTAGTCGCTTTTAATAATAGATTGACGACACGTTTAGCGCAGTGGTCGTGTAATCGGCTTCTACGCAACGAGTTGCGGGTTCAGTTCCCGCACGGGACAGATATTTTATATGATATACAAAAATTTGTTCCGGTCTGGGTGTTTATGCATGTGAAATTTCTATATTTGTAACTGTAGCCACGACACAGGATTAAAATCCTAGTGTTGACGGTGTTTTGTTTTGTAAAAATAAAAAAAATAGATGAATGTAAAGATTAATTAGTGATTTATAACGAAACCATAAAAACGGTAAATCTTACTTTATTTCGTAATGTGAATGAATTAGACAAAAGGTCAAGATATTTGGATACCATTAAAGCCATAATAATAGTCTTAATAGACCATTGGGTGCGCCGAATGCTCCCTTAGCCGTGCGTGTAAGTCAGTGGTGGGATTCGCTATTAACGATTATTCAACCCTATAATGGAGGTACTGCTTCGCTCTATTTCGTGAACACTATGCTAAAGGACTGTGATTTTGATTTCGTAGCCTAATCAACCTTAACAATTGGTGAAGAGAAAATGTCATTACTGTTATATTGGATCTTTTACATGTATCTCAAATTTGGTATAATATAATATAGTAAATTACAAGAAGTTGTTTAAACTACATACATAATGGGAGTCCTCAAATATGATCTTGATAACAAGATCATATTTGATCATATTTGATTGTATTAACAATACGAGTGTTTTAAGGCTTTATGATGAAAAGTTGTAAACATTATTTTATTTACTCATATTTTATATTATGTGTTATATGATTAAAGTGACTCAAATATTTTCTATAGGTATGCATATAATTATCTAATTTTAGTAATTTTGATCACATAAATGTTTGTTAAAACAGAAATTTAGGTTTATATTACAAATAAATTATTTATAAGCTTATTTTTTTAACATAATTCAAATGAAGTGAACATATTTAAAGCTGTATTATATTAAATGTAACATTTTTCAATATAGGGAGTATATAATATACATAAACGCATAAATAACAAAATTATTGGCATTTTTCTTTATTCGATTATAGCATGAGTTACCAATTATGACGTCACAATTGCATTTAAGTACGGAGGTTTTAAAGCGATTTGCAAAAATGTCGCTACAATGTTGCTGTTCTTCAAAAATCCGACATTATTGCATCTACAATATTTCTCAGCTAATAGAGAATTCTAAATTCCAATAAAAAAATACTAAAATTTCAAATGGGGTTTAATTATGGTATCAGAATATGTTCTAAATTTAAAACTTATAATGACGTCAAATACGAAATCTCCATAAAGCATGACTGATGATAAGATGTA